>JBAJHW010000001.1:48221612-48784112 GCA_037013535.1 Intellagama lesueurii
TTCTTTCATATTGTGTTTATGGCTATGGCCAAAAACGGTTTAGAATGGCTGGTTTAAGTATCTGGCTGTGGAGCCAGAGGTTAGCAGTTCGATTCCCCACTGTGCTTTCCTGGGAAAAGTTCCAGTCTCGGCCTTGGACAAGCTGCACAGTCCCTGGATGCTCCCAGAAGAAGGGAATGGTAAATAACTTCTGCGTATTCTCTACCTAGAAAACCCTGGAAATGTTCACCATCAATCAGAATTGACTTGATGGTACACAATTATTAGTAGTATGCATCCCTAACTCATAACACTTAATGCTGTTTTTAAAGTGATGCAGTACATGTTCAATGTTCTAATATAAATTTTTTTAAAAACACTTCCTCAGCCTCTTCACAGAACTGAGAAAGTGTTTAATTTGCCAATATGCTAAAGTGTTTCTCTGCTTAAGTTACTTCACAGTATCAGCAAATTGACAGCAGGCTGCTGTGAATCAAATAGGGTTATTTGTTAGTCCGTATGGCAGTGTCCCCCAACGTTTTCCGGTCTGCGGACCGGCTGGGGAAGGTGGGGCACCCCCCGCCTGCACGCATGCGCGAAGAAGTGCGCGAGCGCGAGCGCCACCATTTTGCGAATGCGCACTGCCGCTCGCGCGCATGCGCAAATGGCAGTGCGCGCTTGTGCGGGCCCGCGCGCACCCGCGCGCATGCGCAAATGGCGGCGCGGCGCTCGTGCGGGCATTCCAGCGCGTGCGCGCAGGCGCAAACAGGCTGCGCGGGGGTGAGTGCGCGCGGGGAGGTCTCTCTTGCCGGCCCGGTCTGGGCCAGGCCAGGGACCGGCACCGGGCCAGGGACCGGGGGTTGGGGATCGCTGCCGTATGGCATTAGGATGTGAGGATTGCACCAAATGGCATACTGGATCAACCCAGCCCAGCCATGTAGAAAAGCCCAAAGTGAGATACTAAAGTAGTGGTTTTACCAGTGCCATCCCCACCCCTAGTGAAGTTTTCATGCCCAGGTAGAGATTCAAAGCCAAGTCTTCTGAGTCCTAGTCCCTCACTCATTGGACCCATTATGGCCAAAGGAATGCAAGTCCAAAGTCTAAAATTATGTAACTGAACCATGTCAGAAGCCCGGTGTCTTCCTATGAAGAAGGTCCTACAAAATCCCGAAGAAAGGATGACTGATGCTTTTATTGGACCACTGAAATACTACAGACAGGTGAGATAGGTCAGCAAAGCTCTTCTTCAGATTGGGAACTGCAGAGCTTGAACTTGAACTGGAATAATAATAATATATTCAGTGATACTTGAGGGGAACTTCATGATTGCACACCTATTTTCCTGCAAAATACTGCAGAGGGCACTAAAGGAACACAAAAACAGTTCTGAACGAAACTGGTTCTGGCACACCTCCTTAGAAATCTGTGCACAAATAGGACACAGTACATCTGTGGGTTTATGTTTATTAATTCATTACCATCAGAGCTGTTTGGGATTTTGAAATGATGAATATGATATGACGAGAATACCTGATGAAATAGCCTTTTGGTTTATGTTATAACATGTTCAGTAATGTAAGGGTCTTATTGTAAGATAATAGAAATAGTAAAGACAACAAAAAAGAGGATGATGTTTTAAAGCAGATAGTAATTATACCTGTTGCCCCATACTTACCATCAGACATATGATTACTATCTATGCTGTCATCTTTCAATTTTGCATGATGTAATTACTCAAGAAAACATGAAAAAGCCATTATTTTCCATCTATATCAGTTGGTTTTCAAGAAATTAGCTTTCAAACATCCAGTAAGTAGTTCATGCAGCCTGTAGCACATGGCGTTTCACCTCTGATTAGCCTCTATTCACACTTCATTACAAAATGGAATCTATTCATACTTCATTAGAAAATGTCCTTTGTTGCAAATATGTTCATTTTCTTGGTATGTATGTTGCTTATTATACCACTTAAGAGGTACATCAGAAAACCCTCTGTCTTCTTTTCAGATTGCATATTATAGTATTTACAGCATAGATGCTGCATAGATGCAGACAGAACTAAACTATAGTTTACATGCCTCAAAGCTGTTACACTAGGGTTTCTAAAATTCTGGACTACACATGGAAGGGGACTGTGATTTGCATCCTTGGTGGGAAAATAACTAAATCATAAATTCTCAGGGCTATGCAAAGACATCCCAAAATCCATAAAGGACCCAATTCATTTATTTATTTTATTTATTTATTTAACTTATATGCCGCCCACACTACCCAAAGGTCTCTGGGCGGCTTACAACAATTAAAATACAATAAAAAAGATAAAACAATTAAAATATATACTCTAAAAATTGCCATCAGGACCCACAGTTGATATTATTTCAATTAAAAGCCTTCTGGAACAGGAAGGTTTTGACCTGGCGCCAAAATGTCATCAGCATCGGCGCCAGACGAATCTCCCTCGGGAGGGCGTTCCATAGTCTGGGGGCAGCTGCCGAAAAGGGATCCTGTTGCGATTCAGTCTGAACCTATTCAGACCCAACTATTGGGATCCAAACTAGATCCCAAATCTGAATCAAAATTTGAAAGAGTGAAAATTTAGACTTTCTATTGTCTTATATTTGAAAAATCAAAATAGCTATAATTATTGGGTGGAGCAGTCTTTACAAATAGACATGGAATTGGGGGTGAATAAACCCTGCTAAACTGCAGATAGATTTTTTTTGTGTGTATGTTAACAAAAGAGTTTGTCCTCCCTTCTCCCCATAATATATATTTTTAAAAGCATGTGCACCAAGTTGGATGCTCAATGCTGCCAGTTTATGCTGTTTTTCTTCTGCCATCCCTTTCACCACCCACCCACCCAGTAGTGGATACATGAGGCTAGAGCCCTAAAAGTATATCCAAGAATCTGAGTTAAAATACTGCACCAAGAATACAGCAAAGACCATCTTGTGTACTAGCAACAGCTGAAGTGTTGTTGTGGGTATATGCAGCAAGTTGTCTCCAATATATGGTGACCCTTTGAATGAGTGACCCCCAAAATGTCCTGCCATTAACAGCCCTGCTCAGCTCTTCCAAACTCAAAGCTGTGGTTCTTTTTATGGAGCCAATCATCTCATATTTGGTCTTCCTCTTTTCCTGCTGTCTTCAACTTTTCCTAGCATTTTTATCTTTTCCAGTGAGTCTTGTCTTCTCATTTGTGCCCAAAAGTACAACAGCCTCAGTTTCCTTTTTGTTATTATTATTCCATAGAAATTTCAGGTTTAATTTGATGTAGAACCTTTCTGGCAGTCTAGGCTATTCACAAAGTTCTCCACTAGCACCATATTTTGAATGAATGGAGGTTTTTTTTGACTGTCGGATTTCTTTACTGTCCACTCTTCACACCTGTACATAGTAAAGAAATCTGACAGGCAGAAAAACTGTATTCATTCAAAATATGGTGCTAGAAGAGAGCTTTGTGAATAGCCTGGACTGCATATCTTAAATTGCTGATATTTTCCCACTAATTTTCACTCCTTCTCTATGAGAATCTAATCCAACTTTCCACATGATATGTTTTGTGTACAGATTTCACAGACAAGGAGATAAAATACACCCTTGCATCACATCTTTGCCTTAAGGAACCCATTCTTTCTTCAAATTCTGTCCTAAGAGTAGCTTTTTGTCCAAATTATAGGTTATGCATCAGGAAAATTAAATGTTGAGATACATCAATTTCTTTAGAGCAACCCATAGTTTTTCATCACCCACAGTCAAGGGCTTTGCTATAGTCTATAAAGTAAAGATTGATATTCTAAAATTCTTTGGTATGCTCCAATGGAAAAAGTATGTTTGCATTATGACCTCTATTGCCTCTTGCTTTTTGGAATCCAGCTTCAACATTAGGCACTTCTCACTCCATATATGGTAAAAGTCTTTGTTGCAACACTCAGAGCATCACTTTGGTTGCATGGGAAATTAGTGCAATAGTTGTACAGTTACTGCATTCTTTGGCATCTCCTTTCTTGGGGATTGGAATGTTTCCATATACATTTGCATAAGTACTGTTCTGAAAAGCAGCTTACTGGCTAAGTCAAAGAAGACTGCCTTTCTAGGGAAGCAGAGTCACTTTACCAGGGGCATCCAATGCCAAACTCTTTAAGACTCTGCTAAGTTCAGGGACTTATTGCGCTGAAAATGAAAAAAAAAATCCAAAGTATTGTAATGATCAGAGGAGGGGTAATGCACTGAAGTGCACAAATTTAGAAGTAAAAGGTAAATGTTAACTGAAAAATAGAAAAGGAAAGAATGACAACAGCAATTTTAGGATGTCCCCGATTCAGAGCTGCTGTATCTAGAAAACCAATTACGCTATCAAATCAGCACCCATGCTGGAGTGATTTAGTGTCACTATGAGTGCTTTTACAATGCACTTCACTGGGAACCTTCAAATGATCCCTGAAGACATGGCTTTTCAGACAGGCTTTTCCGGAGATTACATCATGTTAGCACAGTGGCAGTTTTCAGCGCTTATTTCTGCTCTGCCATCCTGCCTTTTAAATTAGTGATATTTATGTTGATCTTGAAGTTGTTTTGGTATTTGTGATTGTATGTTGTAATTTGATATTGATTTATGTATAACCATTATGTTCTATATTTTTGTAAAGTGTCATTGTTTTACTGTGTTGTAAACCACCCAGAGTGGCCTTGTAGCCAGATGGGCAGTATAGAAGTTGAACAAGCAAGCAAGCAAGCAAGCAAACTCCAGTGTTTTCCCCTGAGTAACTGAGGAGCAATCTTGGTATCTCACCAACAAATCCTAGTAGGAAAAGCACAGGTTCTTCTGCTGCCTGGGGCCGGAGCCTAAGCACTGTCCCCCTTTGAGAGCAGAAACCACCTTCCACAAGTCTTCCACAAATGAAAGAAAATTAAGGATTCCATGACAGCAATGGCAATGGTGAGGAAGACTATGGTGTGGGTGGCAGCTCCCAAAAGGAAGAGGAAGGGGAGACATATGTGCTGACTTTGCCAAGGTATCCCTGTCTTTGAGAGACCTCAGAGCCAGACCCCATTGGCATAGGGCCTAGGGAAATAGTCTGCTATGGTAGCAAAGGAAATCAATGCTCCCTTATCAATGCTCCCGTGTGATTTTCAAAATAAAGTAATTACTTTTGAGTAAGGAAAGGGGAAAGTGACCTCTAGAAAATTATTCTGTGACAGCAATTAACTGCTTTTGGGGTCTTTGGAATAATAACTGTAACCACTTGCTTTTAAAAACTAACATTCCAAGCTCTGGATTAGTCAAATTCATGAAGATAAAGCAAGCAAAGGTAATAATCATGAATGGCTATCTATCTATTGCATATATATGTACACAAATCGCATCACTTGTGGAGGCAAAACGCTTCAAGAAACCGCTGTAGACAGTTGCATGTTGAATCAGACAACTCAATATGCAACAAAGATGTCTATTATGATTTCTTAACTTGAGGCAATTTGGCTCCAGATGTTACGCCATTTATGTTGTTGTTGTTTAGTCGTTAAGTCGTGTCCGACCCTTCATGACCCCATGGACCAGAGCATGCCAGGCCCTCCTGTCTTCCACTGCCTCCCGGAGTTGGGTCAAATTCATGTTGGTCGCTTCGGTGACACTGTCCAACCATCTCATCCTCTGTCGTCCCCTTCTCCTCTTGCCTTCACACTTTCCCAACATCAGGGTCTTTTCCAGGGAGTCTTCTCTTCTCATGAGATGGCCAAAGTATTGGAGCCTCATCTTCAGGATCTGTCCTTCCAGTGAGCACTCAGGGTTGATTTCCTTCAAAATGGATAGGTTTGTTCTCTTTGCAGTCCAGGGGACTCTCAAGAGTCTCCTCCAGCACCACAATTCAAAAGCATCAATTCTTTGGCGGTCAGCCTTCTTTATGGTCCAGCTCTCACTTCCATACATCGCTACTGGAAAAACCATAGCTTTGACTATGCGGACCTTTGTCGGCAAGGTGATGTCTCTGCTTTTTAAGATGCTGTCTAGGTTTGTCATCGCTTTCCTCCCAAGAAGCAGGCATCTTTTAATTTTGTGACTGCTGTCACCATCTGCAGTGATCATGGAGCCCAAGAAAGTAAAATCTGTCACTGCCTCCATATCTTCCCCTTCTATTTGCCAGGAGGTGATGGGTCCAGTGGACATGATCTTAGTTTCTCTAATGTTGAGCTTCAGACCATTTTTGTGCTCACCTCTTTCACCCTCATTAAGAGGTTTTTTAATTCCTCCTCACTTTCTGCCATCAGAGTGGTATCATCTGCATATTTGAGGTTGTTGAGATTTCTTCCGGCAATCTTAATTCCGGCTTGGGATTCCTCCAGTCCAGCCTTTCGCATGATGTATTCTGCATATAAGTTAAATAAGCAGGGAGACAGTATACAGCCTTATCATACTCCTTTCCCAATTTTGAACCAATCAGTTGTTCCATATCCAGTTCTAACTGTTGCTTCCTGTCCCACATAGAGATTTCTCAGGAGGTAGATAAGGTGGTCAGGCACTCCCATTTCTTTAAGAACTTGCCATAGTTTGTTGTGGTCCACACAGTCAAAGGCTTTTGCGTAGTCAATGAAGCAGAAGTAGATGTTTTTCTGGAACTCTCTGGCTTTCTCCATAATCCAGTGCATGTTAGCAATTTGGTCTCTAGTTCCTCTGCCCCTTCGAAATCCAGCTTGTATTTCTGGGAGTTCTCGGTCCACATACTGCTGAAGCCTACCTTGCAAGATTTTGAGCATAACCTTGCTAGCATGTGAAAGGAGTGCCATTTGGTGTAACTCTGGTGTAACTAGGCAAGAGGATCTTGGTCAATACATCCTGGACCAGAAATGTCCTATCTCTGAATACCAGCCACTGGGGAATAGTAGTGGGAGAAGACTATCGCCCTCATGTCCCACCCATGAGCTTTTCTGGAAACATCTAATTATCCACAGTGAGAAAAGACGATCTAGGACTTTAGTCTGTCACAGCAGGACTCTCTTCTGTCCCCAGGTATGCCCGAACCCTACTGTATCATCTGTTCAAAGTGCAACAGCATATCATCTTCATATTCCTTTGTTGTTTCGAAGTTGGTAAAATGAGTACCCAGCTCGCTGGGTAGCCTGCATTGTGTAGCCTGCATAATTTACTTGTAAACCTCCCAGAGAGTGCTTGAAGCGCTATGGGGTGGTATATAAGCAGCATGCTTTGCTTTTTTTCTTTTTCTTTTTCTTTTTTTAGAGACAGCACAGAAATTTTGTGCCTTCCTCCTCTGAACAAAAATATGTGCTGATTTTAAGTCCTTGCTCTGAATAGACTTTAGAACTTGTACTCTCAGGATTATAAGCCAATTCTTCCAAAGCAACAACAACAAACCCTCTGGTTTCTGAATGTGGAATACTGCACTTCTGTATTCACGATTCAAATGCCAGGAAATGACTCACTATTGCTGTACAATATTGTTCCCATGTTGCCAGCAGGAAAACACATGTCAAACTTTACATAGCAAAAGGAAGCTTGATTGTTAATGCCAGCACTCAAGAGTGGTCTACTCTACAGGATACTCTCCTATGCCCACTACCATTAACAAGGAGACACCAAGCAGGGAAAAATCCCAGAACGTGAGCAGTTAAGCAGTTCTATATATATATATATAGTTTGGGCTGCCCCCCTTTATAGAACTACCTTGTAGAATAGTGATTTGCTCTATTGCATATTAACATAGCTGTACTTTTGTGCATCTATACCACTCCAAAACTGCCCCTGTCAACTGGGGGTTTCTGAGAGCTATGGTATGAAAGTAAATTTTCAAAGCTCTAATTTTTAAGATCTCCATGTTCAGAGGCTACTCAGAATCTTATATAAGATTTGTTCTGAAAGGTTGTCTTCTAGCTGCCATTCATAAAACTTAACAGCATTTGAGATTCAAATAGTTGCTTACCAGCATTACCATGCCCTCTAGCGTAACTGTTTACATTCTGTTCTTGTCCTATTTCCAGATACCATCAGTGGCTGAGTATATTTTCCTGTTAGCTATATTGATGTTGTATCACTGACAAATTCAGTGCAAGCCCTCATATATCCAGGCAGGAAAAGAAAGTTCATCAGCAAAACTGAATATATTTTTCAAAATGCCATTTGGTTTTTATCCCAGTTCAGTCTTTGTCATTATTCTTCAGAACTTTCAAGGAAACATGAGTATACAAATGAAATTCTATGCTCTTGTTCTCATATTTCATCCTCACCGATGTAATTTTCTAGGACCTTAATTGCCTCCCACGTGGGAGGCTTCGATTGCCTCTGAGCGTCTTTCACATTATTTATGATGATGTCCAGTTGATGCAGGAGAGAATACAAAGGAGTCATATTTGTGAGGCAAATGAGCACATTTTAAAGTTTACCTTAAAAACCAGACTAAAGCTTTAAGCCTCCTGTGTAAAGTGGAACATTCTAATAGCCGAGGTTAATATATCTCATCAACTTGAGACTTGTTTCTGCTTGGTGAATTTGACCCAAGAGTGGGATCAGATAATCTCTGGAGGCCACTGGCCTAGGCTGTCAGAGAAACTGTCTTCACGTTGAGTAAAGCCATTAGGCCCACTAGCCCGTAACTGGCTGTTCTGCAAGGTCCCAGGCCTGCCAACAACTGCTGAGAAGAATGGGAACTGTCTGCATAATAAAGGATATGCATATGCTTTATTACTGAGCTATCACCTCTCTGCAGAAAAGATAAGTGGGGAGTGCAGTTAGAACTCTGCACACAAGACACGTACTGCTATCCGGAAAGCAGCCAACACGTTTGTCAGGTTTATGAAATGTGCCCGAAATCATGTCAATGTAACCATCATTTTGATGATAGATGGGACAAGAGGGATGCAACGCTGTAGAGGGAAACTATAAGCATTTAGAAACAGATTAAAGACTTGGGATAAGACCAATGGGTTTGATCCTAGTTCCAAGTGCATTTTAACATTTCTCCATATATCTGAATTTAAAGGAAAATCAATGTATGCTAATAATAACTTAGTGCTATTTGAGATCAGCAAGGATTGCAGGCAGTGCAAGCTGACTATAGGTAACTGCTAGAAATGTAATTGTGAAGGTGGGCTTTCCTCAGCATTGGGAAATAATTTCCAGAATTGAGGGAGGGGTTCTTGAGATACTAACTCTAATCCAAATAGATCACAACATTTCCTCTAGACAGATTTGCAAGTATGAGAGGGTGCTGTGCAAGGGAAGTACAGTGGTGCCTCGACTTACGACCGTCCCGACATACGACCATTTCGAGTTGCGACCAGCTCCGGCTGCAAAATTTTGCTTTGACTTGCAGCCGGAGCTTTGAGTTGCGATCAAAAGAGGCAGGGAAAAAAGGTGGGGAATTCAAATTAGAGGGCTAACCGTTGGTCGGGGAAGAGCTTCTTTGTAGCTCTTTCGCCCCAACGGTTAGAGTGTGTGCGTCGGAGGAGGCTTGGGACTGCCTGGTGCTGCTTTCTGGTTCTGAGTAAGTACATTTACAGGGTTTTGCAGGGTGGGTTTGGGCTGGGGGGGTTATGTTTCTGTGCTGTGATTTTTTTGTGTGTTTTGGTGTGTTTATTTTTTCAGCCCCAGTGCCTTCCTATGGGGCTTGCTGTGCTGTTTATTTTTGGTTATTTTTTTTAAAAAAAACCCAGCGCCTTCCGACGGGGCTGCTGTGCTGTTTATTTTTGGTTTTGGGGTTTTTTTTTAAGCCCCAGCACCTTCCGACGGGGCTGCTGTGTGCTTTATTTTTGGTGTTTTTTTTTTAAAGCCCAAGCGCCTTCCGACGGGGCTGCTGTGTGCTTTATTTTTGGTTTTGGTTTTTTTTTTTAAGCCCCCAGTGCCTTCCGACGGGGCTGCTGTGTGCTTTTTTTTTTAATTTATTTATTTTTCGCTGGAACGGATTAATCGTGTTCCAATGCATTTCAATGGGAAATGGTGCTTAGACTTACGACCACTTCGAGCTACGTCCATCTTCTGGAACGGATTATGGTCGTAAGTCGAGGCACCACTGTACCCATTAAGATTGTGCGATGTGCTTCTGCTACACTTTATATTTTATATCCTACAAACTGACATTAAGATGTGCCATTTCCAGTGGTATAACCCGTAGTAGCAGGCCCTTGGAGGCAGGGGAGATTTACCCAGAAACTATGTTATTGCAAACTCTACCCACTTTACTGCAAAGCACATGGTTTTATCCTGTATGGTTTTATCCTGAATGGGCATTTAAGACTCATTAACTTTACAAAAGACCTGATCCAGGTGGAAGACTGCTAGAAATAGTTTTCTGACCTTTTTGCTTACATTTTGGGGATTTTTTCCTGGGGATGTGGCTAAGAGGACTGAGAATAAACACCTGCACTTCAAAATTTACCACTACACCACTGGGCATTTCTGACAAATCTAATCACTTCTTTTGAGTGTGGGGTAAAAGTTCAAGACACATTTTCCCTCAGATTAGTGATCAGCAAAATATTTTGTTTAAGGGTTAGGAAGCTGTCCCACACTGCATAAGATGATTAGTCTATCTTGCTCAGTATTGTCTACTATCTGATCGTGGTTCCTCAGGGTTTTTCACCGATTTTTCTAACCCTATCTGAAGAAGTCAGGGGCATCACCTGGAACCATCTGCAACCAAAGTCTGTGCTCTAACAGCAAACTAATGCCTCTCTACTCACACAGTGTAATACACCAGCTGTGGCACATGAGGATCTTGAGACTAAATAGAGTCATTCATTATACAGCAAAGTGGAAATGGATTTTTTTTAAAAAGCACATCAAGATACAAATAATTAATTTTTAATTGATTTTTAAATCCTGCAAATATTGCATTGCCATGATGTTGGAATCCACACATATTTCCACTGTTTGTTGTAGAGTTGAAAACATGAGACATTACAGAAATAAATATTAAATTTGCTAATAATTGGATGAATTTTTACAGAGTAAAAATGAATAACTTTTGGACCCTCAAATATTTTAGCCAAAGAGTACTATTATATTATATTATATTATATTATTATATTGCTGGACATTTTCTAATGTAATTGGCCAATTTAATTACTATTTAACTTAATCATATCAACGTTTCTCCAGTGGTAAGTAAGAATACGATTGGACAGCTGCAAAGTCATGTGCCTGGTTGCACCAAAAGGGGGCACTTTAACAGGAGCAATCTCCCTTAAAGTGACTCTTCTGTTTGCTGGGGAATTGCTCTAACCCAGGCCCCAAAAGTAGAAGCTGGTCTTAAAAGGTCCAGCTTGGGCATAGAGCAGGGTTGGGCTGAAGCACATTTCTCCACGTGTTGTGTGATTCCTGGGAAAGAGATTGCACTGGACCGTTCCACACAAGTGGTCCAAATTGCAATCTATTTCCCTGTGTAATCACACTCTAAGTCTTGTATGGGAGAGTGTGTGGAAAGAAAGTTCTCAGGCAACAGGATCATCAATGAACTACATAATAAAAACCCTCTTTTTAGTCTTAAGGTAAACTAAAGAAAGGATAAGGGTAAGAAGATAAGAGTATACGGGAGAGAGAATGGGAAAATAAGAGAATGGTTTGTGTTGGGTAGGTATGAAATTGGCTTTTCAAAAATTCTTGGAGCTATTTTCTTCTCTCCAAAGCAGAGCAGGTTGGAGTAAAATCAATCATGAGATTATTCACCTTCATTCTGATAATGCTTTGGTATAATATAGTAAAGTAAATTGACATGACAATTTAACACCCCCTTTACAATGTAAAGATAATTTAATTAGGTTTTTAGCTTATTAGATTCTCAGTGTGGAGTAGTGGATAGAGTGATGAACTAGGACTCTGGAGTAGAGATGGGGATATTCGTATACAAATACAAATATCCCTGCGCAGCTGGACTTAATGAGGGGTCTGCCCCGCTCTCTTTCTGCTCACCTGGCCACTCCAGGCAGTGGGAGGGAAGACGAGTCTTCCTGCATGGCTGCTGAGTTGCTAACCGAGCAGGAAGAGAGCAGAGCTCCGGGAGTGTTTGGAAGGATGAGTGAGGCTGCTACCACCGGTGGACATGTGAGTGGACGGGCTGGCTGCAGGGGCCGGCCCTTCGTTAAGTCCAGCTGTGCAAGGATATTCATATTTGTATACTAATACGAATACCCCCCATCTCTACTCTGGAGAACAGGGTTCAAATCCCCGCTCAGCCATGGAAACTGACTGAGGAGTGGAACTGGTTAAACCACTCCTTAAATATCTTGCTTACCTTGAAAGCCCCATTAGAGTCACTATAGGTTGGTTCTGACTTGACAGCACAGAACACACACACAACAATTCAGTTAACATGTGAGTGTTTTCCGCTGACTTTCCAATCTCTGGTCTTTCTTTATTCGTATCAGAGTGAACAAAGGCAGTGAAATTATGAAATATATAAAAGATACGTAAAATTAAAAACAAATTAAAATGTTTAGACAATTAGATCAGTTTTGACCTGAAGTGGGCTACTTCAATAGTGTTATCATGGCAATTTGCCAGATCTTTCTTTTTTGTACATGTGGTGGGACATAAATTGCCTGAGAGCTGCATTGATTGAATTTCTGGTTGTAGCCCACAACTCTCACAACCTTTTAACACTTTTCTGTGGTGGGTGAGACTAACAGGAGCTGTAAGCCAAAATATCTGAAGAGTCAAAGTTCCTCACCCTTCTTGTAAGAGATGATAAAATCCATGTGATCTATGTAGGAAGTTGGTTGGGTGAAATTCATTTCATGCACACATGTCTTCAAGTGGGTGTGAAGGAGGTGTGAGTGAAAGTGAGCCATCCTTAGTTATAGAAGCCGTGATAGAGGAGAAGGAGAGCCATTATGTGAATGTGTCTGAGGAAAAAGAGGTTGTGCTAGAAGAGAAAAGAGGGAAGGTTGAAGTCTGTTTGGTGGAGGAGGGTGGAAAGGAGAAAGGGGAGGAGCAAGAGCTCTCAGTCTGGGAGGAAGGTATAAATGTACAAGGAGAACGATGGTTTGGGGCAGATCTGGGAAAGGAGATAAGAAAGAAAGAGGAAGAGAGAAGGAGAGAGACTGAATATAAAAAGGCACATGACTTGTTGAAAGATTTCCCAAATCTGAGAGTGGGTGGACTGCTACCAGACCCTGAAACTAAAGTTGAAGGAGAATCAATGATAGAAATCCAAGAGTGGACTGTCATTGTGTTTCTGCGCGGGCAAGGGAGAGGAAGGAAAGTGATTAGACCTGACTCCAGGTACAATACACCCCTGAAGGAGGGAGACTGGGCGAGACACCCATGCTGCGGAACAATTTGTGCGGCGAGGAGCGCGCCCCTTCGGAAGCCCACCAATCAGGAACGGTTTGGCCGAGCACCCCAATAAATACGTTGGACTTTGGACATGAGTTTACGTCCCCTAGTTACGGCTTGTTGCCAGAATTATCATGTTTTGATCCGATTGGAACCACAGTTGAAAGATGTGAAACAAATAAAGACAAGAATATGAGTTCAGTTAATATGTCTCCGACTTTATTTCCCGCCAAAAATGAAGAGCTGCATAGAGATTTAAATGAACCCGATCACAGTGGGGTTACCAGCTCCTTCTTAAATGGCCCCATGTTTTTGTTTTTGTTGTTTCTTCCTGCTGCTGCTGATTTGTCCATGTTGTAGATGGATGCCCATGCTTTCCTTGTTTCATAAACAGGTCAGTGTCGAACCAAGGACAGATACAGCATGTTTCAAAATCTGAACACACTCTCCTGTACACATTGCGTTGTTCTCACATTTCTTGGGTAAGGTGGCAAACCAGTAAGTTCTTAAAGCACATAGATAATCTGCTGTGTTTGTGCAACAGCAGTGATCTTAAAGCACAGTTGGTAGCTATTCTGTTGTTGCTTAATAGTCATACTTTCTTTAAATAAAACAATACAGTATTGGCTTTAGGATAGTAGTTCTTGCCTAAATATAGCAGAATGTGGATTGTGCTTTAGCTCGTCTTGAATATACAGTGGTATGCAAGCAGTAAAATATGAAAAATGTTAGTTATTTATAAATGAAGCAGACCAGTAGTTTGTAATGTATGCCTTTATCCCCAGGGGAACCTAAAGGCCCTGGATCATATTCTGGGCTAATGGGCTGCAAAATCTCAGAGTAATGACAGAATTTTGTTTCTGGCAGTTTGACAGAATTTAGCTATTTTGGGAAAAGCTTCAGGGGCACCCTTAATGTAAGACTAAGGTCAAGTCCAGTCAGATCATTTTTAGTAACGGAAAAATAATGAGGGTTGCTTGGCAACCATATCTGCTGAACACTAGCGTTCTCTCAGGTGGCTTGAGAGAGTTCTCAGCAAGCTATTGTGGTAGGTGGGACCCATTTTGGAAGAATCAAGTAATGACTGGAGCATTAATACCATGGTAGACATTTATCAGGCACTATCATTCAGGGATGATGAAATTACTTTTGGGAGAGGGGCTACAATATCCTAGATCCCATAGCCACCATGGGTACTGGCTACGGATCTTGCTGGCTGTGGAATGTCAAGAGCTGTAGTTTGGGAAAGTACCTTTGTCTCTCTCTCTGTCCTGATTATAGGTGGCAGACCCCTGAGCAGAGCACCTTGAATTAGCCCCCCCACCCCACGTTAGCCCACAACTGTTAACATCTCCTGACACAAGCAAGGAATACAATCTATTTCTTCATGCCATGTAAGGACATTTTCAGTCCTACCAAGAATAAAGCAACAGTTGGTAACACAACAGATGCAGCATTGTTTTGCTCATGAATTCCTTCCCCATCTGGTGAAACTCGAATTTTTAAAAATATATAAATGTAAGATTCTTCTGGAGTTTGTCCTACCTCGTCAGAGTTCAGGTACACAGTTTGGTGATATTCTATGATCATTCAAATTTAGCTGCATGATGAGTTCATCAAGGCAATCAGAATGAGGGAAATTCCTCACTCTGAATAGGCTTTCTGGCTGCTGTCCAATCTAAAAAATTGCCTTCAGAACTGCCCACCCTTGATATAGCCAATAAAATTAACTGACATGATGGCACCACAAAACCAAAAATTGTTGAAACAGGAAAGGACGTTTGAAGTCAGATTTTTTGTGTGGTCATTTTAACCTTTCAATTAACACTTCCATTAAGTCCCCTATTTGGAACCAAGCCATATTGTGACAGAATCATTCTGGCAAGTTAGTAGAGGAAGGGCAGGATTGCTGCAGCTGCTTCATAAAGCATCTGATATTTGATTTGAGCATACAATCATAGCTGTTCCTTGTGAGTGCAATGCTACCTTTTGACCGGCACTTCAGATGCAATAAAACCACTTGCACTTTTGTATACATCTGCCAGTAATATCTTAATCATCAGTGTGAAGTTGTGACTTCCAGTCAGATCAGTGCCTCATGCAATAAGCTCTGGGCCAGTGTGCCGTCAATTCATACTAAAAAGACAAAAATATCTCAGTAAATGGGAAGGAAGGAAAGAAATCTTAACTTCCCCAAAGAGCAGGGCATGATTCTATCACTATATTTTTGTAAGTATTAATGATTTCCAGTGCCATCGATTTCCATAAGTATCTCCTGCTTTTCAGTTTTCAGATATAATGAAAAATGCCTGGGTATCATATTCTACTGCTTGTGTTGAATAAAAATAGTTTTTCCTTTCCATTTTATAAAGGCAGCTTCCATTTAAATAAGGTGTGAGTGAGCTTTAGCACTATGGAGCGGTATACAAGTTGAAACAACAAGTAGAGCAACTGCCACCTCACTGCAACTGTACTTTTCCTGGACAATTGCAAAGGTGTAGTTTCTGCCTATGTAACAATTGAAGCAGTTAGATACCACTGTTACTGCTAGGGCTTTATCATATGGAATCTTGGGATTTGTAGTTTGATGATGTATTTAGAAGTCACACCTAAAAAGCTGTTAGACCCCCCACTGAAATATAGCACTAGACCTCTAGAAAACAGCCTGTTAAAAGCAAAAACTCCTTTACCAAAAGACATTGTTATTGCTGTTGCTGTTATGTGCCATCAAGTTGGTTCCAACTTACGGCAACCCTATGAATGAGTCATCTCCAAAACATCCTGTCCTCAACAGCCCTATTCAGCACTTGCAATCTCAAACCTGTGGTTCCTGTAGGGCAGAGGTGTCCAACTCAATTTCATCTTGGGCCGCATCAGCATTATGGTTGCCCTCAAAGGGCCGGTTGTATCTGTAAGACTATATAAATGTAAGAATGGGAGTGGGCAACATGAATTTGACCCAACTCTGGGAGGCAGTGGAAGACAGGAGGGCCTGGCGTGCTCTGGTCCATGGGGTCACAAAGAGTCGAACACGACTAAACGACTAAACAACAACAACAATATTTCCCAAGGTGCTGTATGCCGCCCAAGCGGCTGCACTTTCTGACTCTTCACTGCTTGGAATGCTGGGATTAGAAGTCCCACTGAGTGGCTTCCCAGCATCCTTGCGGAGCATTGTGGGCGAATGAGTAAGTGCCTGCGTATTGTATACTGCACAGTAGCAGGCAACACTGCGAGGGCCACATGAAACGGCCCGGTGGGCTGGATTTGGCCCGCGGGCCTTGACTTTGACACGTGCTGTAGGAAGTACATCCATCTTGTATTTGGTCTTTCTCTGCTACCTTCAGCCTTTCCCAGCATTATTGTCTTTTTCCAGAGAATCCTGCCTTCTCATGATGTACCCAAAGTAGGACAGCCTCAGTTTCAACATTTTTGCCTGCAGAGATAATTCAGGTTTGATTTGATCTAGGACCCACTTGTTTGTCTTTCTGGCAGTCCAGGGTATCTGCAAAGCTCTCCTCCAGCACCCCATTTTGAATGAATCTATTTTTTTCCTGTCAGCTTTCTTTACTGTCCAGCTTTCACACCCTTACATGATGTTTGGAAATACAATAGTGTGGATTATCTTGGTCTTCAGTGACACATCTTTAAGCTTTTCTAATGATCTAATTATTATTATAATCATATAATGAACTAATGATTAGATTAGATCTGAGGGATCAATATCTAAAACCCTTAACAGCTGGGATCAAGAACACTTCCCATCTATGCACAGTCCTATTCATGGTAGCTGGCACAGACTACTATATATCCTATAGGACCACTAAATTCGTTAAATGAGCCATGGAAAGATAGAATTTATTGCCTGCTTCACAAATTCTTCAAGTTAATCTCACATCTTTATTCATTTTCTGAAATGCTTATTATATTTTATTACTATTATTTTATCACTTTATGCTTTTTCTGCTTGTTTATATATGTACTTACATGAGATGCCAAATACTATTTTTAAGATTGGTTTAATCGATGTCCTTGCATATAGCTTTATAGGCTACAAAGCAATAAAGTATTTGTATTTGTATTCTAATGATTATTGTGGCATGAGTTTTCTTACCTCCAGTGACTTATAAACTGGCTTACTTAGTTTTCTGATTGGTTATTCACGGGCTTCACTTTCATATCTGCTTGTTCAGGCATAGATTTTTTGTAGAATTGGTCTCAGCTTCTAATGATATGCTGTCGATATAATCTGATTTGATCTGGAGTTTTATGAGAGAGATGTGTCTCTCATGCAGTCTGGCCATATTATCGATTTACCTTAGAGCAGGATGGGGGAAGCTATCTTTTCTTTTCAGATGTTGAAGAAAGAGCCAATTGTCTATTTTATTGGTGTCCGTGTTTCTATCTTGTCTTTCACAATTAGCTGCAAAATGTCTCAAGCAGACACTAGCAGAAGTACCTATACCCTAGTATAAAGTGGTCACCGGAGCAACACACTAAATAGTATTATTAAATAAAGTGGATGCCTAAGTCTTGCACATAATGGTAGAAATATTTTGTTGTTGTTCATGAAGTCTTCCTTTTTAAAAAAAGTGACAATAATGATCCACAGTCAATTGATGGTGCAGTGTTCTAAATCATAGGCCACACATTCACATGTGTACATGAAATCTCTCTGTCGTCAACTCTAGGCCTGTTTTCTAGTTTTTGTGCCCTGGCTTGCGGCTTTCAAATTGTCATGAGACACTGTGAGTGGGTAGCCAGAGGTTTGAAGTTAACAAAAAATGACGGGCCTTGTATCTGGAACTATGTTAGAGAAGATAAGGTCAACCAGTTTCAAGTAACACTGCTATTTATAGATGACCCTGCTTTGAAATTAAATATTTTCAGATAGAAAAATGGGTTAACACATCTGCTTGGCTCTTTCCCCCCGTTAACACATAGGTTAAATAAAAAAGTTGAATGCAGTCATTATTCATTTATTCACTCTCTCTCTCTCAATGTTTATTATTCTAGCCTGCATGTCTTCAGATGAGAGACATAAACTTTTAAGAAAAAGGAAATTATGTGAGAAGGCTAACCAAGACATGAGATGTAAGGCACACATTCTTCATTTTACAACTACCACATTGGAAAGTTTGCATACTTGGATTCTTTCAAGAGTTATGCCACTCACTGCAGACATTTTATTCTTGTATGCTTGTGACAGAATGAGACCGTATTTAGCTTTGCAGAAGCTATGTTGATGTTCTGTCAAAAAGGCTTGTCCCTCTTTTTGACAAGTTTTCCTTAATAATGTTTTCCATGACTGCCCCTGGAATGCCATCCTGTTTGAAATGATTGCAAGTCTAACATGTAGTGGGAAGACTGTGCGTTATGGCTGCTTTCTTTGCCACTGATATCCTTTCTAAGTGCAAGAGCCAAAAGTATGAGAAAATTACTCACTGGACTATGACTGCCAGAATCCATGTCCAGCATAGCCAATAGCCATGCTCACTGGGGTGTTGTGGGAGTTTTCCTGTTGCTGGGAAGGACATATGACCTAAATGTCTTCCTGAAGACCTAAGATTTTGTTTCTTACCAAGCAATGCAGGAAGCCTTCCCCTGTATCTCTCATGTCCCTAAAATGATGCCATTGAATGGATAACAAAGCCAAAATTTTGGCTATCTTGTATTTTTAGCCAGATCAGGAATTATCAACTTAGATTATTTGCTAAATAACAGAGATGTAGAGATTCTTGCCTCCTTTCCAAATATTTAGCTGTTCTTATATGCTATCAAATCACCTCCAAATTATGGAAACCCTATGAATCAATGACCCCCAAATGTCCTATTATTATCAGTTCTGCTAAGGGTTAGCAAACTAAATCTATCTCACTTTAGATCTTCCTTTAAAAAAAACCTGCCTTCCACTATTCCTAGCATGATTCTCTTTTTCCAGTGACTCTTGTCTTCTCATGGTATGTCCAAAGCACAATAACCTTGGTTATGTCATTTTTACTTCCAGTGAGAGTTCAGACTTCACTTCATCTACAACCCAATTATTTTTCTTTCCGGCAGTCCATGATATACGTAAGACTCACCACGAACACAACATTATGACCCTCCCCCCCCCATCAGCTTTCTTGGTTTGTTCAGCTTTCACATCCATGCATAGTATTCAGGAGTAGTAAAGAACAGATTGTCTTGGCTTTGGTCTCAGAGATACATCCTCACCCTTAAATATATTTTCTTTTTTCCTTTGTAGCTAGCCTTCCAAGACTTTGCCTTCTGCTTTATTAGCTGCAGCCTCCGTTTTGATTGGAGATCAAATCAAGGCAGCCATTCTCAACCTTTTTTTTGGCCATGGCCATAAACATAATATGGAAGAAATATAGGCTGAGTCAGGATTGTATAGTATATCACAGAAGTGAGTACACCCCCTCACATTTCATAAATATTTTAGTATATCTTTTCATGTGACAACACTGAAGAAATGACACTTGGCTACAGTGTAAAGCAGTGAGTATACAGCTTGTATAACAATGTAAATGTGCTGTCCCCTCAAAATAACGCAACACA
The DNA here is from genome assembly GCA_037013535.1 of Intellagama lesueurii. NCBI lineage: Eukaryota > Metazoa > Chordata > Lepidosauria > Squamata > Agamidae > Intellagama > Intellagama lesueurii. The sequence goes on from JBAJHW010000001.1 coordinate 48,241,435, forward strand.
CAGTCATTAAAGTCTAAACCGCTGGCAACAAAAGTGAGTACACCCCTAAGTGACAATGTCCAAATTGGGCCCAAGTAGCCGTTTTCCCTCCCTGGTGTCATGAGACCCGTTAGTGTCACAAGTCTCAGGTGTGAAGGGGGAGCAGGTGTTATCGCTCTCACTCTCTCAGACTGGTCACTGGAAGTTCCATATGGCACCTCATGGTAATGAACTATCTGAGGATCTGGAAAAAAATGAATTGTTGCTCTACATAAAGATGGCCTAGGCTATAAGAAGATTGCCAAAACCCTGAAACTGAGCTGCAGCACGGTGGCCAAGACCATACAGCGGTTTAACAGGACAGGTTCCACTCAGAACAGGCCTCACCATGTTTGACCAAAGAAGTTGCGTGCCCGTGCTCAGCATCATATCCAGAGGTTGGCTTTGGGAAATAGATGTATGAGTGCTGCCAGCATTGTTGCAGAGGTTGAAGGCGTGGGGGGGGGGGTCAGCCTGTCAGTGCTCAGACCATACGCCGCACACTGCATCAAATTGGTCTCCAGGGCTGTCGTCCCAGAAGGAAGCCTCTTCTAAAGATGATGCACAAGAAAGCCTGCATATGGTTTGCTGCAGACAAGCAGACTAAGGACATGGATTTCTGGAACCATGTCCTGTGGTCCGATGAGACCAACCAAGATCAACTTACTTGGTTCAGATGGTGTCAAGCGTGTGTGGCGGCAATGAGGTGAGGAGTACAAAGACAAGTGTGTCGTGCCTACAGTCAAGCATGGTGGTGGGAGTGTCATGGTCTGGGGCTGCCTGAGTGCTGCCAGCACTGGGGAGCTACAGTTCATTGAGGGAACCATGAATGCCAACATGTACTGTGACATACTGAAACAGAGCATGATCCCCTCCCTTTGGAGACTGGGCCGCAGGGCAGTATTCCAACATGATAACGACCCCAAACAGACCTCAAAACGACCACTGCCTTGCTAAAGAAGCTGAGGGTAAAGGTGATGGACTGGCCAAGCATGTCTCCAGACCTAAACCCTATTGAGCATCTGTGGGGCATTCTGAAATGGAAGGTGGAGGTACGCAAGGTCTCTAACATCCACCAGCTCTGTGATGTCGTCATGGAGGAGTGGAAGAGGACTCCAGTGGCAACCTGTGAAGCTCTGGTGAACTCTATGCCCAAGAGGGTTAAGGCAGTGCTGGAAAATAATGGTGGCCACACAAAATATTGGCACTTTGTGCCCAATTTGGACATTGTCACTTAGGGGTGTACTCACTTTTGTTGCCAACAGTTTAGACATTAATGGCTGTGTATTGCATTATTTTGAGGGGACAGCACTTTTACACTGTTATACAAGCTGTATACTCACTGCTTTATATTGTAACCAAGTGTCATTTCTTCAGTGTTGTCACATGAAAAGATATACTAAAATATTTATGAAATGTGAGGGGGTGTACTCACTTCTGTAATATACTGTATAAGCCGCATAGCAAACCCTATAAGGTGGTGTGTGATGGATTGTTTCCAGTCTGTAAAGGTAAAGGTAAAGGTAAAGGTTCCCCTTGACAATTTGTCCAGTCGTGTTCGACTCTAGGGGGCGGTGCTCATCCCCGTTTCCAAGCCATAGAGCCAGCGTTTGTCCGAAGACAATCTTCCGTGGTCACATGGCCAGTGCGACTTAGACACGGAACGCTGTTACCTTCCCACCGAGGTGGTCCCTATTTATCTACTTGCATTTGCATGCTTTCGAACCACTAGGTTGGCGGGAGCTGGGACAAGCGACGGGCGCTCACTCCGTCGCGTGGATTCGATCTTACAGCTGCAGATCTATAGATCTTACAGCACAGAGGCTTCTGCGGTTTAACCCGCAGCGCCACCACGTTCCAGTCTGTAGCCTCCTTCAAATGTGCCAGGGTCCTCCAAGGGGCCCTGTGGCCCCCATTGAGAATGTCTGGTTTAGAAGATCTTTAAGCATTGTTATTTCTTTATTTAGCCATTATTTTTGTCTTCTTCATGTTCAGCGGTACTCCTGCTTTTGCATTTTATCCTTTCGTCTTCCTCAGAAATCAAATAATAGTAGCTACAAAGATTCTTACTTCCTTTTCAATAACTTACACATCTCCATTTCCCCCCTCCAAGTGCTTTTTTAAAATTTTAACAAACTAATTAAACAATTTAGAACTACAGTACGTTCTTGGTTCTTTGGGAGTCTCTAAAGTACATCAACATTAAAAATCACCACCACACACTGCTTGATCCATTCACTGTGATTATTCAACCGTTATTTTTGTTCATTAATTATCTTTGAAGAGTTGCTCATTTCTGTGTATTTGATCTTTATTTGAAATGAGCTGCTGAAGGAATTGTGTGAACATATTTTAGCATACAGATCACTTGCAATTTATTCGGTAGAACTATTATTTTGAGTGCTTAGCATTAATATAAAAAATAACTATGACACATTTTGTCATTATCTCCCATGCTATTTTGGCATGTTATTTGTATTCCTTTTCAAGTGTTTTTAATAATACTCTAAACAAAAATTGCCATGAATTAGCTCACTCATCATCTCATTTAGAGTGCTGCAAAGTATGTGTGCTGCATTGCCTCCGTACAGACTTTTTAACAGAGATGTGTGATGTCTGTGGACAAATGTGTAAATATCAACAGAATCAAAGGTATTTGTGCATTTCCAAGGTGAATACAGAGCACAGCAGAGAACCCTGAGGCAGTAGCATGGCAGAGAGACCCTGCATGAACCCCCACATTAAATCTGGCATTCATGCAGCATAATTAATAGTGGGGAAAGGGAAAGGAACATTAAAGAAGATGCTTAGCTGGTGGCAGGGGAGAATGTCGGCTCCGCCAGCACTTGTCGCCGAGCAGAGCTCCTTTGCCCTCCCCTCGGGATAGCGCAAGATGCGCTATTCTCGTAGTTACCCGGGGGAGAGGGGAGCATCCTTAAAAGGACGATCCCCCACGTGCTCAGCCTCTTTTGAGGCTTGCGTTCCCTGGCAGCGGCTGTGTTCAGCACTGCAGGGATTTTTTGCTGCGTAGCAGCCAACGACGTCGAGGGAGCTGTGGGGGATGCATCGGCACTCCCCAAGGTTGGAGTGTAGTGTCGGGGATCAGCCTTGATCCCCAGCCGAGCCTGCTTACAGCCATTTTGTTTTTTTTTAAAAAAAGAGCAAGTGGGAAAAGGGTTCCATAAGCTTCAGGACTAAGGGGGTGGTAAACCCCCCCCCATTGGGCCCGGCCCTTGGGTTGAGGCAGTTGGGGACAGGGCAAACACCCCCCTACAAACACACACTAAAGGCAGTTGGGGGACAGAGTTATGCCCCTAATACACATGGTTAATTATGTGGTTGCGTGTTTGTTGGGGTTTCTTTAAATTTAATTGGAAGCGGCGCACTTACAGACATGCGCGCACGCATATTCAAAACAACAACAACAACAACACTACTACTACTACTACTACTACTACTACTACTACTACTTATTATTATTATTATTATTAATAATAATAAATAAAGAAGTTCAAATTAAAATTAAATAAGATTATAATAACAACAGGAATAGTTACATTGGAGCAACTACCAGTTGTTTGTTTGTTTATTTATTTATTTTATTTAACTTATATGCCGCCCACACTACCCAAAGGTCTCTGGGTGGCTTACAACAATTAAAATACAGTAAAAAAGACAAAACAATTAAAATACAATTAAAATATATACTCTAAAAATTGCCATCAGGACCCACAGTTGATATTATTTCAATTAAAAGCCTTCTGGAACAGGAAGGTTTTGACCTGGCACCAAAATGTCATCAGCGTCGGCGCCAGACAAATCTCAGTTGGGATGGCGTTCCATAGTCTGGGGGCAGCTGCCGAAAAGTCCCTTTGTCTACAAGCCATCCCTCTTACCTCCTTGAGGGATGGCTCTTTCAAAAGGGCCCCCTGGCTAGATCTTAACTGCCGGGTAGGTTCATATGGAAGGAGGCGGTCCTTCAGGTATCCAGGGCCCAAGCCGTTAAGGGCTTTATATGTCAAAACAAGCACTTTGAATTGGGCCCGGGCAGCAACTGGTAGCCAATGTAGTTTAAACAGAATTCGCTTGATGTGTCCTCTAGCCGCCCCACCACTCACCAGCCACACAGCTCGATTCTGGACCAGTTGCAGTTGCCGGACCATCTTCAAAGGCAGCCCCATGTACAGCACATTGCAGTAGTCTATACAAGATGTTACCAGTGCGTGTGTAACTGTCATGAGACTCCACTCGTCCAGGTAGGGCCGTAGCTGGTATAATTTCCGCAGCTGAAGGAAGGCGCCCCTGGCCACCGAGTCCACCTGGGCTTCCAGAGTTAGGCTGGGGTCCAGGAGCACCCCCAGGCTGTGGACCCTGTCCCTTAGGGGGAGTGTAACCCCATTCAGGGCAGGGAAATGGCCCTCCAGCCTGTATAAAATGACACTTTTTCCTTATATAATTAGACAAAAAAATTGAGGGTCGTTTTATACACAGAAGGCAGCTGCTTTCCCTGCTTTTTGCGAAGCCATGGGGCTTAGCAAAAAGGAAGGGAAGGCTCCCTTCGGGTAAAGCGGCCATGAAAGGGCTGCACGATCTCAGCCCTGTGATCCTGAAGCCCTTTCATGGCTGCTTCAGGATCAAAGGGCTGCGATCCTGCAGCCCTTTCACGGCTGCGTTCTTAGGAAGTGGGTAACGCATCAAATGTTCTAATTTGGGGGTTAGAAAAGGGGGGTCGTCTTATACATTGGGTCGTCTTATAAACAGAAAAATATGGTACTTGATGGGTTTCAGTTAGGCTTTCGTATCCCAGTTTTGGGGAGACGCAAGGCAACGTTTGCCAAAAATTTGAAGTCTGTTGAAGGTATGGAGGAAATAGACAAAAAATTGAGAAGGAGGTCTAAGAGGGCAGAGTGTTAGGTCCGTTCGTTCAGCCACCGGTCCCGCATCTCTGGGTGTCTCCTTTGGGGATTGTACCTAAAAAGGCCCCAGGTGAATTCAGGCTCATACATCACCTCTCTTACCCAAAAGGTGACTCTGTCAATGACGGCATACCACAGGAGCTTCGCACTGTGTGTTATACGTCGTTTGACGAGGCAGTGCACATGATTAGGGCATGTGGCATAGGGGCAGAGATGGCCAAGGCTGATGTAAAATCAGCTTTTCATCTGCTGCCAGTTCACCCAGAGGATTTTGAGTTGTTAGGTTTTTCCTTTGAGGGTGCCTTTTACATGGATAGAGCATTACCCATGGGTTGCTCGATATCCTGTGCAGCGTTTGAGCACTTTAGCTCCTTTTTGGAATGGGAACTTAGACATAGAGCGGGGCTGCATAGCACGGCCCATTATTTAGATTTTCTTTTTTGTGGTGCAAAGGATTCTGGAAATTGTAGGCAATTGATGGAGACTTTTGAGAAATTGGCTCAGGAGATTGGGCTTCCTTTGGCTGAGGAGAAAACAGAAGGGCCAACACCTAACATCACATTCTTGGGTATAGAATTGGATACCTGCCACCAATACTGCAAGCTTCCTGACAAAAAGCTGGTTTACTTGTGGGCCAGATTGGGGCGTCTATTGAGGCAAAAGAAGGCCACCCTAAGAGAGTTACAGGAGACAGTGGGCTATTTGATTTTACTTGTATGGTAGTTGCCCCAGGTAGGGCCTTTTTGCGCAGACTCTGTGCAGCCATGGAGGGTCTCTGCAAACTGTTCCATAGAACTAGTATTACAGCAGGCATGAGACAAGATCTGAAAACGTGGCAACAATTTTTGGACAATTTTAACGGAGTTTTGTTCTGGAGAGCGGAATTACATCTCCAGAATGAATTCCAAAAGTGGCAAGTCCCTTGTGCTGGACATTCTAGCTGATTTGAGGAGCTGGAAGGCAAAGTTCCCATTTTCAAGAATAGTTTGGTCCACGATTATTCCTTGGCATAGTTGGAGAGCTGACTGCAACGCTAGTTGCAATAGAGCACATAGGAAAGTTAATAAGGAAGTTTGCAGAGCAATGGTTAATGGCTTAGGATCAGTAATAGGACACCCGGAGATCCAATTGGACCGACTGGAGCTTTATAGAGGTGATGGGGTTCATTTATCTGAGGCTGGTTTAGAGATTTTCTTGAGGGATCTTTGTAGGGGCCTGCGTGCCGAAATTTTCAGCTGGATGGGGGGGAATGGAGCATAGCAAGCTTGCCCATTCAGTAGCGGGTAGTATGGAAGGAAACTGAATCGGTGAGTGCCCATGGAGTTCAAGCAGTGCATAGCGGGTCTGAACTTTCAGCGCTGCAGATCGTGAGGTTACAGTGCTGGGAGAAAAGACCTGCTGGGGCCCTCCCCAGGCTGAGGGCTGCCAAAGGCTGGGGGCTTGCATGCCTGGGGGGGGGGCTTGATATTTCACCGGCCGGGGTCATGCTGCCTTAGGGACAGCACGACAACCGGGCTTGGGACTCGCCTGTATAGTTTGGTGAGGGGGGTCCTGTGAGACCTTCAGCACCAAACCTGATACCACACTACCTCAGGCCCCGGGTTTCTAAGCCATAAGTTATGGCATGTTGATTTAATAAAGTGTGGCCCTATTTATACCCATCACCTGCGTCTTGCCTTATTATTCCGGAGTGGGAGGGCAAAAAGAGTATGTGCTTTACCTTCCAAGTGAACCTCCCTTGCTTTTCCTGGTGCAAAATTATTGATAAAATCATCAATTTCTTTCCTGGACCTCAACACCAGTTTCAGACTCAGGGAAGAGAAAGGATGGGAGGGAGAAAGAAAGGACTGTAATGACAAGCCACAGCACACACTACAATGAATTGCAGGTTTCCTGCATTGCCTGTTAAGAAGAAACAAAAGAGAACTTTCCCCACCATTCTTCTAAAGTCCCTTACTCAGTCCCCTTCCAGCTGTTGCTTTAAGAAACCAAGGGGAGCTTTCTTAGTGGCTGGAAAAAAGAAGGGGAAAAATAAAAATTAAAGAAAGTGCCCAGCACCACAGATTGCTGCTTGAGAAAAGCACTTATGTCTTGCTTTCACCATTCAGCATATAACCTGGCCTTGACGTTTGTGTTTTCCCATTCACAGGAAAGGGGTTCTCCACAGAGAATTAGAAAAACACACAAATATTCTTATGGTACAGATAGGGACTAGGTTGGAGAGTCTCCAGAAGGATACCGGGTAGGGCAGGAGTCAATTTGTGTTCCCTTATCTAGGCACAAACATGGTCAGGGGGAGCAATACACATCCATACTTTTTAATAAAAATATTTTAATGAAAAGTAATTTACTTTAATAAAAATAAGGTGTCCTTGTATGTGTGATTATGTGCAGTCTCTGGCTGGTGCACCAGCTTGCTATGCAATTATAGTCTTTGCTTTGCACTCAGGTCCAGCTGGAGTGTAGATTGTACAAAAATAATTTTTGTGGGCCTGGTATTTTGTGCATAGCTTGCGGGCAAGGGCTCCATAAACACATATAATGGCTGTACACTTGTCAGGCAAACTATATATGTTGCAGACAGCTTGTCATTAGAAGAAGTGTTCTAGAGACATGTTCAGGCAACATTTGTGATGGAGCAATCATACTTGTAAACAAAGTCTATGCTTACCTCCTGATGACCAGCCACAAAACAGAGCAAGCTAATTTGCAAATCGTGGAGAATGTGAAGAGTTCCTGCTGAGACAAACAGACATTTTCTGCACAAGGAATTCCCATTGCAGCAAATTGTTAATTATATTTGCTATTTATTGTATTTTTGCTTCAAGGAATGGAAAGGGGCAGTTGTGGGGTTTCTTGCCTCATAAGCCCAAACGGCTTATATATATAAATACGGAAGAAAATGTAATGTGGCATCAAAAGGGAAGCCTCTTGAAAATAGTCTGTTACTAGTGTAACCTCTATGAAATACTGACTCAGCCTAAAGGGGTGGGGTTAAGAAAGAGCAGAGCTGTGAGTAAGAATCTCAGAAAGAGCTAGAGAGCTGAAGAGCTGCTGTTGCCAGTTGTACTGCTGCGGCCCTTGCCAATTTGATTTAGGGTTCTGAAGATTCTCCTGTGTTATGGATACCCAGCCTAGCTGAAGAAAATATCTTGGATTTTTTGTCCGACTTTGAAATCAAAGGGACACTTGAACTTTGCAAATTCTACAAGCAACCTCTGTATTGGTGCTGTTGCCATGGTCTTAGGTGCACAAATTGTAGTATTTTGTTGTTGTTATAATTGTTCATGTTGTTCCTTATATGGATGCAAATAAGAATCTTATTTTGTGAAACTGTGTTTGCAAGATTCATCAATAGTAAGCAAATAGCCCATAGAACCTAAATGTGTTACACTAGCAATTCTAGTGAATTCTAATACATCAAAGATTTCAGTCTACAGCTATAGTGGCAGAGACAATTTGGGATGAGAAAGATATTTTACATAGACAGACTGTCATAGGTTGTGTTCCAGTGTTGCCCATAAGTATTGTGTTGTGTGTGTGAAAAATGGATGCCCAGAAATCCAGAAAATGACTGCTTCTAAGGGATCACAAACTGCAAAGTATTTTTTTGAGTGTGTGACCATTATGCCAGTATTCAAGAGACAATTGAATTGCTGTAGTGTGCCCTCAAATACGGCATTACATTGACATACAAGGAAGAGCTGCAGCAACTCTAAGCTACTCCCTTTCCCACCTCCAGTATTATAACCCAACTACAATGCATTTCTTTAGAAAAAAAATTAAGAACATTTCTTTTCCAAAGTCTTATACGGTGTCCTGCCAGCTGAGAGGAAGTAACTAGTTCAACAAGTGGGACATACTGAGAACTTAGAAGTGTTATTTTTGGACTACTTCTCCCAGAATCCCCAGGCAGAATATGAGTTCCAGTCCAAAAACAACTTTTCCAAGCTCTTAATCAAGGATATAGTATTGATAGGGGTTCTACCTTTGTGGTGGTTCCCTGCCATAATATCTGCTGTAACTCTTAAATACCTGCTTAAATACTCAGATACTAGCAATTGTCACCCTCATGTTTGCTCAGGAATTTACCTCCAGTGGAACATCTACAAAGGAAGTCACTGGACGACATGAAATTCAATATACAGTATTACAGTATACCTATATTTTAATCTTCTTTGAATACAAGTGAAAGGGAATTGATTTAATTGCCCACCATCTGAAATGGGTGCATTTTGCAAAGCACTCACATCTGCAGACTCCTTGTTGCTGTTTATTTTTAAGTCTTGTGGATCCAAAGCATCACAGCACTGCTAAAAAGGAGTCACCAGAATTTTCCATTTGGGTATCTTTGGAGGATTGTAATCTAGAAGCCACCAGATTTTCATTATCCTTTAGGGTAGTGGCAGTGAAACTTGCCGTGACATTTTGTTCACACTACATAACACAGTGTCAGCATGGGTTCTTATGATGTAAACAGAACAATCTGAATTAAGAAGGTTTTAAAAGTACGCAGGGCGGTTCGGCTGTCACAACAGCTGATGGCCTTTCAAAAGCTAACTGGATGTGTTTTATGATTAGATCTATGAATAGGGAGAGTATATAAGTTCATATAAATGTCATTTAAAGGCATTACAAAGTGCATGAGATTCTGGATTAACATTTATCAACACAGTTTGCAAAAAGAATCTAGACAGCATTCTTTATTGCATTCCAGGCCACTGGTTTTCACTGTAGGTCTTCTCCTTATGATCATGTTTCTTTGCTATATATTCTTCCATTTTGCCTCCAAACTGATCTTTGCCTTCCTTCCTTTTGAGCTGCACCAGGCACTAGAAATACAAGTGCAAATGCAGAGAGGAAATCTGATCACAAGAGAATAAAGGGACACTAGTAAAAAAAAATTTAAAACACCCACTGCTACCCTGCAACATTTCAAGATTTCTAAACATTTCAAAAAGACTGAAAAGCAATCAGAATTCCTTTCTTAGATCCTGATAATTTCCCCTCCCAACATAAAAAACCCGAAAACAAAACACTTCCTCATGAAATTTTATGGTTGTTGTATCAGGATAAGGTGTTATGATGACAAAATATCTAGTGATATATCCCCTCTCTATATGTCAGCCAGGAGTATGTTAAAATCCCTAGTCTCGTTTTTGAAGGTGATCACTTCTAAAAGATTTGTCCAGGCCAAGTCTGGTTTACTTATAAAGAACCATACGAAGGGCTTCTCCGCAAGATGGGCAACTGCCTGGGTGGGGCTTCTTTGCCCGCCTGACTGGAGGAGACGGACGCAGGCGAGCTGTGTCACATCGGGCAAGCAGGCCAAGCCAAGGGAGTCTTTAAGAAGGCTGCCCAGGCCTGCCTAGCCCTCTCTCATTGATGGCATCTGCCCACCCAGCCCCCCTGTGGTAAGAGTGAAATTAGCTGATTGCTGAGGGGCGGGGATGGAATTTTGGCTTGCAACCCAATTGGCCCTGGGTGCGAGCGAGCTTTCGCCCATCTCATCCTTATTCGCAGGGGTGATTAGGGGCAGTCAGTGGTAGGTTGGCACTACAATTAGGTCACAACGGCAGGTAGTGCAAAAGGAACAAGTGCAGGTGAGTTCCAAAAAGAGGCACCCCTCCTCTCAGAATGACATCAGCAGAGGTTTGGATGAAGGGAAGGGAAGCAGGGGACCCCGGTGAACGCTGGGCACTTAGGGCCAGGAGGACCACCTTGGGGTACTCCGGCTATTGGAGGACTGAAAGTGTGCTGTTTAGTAGGACAGCACACTTTGAGAACAGGAACTCCCTAGGATGAGGTCTGGACCTGAAGGGCAAGGCAGACTCCAGTTGCAGACCTCTTTGCACTATGGTAGGCCCCCTTGTGATAGTTAAAGTTAATGTTAAAGGTAAAGTTAAAGAAGTTAATAAAGTTGTGGCCCTAGTAACCCCATATACTGTGTCTCGTCTTGTTATTCCGGGCAGGCAAAGATTTCACCTGCTCTGGCAGTGCCTAGCCAGTCAGCGACTCCATGCTTACATGCTTGTAGTGGTGCTCTCTGCCTCCATCATTGCCTTCCAGCACTTATGGGTGAAGTGGAAATTTTCTTCCCTACTCAACTGAAGCTGCCACTAATGGTTCCAGACAGCAAAGTGATTCATCCCTCATTGTTGCCTCTGCATTATTTACACCTTTGTGCATTTTCTGTTTTGCTCCATTCACATTTTTGCTTTACACTATCAAGATTATGCTGGGCTGGATAGCTCAGTGGTTTAAGTATCTGATTGAGGAGCCAGAGGTTGTGACTTCAATTCCTCAGTGTGCCTCCTGTGAATAGATCTAGTCTGTATGGCTTTGGACAAGCTGCACAGTCCCAGGGCACTCCCAGAAGAAGGGAATGGTAAACCACTTCTGAATATACTCTACCTAGAAAACCCTTCAAAAGTTTGCCATAAGACAGAATTGACTTGACAGTATATGATTTATGACTATCAGGATTATCGGGGCAAATGTGGATGGATGGATGCGTTCTTGTTTCAGCTCTGATTGGAGAGCTCAACATAGTGCCAGGAACTGTCTCTTCCTTCTTCTACTTTTGTTGGTTTCTCCTTGTTGATACAGAGCAGAAAAATACCAGCACCTGCTACTCTTGAAATCTGTTGGCAGATGTAAGAAGAACCAAGTATTTCTCAATTCGTACCAGCCCTTCTGTTCATTTTGGTGCATTTTATCAATGCTAGCCAAACAATCCTTTTAATCTTTTTGCCTGGGCACATTTCTGGATACCAGATTACAGACTGGGGGAATCACCTACACAGCATGCCCACCTCTGGAATTTTTGCCAAGCACTGCTACCAATTTGCTATTTAGAGTGGTCTGCCAGCTTATTCCTTTCCTGATACAATACACTAATTTAGAAGAGGACTCACCCCTATTTGAGAAGAAATGCATGACTATAAACTGTAAGCATACAGAAACCTCTATTTTAAGTCCACCACATCCCCAAAATCGTTGACACTGAATAGCACTTCGAATCCCAGGTCATAGCCTGTCATCTTCCCCATTCATGCCTTTTTTGTTTTTTTAAATGCTAATCTGCAAATGTACAAATACACAAATCCAAGGGGGGAAATGGGTTCAGGCTGCCTCTGAAACAGCTCCTTTACTCACATATGTCTGCCAAGCACTGCTACTGCTTTGCCATTAGAGTGGTCTGGCAGCAAATATTTGAGTAGGGTTTCTACTCACTCACCCCTAGCTGTAAGGATAAAGTGAAAAGGAAGACAAGAGCTGCATGTGTGTACCTGCATTCATGTATGCATATGTGACAATGAATGCAGTGATTTTGTGTGTATATGTGTGACAGAGAGAGAGAGACTTTTGGTGATACTTGTCTGCAAAATACCATACCAGACAAAATGAAGAACAGTTCTGAAAGCTTGGTGCCCTTTTTTGCGAGCTCAGAACCAAGTGTTACTGTTGGGACCAAAGCAAGAGATTGTTCTTCAGTCTAATTAAGTTTTAAGTGTATTAGACCTTGCAAGAGAGGAAGCTGTATAGCAAACTAGGAAATACAGATAACACCTCTAACTGGTGATTGTTGGTAACGTTATTGCAATTACAATTATATTTGTCTTGGAGCTGAGGAAAAAGGAACTGGAATCTGGTCCTTTGGAGGGGGAACCCACACCCTCAAATGAAGAAAAACATTTAAAATACAACACTGTGTACAATTTATTGCTTGACGGTCACAATCAAAGGGGTGGAAGTGCAGATGTTTGCCTCCTGGCAAAATGTGTAGATGTGGCACTGGCTTATATGAATCATTTGCCCTTTTCATGCCCTTTACCCCAATTTTGGAGATTCTTAACATTTTTTGTTCGTGCTACCTAAATTCTCTGATAATTAGCAAAACTGGCCAACTCACGACATACCCCTAATTCTAGATCATTTATGCACTTTTTAAAGCACCGGTCTTTATGTATACATGAGTTCTCCCTTTCAGACTATCAGCTGGTTTTATTTTTTCTAGGTGAGATTGGTAACTCCTCATTAGCTCACTTCACAGTGCTTCAAAATGAATGGACAACGTGTGGACACAACTGTCTGTTTCTTTGCAAGATTTGGCATAAGTAACAACTTCTCAGGCTTCATGTTGCTTCCCATCATGACACATTTTTATTATTATGCTAATTACACATGCTTCTCAGCTCCGGTTATCTTGGGGGGGAAAACTAAAAGGTTATTGAAAACCTCTGCCAAGCATTCCCCTCACACACCCAGTCCTCAAATTAAAATGAGCAGAAATACTGTGTCCTTGATATACTGGGGGCAGGGGAGTTGGCTTTCATTGATAATTCTATTCTGTTCCCTGTGGAAGAAAAACAGACTGGCAAGGCTGCTGATTCTGGTAAGAATGCTTCCTGCAGCTCACGTAACAGTCTTCTCAGCATTAGTGTAATCTTACTCTGAATGCTAAATGCCCCAAATGGCTACCTGCAAATCACACTCTTTCTATAGTAAAAGGATCAGCAACACGAAGGAAGCACTTCCCAGGTTTAGACATTTTGCTGCATGAGAGCATGGAGGGAATAACATCTCTACTCCGGGTGCAGAAGCTCAGCAATGACATTTCACTTATCATGTTCTCATTGTGCCTTGCTGATGGCAGTGGGCTAGTTCAGGGGGCACAAGGCAAACCTCATGACCTATACATGTATGTTGATAATACCTCCTTGGCCCCACCCCCAATACTGTATCAGCTCATGGGCCAGACAGAGGGTCAAATTAGACATTAATAGAAACAAACACTCCCTGCAATTAACACAGCCCAAGACACACCCTCCACTGACAATGTTTCCTCAGAATGGCAAAAGGAAAATAGCTGTGTGCTTGTCACCGCTACGTGTAGCATGTTACCCATTACTTGTTAACATTTTACTTATCTGATTCAAAGAAACAAATAATAATCCCCAGGGAGGGGGGAGACAAAACATTCAGACTTGGGAACCTCTGCTTTAAAACACAATTAAATTCATAGAACGGTATGTGTGTTTTCTCCCTGCATTAATTTCTGAGCATTTGTCTAGAGCTTTTGGGTAATTGAGCAAACAATGCCCCGGACAGTATTTTCCCTTAATCAACAGTCAGAAACAAGGTAATTAATTAGAGGCCAGAAGGCGGTTGTTAAGCGCTGGTAATGAACCACTATTGAAGAAATTACTGCAACAGAACTAATGCTATTAGATATTGTCTACAAGATTGGGTTAATGGATGGTTGGAAGTGAATCTTACGGCTTCTTGTGAATCATATCAGGAAAGGAAAATTTAAATTGCTTAATTGCTGTCATAGATATACAGCAGCCTGGAAAAGTTACCTTTTTGGACTAAACTCTCAGAATCTTCTACCTTGCAGGCTAAATCATTAGTAGGCAAAGAATCCTTGTTTGTCCAGTTATATGGGTTTTCAGTAAAACTTTTTACATCACTCTGTAGTCTGCTTTTGCTTCTTTTCCTTTCCTTTGCTCTGTTGTTACCATATTAATTTCTGATTGGAGCAAAATTCCCCAGCCAAAAGTCTCTTTTTGTAAATTAGCCTGGAAGCTGAAACAAAAGAAGCAAGTAAACAGTTACTTTCCACATTCTTGTGGACCAAACCAGCCATTTATTGCACGAATGTCTATGTCTTTTAAACCAGTCATTCATTGCAGTTAATGTCTGTATTTTTAAAAATGCAAATCTCAGCCATACAAGGGACAAATCAGCAAGCAGGATCCCAGAGATGCCACTGGAGCTTTCTTTTACCCTGCAAGGGGGAAGCTAGGGTGAACAATTTCCCATTGTTATCAAGGAAGAGGGAGGAAAGGCTAATCATTCCTTCCCCATCTCTTGCAATCCTTTTGTTGCTCAGGTGGCCCTGAGACTTTTATTTACATTTTAAAAATATGTCCCCATTAACACAACTAGTGTTATGTCTAGTTTGACTCTCTTTCATTCTAAGTTGCCAAGTTGCTATTAAGTTTCTTTGCACTTCAACACTTCTAGGTCTTACATTCCACTTTCTCTGGTGGCATCTAAGAGCTGAAACTCTCTTCTCAGAGAGATTAGATTGACTCCTTCAATGCTTGTCTCTTTTTTATTATTATTTGGCTTAGGGTTTTTCTGTGATGCTTAAAGTGAGCTGCTTTAGTCACCCATTCACTATTCTGCTTGCTTCAAATTTTATATTTTTCATCTTTCCTCATTTTATGCATTCTAACATTTTGTTTTGTACAAAATACAAAATAAAGCCTTAATGCACCATGATGTCCACTACTGAAGTGTAACACCTTTCAAATTTCAAGCCCCTCTCTTTCCCAATTTACTGATTCCTACCTTGAGCTAAGACTGTGCCATGTCAAGATGTGAAATTATGTGCTACAGAGTGTTAAAATAATTAAGTTTTCTGATTTTTTCTTAGATATCTATAAAGTCCTTAGGGCTCTTAGAGAGAGGCTCAGGCCTCAGACACTCTGATTTGACACCCAGTCTCTAATCCTGATTTGTTGCTTGCTATTGATCTTAATTCTCTTTCCTGTACAAACTGCCAATTCCTGAGGGCCCATCAACACAGCTTCTTCTCTGGTTTAGCCAGCTCTTATTATTTTGCCTTAGGAAAGCAGGCAAGAATTTCAATAAAACCATATATATATATATATATCTTAAAAAACCAAACAAACAAACAAAAGTGACAGTCAAAGTCCATTTTGAAAGGCACATCAATTTCTTATAGGCCCTCATATCATTATGTCAATAATTATTACCAATCTGGACACAGTGAGATACCTATCATTTTAAGTACTATGGGACCATTCCTATGCACACTTCGTTGTGAGTAAGCCCAAAGGAATACAGCTCGCTTCATGGTAAACATGCATAGGTTCAGTCTCCATGTTTATGTTGTGTGCTAAGCAAGAGAGTAGCTGAGGTCTTAAGCTTTAAGCTGCTCAGAATGAGAGCCGTGTATTTGTGTTGGAAGGGCCGTGTACACCTGTGCTGCTATAAAAGTAATAGACATAAGAGGATAGGGACAGCTACTGGAGGATGAAAAAAGGAATTGGGCAGGTACAGCATTGACAGGAAATGTTTAAAATACTGTTTTGGCTTAATAGTGACAGTGCGGTAGATGCCATACAGAAAATGGGCTTAGCTTAGGAAATCAGCTTTCATCAGGATTGTCTAGACAATTGGCATCCAGTTCAAGTAAAGGGTACTTGATAACCTCAGCAGAAACAACAAATCATGGATTAACCTTATTTGAAATCTTAACCTGAAAGTGCTCGGAAAAGGTCAAAACATCCCTATTGAGACCCCTTCAAAACAGATTTATATATATATATATATATACATGCAGCACAGCACTTGATGGTTATATTGTTTTTTAATGAAAAGGCCTTGAGTTATAATGACGTATAAGGAGGTTGTTTTCACACTTAACGTCTAAGTCTGTAGATTGGTGCTAGATGTGGCAAATTATATGACAGATTCTCCTGAAAAATGGAGTCCCATAATTTAAAAAAAACCCACTTGTTTCTATATTTAGGTCATTCATGCAGTTAAAAGGATAATGGCGTATGCATGAGCTATCCATATTTATAAAGGGAAACCCTGATTTTCTGGCTGATCTGTCTACTATGTGAAAACAGTTCAAAAGCTTGTCTTATGTACCTAATAGCAGAATCCTAGCTTTTCTTCCATTCCATCTGCCAATAGACAAGATATGTTGCCGAATGTGCTTGAATTGAGCTAGGATAGGATTTTCCTGGAACTCATCCAGAGATCCAGACATCCAGAATCCCCACCCCACCCCACCCCAACATGTACACATACATAACTGCAGTATGAACTATGAACTGTTCCATCCAGGAATAGTTCTAACACACTCTATTCTCTTTGTATAGGCTGTCTGATGAGACTGTGATACAGCAAGTGCTCTGTCCAATAAGATGTAGACCTGGGGCTGACGAAATAGGATTGGGAATCCAGTTAATGTGCAAAATCAAGACAGGATTGGTAGGAATGGAAATCAACAAGGAGCTTCATGGCACAGTGGTTAAACTGCTATATTGCAGCCAAAACTGTGCTCACGACCCAGGGTTCAATCCCAGGTAGCCGGCTCAAGGTTGGCTCAGCCTTCTATCCTTCCGAGGTCAGTAAAATGAGTACCCAGCTCACTGGAGGTGCACTTTTTGCTTTGCAAAGGGATCACTATTTTGCAATATGAATTACAGATCTGGAGGGCGTGCTCCAAACTGGGATGCCAACAAAGGTTTGATGCCATCAGTAATGCAGAATAGGGTTTCAAAGAAGTTCTAGTCTATGTTTGGAAGGGTTCAGCTGAAAGCTTCCAACATTGCTCCGGCTCTCATCCCGTGAGTTATAGCATCCCCAAATCATTGGAGAAACTTCTGGATAGCTCAGTGGTTTATGTCTTTGGCTGCAGAGCCAGAGGTTGAGGGTTCAATTCCCCACTGTGCCTCCTTGGAAAGGGCTGAACTCAATGATCCATAGGGTCCTTTCCAGCTCTGCAGTTCTAAGTTCTAAGAACGAAGCTCAATGGAAAAGGGCTATCTACTGTTCAGGCTGTATTCTCATTCAGGAACTCAAGCAAGCATTCAGGAGAATCACCTATTGGGACAGCAGGATAATCACCAAGAACTCGACCACTCTGGACAGAAACAGATTTTCCTGTGAATGGAAGAGGCAAATTCTTAACTGACATGAGCATCTGAGTGTCACAAGACTAGCTCTTCAGATTTTAAGCATAGGATTCATTTGATTTCACCCGCATGGAAAGAGTGCCTCACTTACCTCTCTGTAACTCTCAGCCCTAATTACAGGCTAATGGTTGTTTCTGGCTTCAAACCCATCTGCCTTCTGGGACACATGGTATCTATTGAGACTTCATCCCTACAAAGGCTCAGAATCCCAGTAAATCTAAACTCACTCAGTAGCGACCTGTCAGAACCATAGAACGTTCCCTTACAGTTCTGCATCCCTTCCCTACAGATTAAATTATTGACTAAGGCACAGGAAAAAGCAAAAAAAACAAAGCCTTTATTGGTACAAATAGTGCTCTTTTTCTTATTATAGAAGCAGGTCTACTGTTGAACTGTCAAACGCAGACAGCTAAGCTGCTACATTTCAAGTCCAGTTCTCTCTGGCCATCCCAGGGGTGACTGTAAATCTGAATAAAAAAGAAAACGAACATGAAAACGACATGGCTTACATGGAGTCCTCCCTGTCTGGTGCAAAAGGGCTGAGATAGACAGAAGCGTGTGAAGCCCTAATCTAAATTAGTACTTCTCTAGTTATAAAAAGAAAAAGACACCCTACTTAACCCAATGGAGCACCTTTTTCATTATTATTTTTGCTTTTTTCATGTGCATTAATCAATAATTTCTTTTCCTGTTTCATTCAAAGAGGAAATTTGGAGCCATGCATAGGACAAGAAGTAATGGAGGCTTTCTTTTGCTGCGACCAGAGACCTTTAGGGGATTAATTATGCAAATCATCTTAGTTTCATTTTATTTGCACAGAGGCATTTTATTTGCACAGGGTGGTTGTTTTACCCTGAATAGCGTTATTTTTCAAACATTATCTTTGGGAGAGGGAAACCTTTTTTTAAAAAAAAATTATTGGGCAGTACTTTTCAGTTTACAATATGCCAGCAAGTTTGGAAAACTCAGCAGTGGCCAGAGGATTGGAAAAGATCAGTCTACATCCCAATCCCAAAGAAGGGCAGTGCCAAAGAATGCTCCAACTACTGTACAATTGCACTCATTTCACACGCTAGCAAGGCTATGCTCAAAATCCTACAAGGTAGGCTTCAGCAGTATGTGGACCGAGAACTCCCAGAAGTACAAGCTGGATTTCGAAGGGGCAGAGGAACTAGAGACCAAATTGCTAACATGCGCTGGATGATGGAGAAAGCCAGAGAGCTCCAGAAAAACATCTACTTCTGCTTCATTGACGACGCAAAAGCCTTTGACTTTGTGGACCACAGCAAACTATGGCAAGTTCTTAAAGAAATGGGAGTGCCTGACCACCTTATCTACCTCCTGAGAAATCTCTATGTGGGACAGGAAGCAACAGTTAGAACTGGATATGAAACAACTGATTGGTTCAAAATTGGGAAAGGAGTACGACAAGGCTGTATATTGTCTCCCTGCTTATTTAACTTATATGCAGAATACATCATGCAAAAGGCTGGACTGGATGAATCCCAAGCCAGAATTAAGACTGTCGGAAGAAATATCAACATCCTCAGATATGCAGATGATACCACTCTGATGGCAGAAAGTGAGGAGGAATTAAAGAACCTCTTAATGAGGGTGAAAGAGGAGAGCGCCAAAAATGGTCTGAAGCTCAACATCAAAAAAACTAAGATCATGGCCACTGGCCCCATCACCTCCTGGCAAATAGAAGGGGAAGATATGGAGGCAGTGACAGATTTTACCTTCTTGGGCTCCATGATCACTGCAGATGGTGACAGCAGCCATGAAATTAAAAGACGCCTGCTTCTTGGGAGGAAAGCGATGACAAACCTAGACAGCATCTTAAAAACCTATCCATTTTGAAGGAAATCAACCCTGAGTGCTCACTGGAAGGACAGATCCTGAAGCTGAGGCTCCAATACTTTGGCCATCTCATGGGAAGAGAAGACTCCCTGGAAAAGACCCTGATGTTGGGAAAGTGTGAAGGCAAGAGGAGAAGGCGACGACAGAGGACGAGATGGTTGGACAGTGGAAGACAGGAGGGCCTTGCGTGCTCTGGTCCATGGGGTCACGAAGAGTCGGACACGACTTAACAACTAAACAACAACTTTTCAGTTGATTTTAAGTCTAATAGGAATTGGTCACTTTGAAATGAGTAGCCACCTGGAATCATATGGCAAGGCTCTCACCCCTTTTATTTAGACCTATATTCAGCTAAAGGTTTTTATTGTGTGTTTTATGGTGAGGAAGTATAGCTGAAGAAGATTGGTTGCCTTTATATTAAGCAATGGTCCCCATCTTTGGGGTTCCTAGTTGTCGTAGACTCTGATTTCCAGAAGCTTTGAGATTTTTGGTATGTTAAAGAAAGTCTTTGGAGTGGGATAGTCTAAATCAGAGGTTCCCAACCTTAGTTAACCAAGGTGCTCTTGGACTACAATTCCCAGAAGCTTTTTACGACCAGCTGTGCTGGCCAAGGTTTCTGAAGGTTGTAGTCTAAGAACAGCTGGGTTGCCCAAGGTTGGGGACCACTGGTCTAAATGCATTTTATAGAGCTTTTCAAATCGAATTCCCTTTGAAGAGGGGAGTTGTGAAATAAAATGTGCCCTCTGCAGAGAGCACACAAATTGATGTTCTGATTAACATAGTGATCATGCTACATTAACAGTTAAATATTCTCAGTTTTGAACATTAACACCAGTGAGTTCCAGGCCACGTCATTCCGTGTTTTTGCACCCTAGCTGCATATTGTTGCTTGCCATAAACCAGAAAAGAGGAAATTGGAGAGGGAAGGAAAAGGTAAACATACAGCTTCCATTTCAGCAGAAGTCACGTGCTTATTGTCATTTTGTGTCTGAGCCCAGTATTTCCTTGGAACTTGGAGAATGAGAAGCAACATAATGTACAATCACTCCCTCTTCCAACAGGGAAAAAATAGCCAGCTTGAATCTTTGCATAAATGACAAGTGAAACAACCCATCCCATCATAATCTTGACAGGGTATTCCCACTGAACTCGGATGACATTTCTCCCAATTAAGCTCAGCAGGTGCCAAGGCATCAGGGTGGGGGGTGGGGGTAGAGGAAAACACAGCCAGTGGTGGCTGAGTCAGACATTCTGCCTGAATAAAAAGGAGTTTTTCCCTTGCCACAATAGACTATGCCAGTCAATAATAACAACATACAATTTATTTGCATTTTAGAAAGACAAAATACACACCGTAAACAGTATTAGATTGTTGTGGGGTGGAGAGGCCTCAGTAGGAAGCATGAATATCAGTTGATTGTTTTTAGCTGCTACATCACCCTGCGTTACCTGCTTCCGTTTGCATTGCCACCCATCCTGACGTGAAAGTTAGTGTTAATCTGCCGACTCATTCTGATTGGATTGCTTTGGAAGTCACCCCAAAGTCACAGTGGCTAAATGAGATGAAGCTGTAAGACAGAAATGCATTTCGGTTAATACCTCTACTGAAGCTAAGCCGGTGCCAGTCCTAATTCCCAAAAGAAAACAAATCCATAATAATCCACCTTTTAATTCTGAACATGGTGGCTCACTGCCAAATACAACTGAGCATGCATAACTTTCACGAAATGCCATACCCAATTTGGGTTGTGGTTCCCTCAGTCTCTTGATCTTTTTATTCATTCCCTTTGAGGTCAGCGAGCAGCATAAATGTAAATACATTATTTCTATTGACACCAACAGTGTTTGCATGTTTCCCAAAATAGGTGCACGGGGAAAAACGGGGTGGGTGGGCAGGTGGCCGATTGGTCGTTGTTAAACCTCACTTTTTAAAAATTAGAAAGAGAAAAATCTGCTTGAATGTATGTTCTGAATATTCCCAAAATACAATTTAGTTATTTTAGGATATAGTATCGTATAGCATTTAGTATTTAGAGTACTGAATGTAGGATATAGTACTTAAGAGTACTGAAAATTAGGCACTCCTATTTGACTAAACTTGTTGATCTAAAAGAACTGATCCTGCAACTCATAGTGCAGAGACAAGGGCTGAGCACTAGATCCTTGATAGTCAACATATGTGGGTAAGATTAGTGTTGTGCACCCAAACTGGCAGAGAAGCCTCAACATCACCTCCCTGGTTATTTTCTTATGCTGCTACACGTACCCTTGTTACTACTAGTGTTTAAATGTTCCCACCAGTGCCAAATGTTTCCCCCAATCCCATCATGGTAACCACAGAGAAAGTGCATATGGGGGTGGAGTTTCCATTGGGATCAGAGCTGTTATGAAAGGGTTAAGCCTCTCTTCCCTGCACACTCAATTAAAACAAAATATCCTAAAATGATGAAGTCAATGTCACATCTAATTTGACCTTAACAGAGATGAAAACAAGCACAATCGGTGGAGAATAGACCTGATACTCAAAGTGTGAATAATATCTACAGCAGGAAGGAAAGTCCACATACTGGATTAGTGCTGCTAAACTGATTCAGTACCTTCTGTCTCTGCCTCTGGTAGCTGTGGTTGACATTTTCATGATAGATTTGTCCTTTGCTAGCCAGGGCCCTGATATCCCTGCATCTGCTTTGGAGGGAGGGGGGAGTTTTCAGAGTGTCACACACCAGCCAAAGGCCTACCTGCATTGCAGAAACTTTTGTGTAGCAACTGCATTATATCTTTCTTTCTTTCTTTCTTTCTTTCTTTCTTTCTTTCTTTCTTTCTTTCTTTCTTTCTTTCTTTCTTTCTTTCTTTCTTTCTTTCTTTCCTTTTCTTTTTAAAGATTTTTTTAGTTAATAAAGCCTGACGCGTACAATAGCAAAACAAGAAAAAAATCAGAAGGCAACAGAAACGGGGGGGGGGGGGGGGGAGCTGAGAAATGCATTGTTAGTCTCAGCTATGTTATCTTACATGAGTTGTTGACAGAATTTCTATCATCCAGAATGTGTAGGATGGGGGAATGCATCTTTTTGTGGAACAAAGTTACAAAGCAATGGCAACAAAGTGTCCAGGAACTTGGGGGGGGGGGGTGGCACGTTGTCTCAATATGCTAAGATTGCAGATCAACTTTTCAGATGGACAAAGTCCCAGAAGCAGACCAGCTAGGACAGGACCAACAAATCGTCCTTAGACCATTGCTTTGGAATATCCT
The DNA here is from genome assembly GCA_037013535.1 of Intellagama lesueurii. NCBI lineage: Eukaryota > Metazoa > Chordata > Lepidosauria > Squamata > Agamidae > Intellagama > Intellagama lesueurii. Next base: position 48,264,225 of record JBAJHW010000001.1, read on the forward strand.
TTCCAGTGACTAAGAGTAACATGAAGAGAAGATCCTTGTGCAGTAGGTCACTTGTCTTACCCATGAACACAGAGAACACAGAAAGAAAGTGATATACTTCCAAACATCACCTTTGGCCCAAAAAAAAAAAAATGTAGAGGCTGTGTGTAGAGGCTGTTCCAAGGAGCTGAGGGCCTTCACAGTTCCTTGTGTTCACAAGAATCTCAAGCTGAAAGGTTTGATTTGTTCTGCCTGAAGCCACACCTTTTTCAAGCCAGCCAATATAGCCTGGAGGCTACCTGTCTGAATTGGAATCACAGAATTGTGGAGCTCATTGAAACCCTAAGCGTACAGCTGCCTGCCACTGCATGAAATCCACAGATAAAGTGTTCCTGAGAGGTGGCCATCCAGTGGAGTGCCCTCCTGTGAGGCAGTCCATTCCATTATCAAATGGCCCTCACTGTATGAAGTTCTTCATCGTGTTAAGTAGAAATCTCCTTCATTATAACTTGAATCCGTTATCAAGCACTGAATTTGTATTTGTCACAGTATTTGTGTGTTATTTTACCTTCATACTGAATCAGAATTTAGGCCCCTCTTGTACTCCTGTTACTAGGAGCAAAACTGAGCATAGACAAACCTTCCAATCCTCATTACGAATGGTTTCTTGCAATCTCCACTCCAACACACATACTTTTTATTTCATAAACCCCAAAACTAGCAAAAGTGCATTCACTGACTGGAACAAATATCTGTACCTGGATTCTGTCAGTATTAATCCACCATAAGTGATAATGAGAGGTGTTTTCACAATTTACTCCAGCATATATATTTTTTAAAAAAGAAACTTGGAGGAGTTGTCATTGTTTATAAGGACATATTTGAGGCTGCTAGGCTCTCTGGGGTAGCAAGCCCAGGTCTAGAGGCCGTCCACGTGTCATTTGGGGCCAGGGGTGGCTTTGGGATTGTGCTGGCATACCGCACTCCCCGCGATCCAGCGCAGTCCCTGCCGGAGCTGGTGGTGTTCGTCTCTGTGGCACTGTTGAGGTCGCCTAGACCAGTGGTCCCCAACCTTGGGCCTCCAGATGTTCTTGGACTACAACTCCCAGAAGCCTTCACCATCACCTCTGCTGGCCAGGATTTCTGGGAGTTGTAGTCCAAGAACATCTGGAGGCCCAAGGTTGGGGACCACTGGCCTAGACTATTGGTTCTCGGGGACTTCAACATTCATGCAGAGGCTGAGGTTTCCAGCCCAGCTCATGAGTTCCTGGAAACCATGGCTTCCTTGGACTTGACCCAGCAAGTCAACAGTTCTACCCACATGGGTGGCCATATGCTGGATCTGGTCTTTGCTGCCGAGCAGAGACAGTGTGCTCCAATGGTGGCCGACTTGGTATCTGCCCCCTTGTCATGGTCGGATCACCACCTAATTAAATGCAGCCTCTCAGTGGCACTTCCCTACCGTGGGGAGTTTGGACCCATTAAGATGGTCCGCCTCCGCAGGTTACTGGATCCTGATGGATTCCAAGATACCATGCGGGGGATTCCGGCTGACTTGGTTGACGCTCCTGTCAATGCTCTGGTGGATGGTTAGTATATCGCCGCCACCAGGGCGGTCAACATGATCGCGCCTAAACGCCCTCTCCACCGCCAAGCCCGACCAGCCCCTTGGTTTAACCAGCAGCTGAGGGCCATGAAGCATAATCGGAGAAGGCTAGAGAGCATTTGGAGAAGGGCCCCGATGGAAATTAATCTAAAAACTGCCAGGATCGCGTCTAACCTTTACTTAGCTAGGGTAAAGTTTGCTAGAAGAGCATTCTTCACTGACCGGATAAGTGAAGCTCACAACCAGCAGGCGGAACTTTTCTGTATAGTACGTGATCTATCCGGAGTTGGCCACAGTGATAGGCCTCCCTCTAGTATTTCCTGTGACCAGTTTGTGGCATTTTTAAAATCTAAAGTGGAGGCCAGCCGCCGGGACCTTGATCCCTTTTTACAGACAGTAGATCGAGCTGAGATGTCCAGTGCATCATCTTGCCTGGTGAGGTTAACTTGCTTTCAACCTGTGATGTCCAATGAGGTGGACAGGGTGCTTGTGTGCTGTCGTGCCACCACTTCCTCTTTAGACCCTTTTTCTGGCCTGGCTCATCAAAGCAGCCAAGCCAGTAACAACAGAATGGGCCACTGCAATAATTAATGGTCTCTCCAGGAGGGCATGGTTCCCCCTGCCCTCAAGGAGACACTCATTAGGCCCATTCGAAAGAAACCTAATTTGGCGGCAGATGAAATTGGGAATTATAGGCCCATTGCCAATGTTTCTTTCTTGAGCAAAGTGGTTGAGAGGGTGGTTGCCGATTAGCTCCAGGCCCTCCTGGAGGAAACTGATGCCCTTGATCCATTCCAGTCGGGCTTCAGGCCGTGCCATGGTATGGAAACAGCATTGGTCGCCCTGTAGGATGACCTCTTGAGGGAGGCCGACAGGGGTAATATGTCATTGTTGGTCCTCCTTGATATCTCAGTGGCCTTTGATACTGTCAACCATGGTATCCTCCTGGGGCGGCTCTCCGAGTTGGGAATCGGTGGCCTCGCTTTGACGTGGCTCCGTTCCTTCTTGGAGGACCGTCCCCAGAGAGTGCAGCTTGGCAAGATGATTTCTACCCCATGGATCCTCAATTGTGCGGTTCCGTAGGGGTCGATCATCTCGCCAATGCTATTTAATATCTATATGAGGCCGCTGGGTGAGGTCATCCGGAGTTGTAGGCCCCAGTGTCATCAGTACGCTGATGACACCCAGCTCTACCTCTCCTTTTTTCCAACTGCAGTGGATGCTGTTTCGACCCTTAAACGCTGCTTGGGGACCGTTCTGGAGTGGATGAGGGCAAATGGACTGAGGCTGCATCCAGACAAGACAGAAATCTTGTGCATGGGCGGCCCTGGCATCAGTGGGTTGGGAAACTCCCTTTCCTTTGGGGGAGTGACTCTTCCCACGAAGAGTGAGATTCACAGCTTGGGCATCTGCCTGGACCCGGATCTCACCATGGAAACCCAGGTGGCATCTGTGGTCCGGGCAACTCATTTCCATCTTTGGAGGATTGCACAGCTGCGTCCCTATCTAGACGTGGGGGCACTCACAACACTGATTCATGCCCTCATCATCTCAAGAATAGACTACTGCAGTGCTCTCTACGTGGGGCTACCTTTGAGGCTGGTGCGGAGACTTTAACTGGTCCAAAATTCGGCAGCCAGATTAATAACTGGCGTGAAGAAATTCCAGCACATCTCCCCCACTCTGACCATCCTTCATTGGCTACCAGTTTGTTTCCGCATCGACTTCAAGGTTATGATGATAACATTCAAAGCCCTAAACAGTTTAGGACCTTGGTACCTATCAGAACGCCTGCTCCCAGCCAGATCTGTCTGTAATACCCATTCCTCACAGACAGGGCAGTTGAGGACCTTGACCCCAAAGGAGGCCCGGAGGGAAAGAACAAGAAACCGGGCCTTTTTGGCCGTCGGCCCCCGCCTATGGAACAACCTGCCCATTGAGATCTGCCTGACACCCTTGCTGGATGGGTTTAAACAAGCATTGAAGACTTGGCTCTTCCATCAGGCTTTCCCAGAGCATTAAGATCTCGGCCTCACTTTTACCATCCTTTTAGTCATCCCTTTTTACCACCTTTATTGCCATCTGTTTTAATTTACCCTATTTGGCTTGTATTAATTTATTTATTTTTATCGTGTTTTAATATTGTTGTTTATACTGTTGTTAGCCGCCCAGAGTGGCCTGGTTGCCAGATGGTGTGGGGTACAAATTCAATAAATAAATAAATTTCAGTGAGCTTGATCTGGAAGCATGTGGGGGAAAATGCTTTGATTAACACAAAATAGATTTCAGTCAACTGTATCTATGGTAATCTGTGACCTCATATAGTTCTCAGCTTGAAGATCAGGACTGCCCTTTACAGAAGGTCCTTCATAAACACTTCAGGGCCAGATTGGAGCAGTGTTATTTTATGTATGAAATATTCATAGGAAGAATAGTTGCAAAATTACTTATTTTCAATGAGTCATTAATGGCATAACAACAAGTCAAAAAATTCCTACTATTTGTCAGAGTTCTCTAGTGAAGGTACAAGGTCAAGATTTTTTAAATGTACAAAACATCTCGATACAAAAGAAACATATTTTTGTTTGTTTTTGTTTGTGAGACAAAGCACAGAAGGTGCAGAGCAAGTACAAGTGGGCTCGCTGATCAATCAAAAAGATTCAAGCTCTCTATCATATGCTTCTAATTGCTAGAAACCTATGCAACAAGGAAGCAACTACCTTACATCTGTATAGTTTGTGTAATTTGCAGTTTGCACATTTCACACAATTTGTGCAAAAATCATTCTCCCAAACTTAAGAACTCCCATCAAGAACACCAGAACATTTTGCAGTTTCTACTTTTCATACACAAAAATGGGATAAGCAAAGACTTGCATCCCTAGTATTAAAGTAAGGTTTCAAACGTAAGCCTATATAAAGAAACATCATTTCTATGCAGTATTCCGTTCAGCTTTATATCTGTTCTCTCCTGACCCTTCTTGATGCTCTTGTTTCAATGAGTATTTCAAGCATTTCAATGGATAAACTATTACATACTGACAGTAAAATTGAGATTCTGTCTGCTCTGATATTTTTTTATGTATGAACAGTGAAAACAATCTCTTGAACCTGGCCATACTGCTATTGAATCCTCTCCTTGAGAAGCCATCAAGCAGTAATCAGTATTTTATACGTTTGGAAGAAGTGTTTTCTTCTTGTGTACAAAATGAATTGCGAATAGTTTCTTTATAGAGAAAAAGCAGAGAGGTGTATTCTGGTTTTTTTCTGCTGCTATTTACTGCTAAGATCTATGGACTCAGCAAAGGAATGAGAAATATTTTTAGCACACTGCCACAGAGGGAAAAGAGGTTGGTAGAAATAAAGCTTGCTGGTGATGTGACAAGGTGCATTGTTACTGAGAACTGAATAGGGGAGGCCCTGTTTAGCCAATGCAGGATGAAGGTCTTACAAGGGAACAAAATTTGTATTTGTGGCAGGAACGTGCAAACAGCAGGGTCCTGACTCCTACAGAGAGCTCCCACAGATAACAGAGTTCTCCCTTTTCAGTCTCCATGACCTTCAGGAGGGAGATGAAACCTCTAAAACCAACAGGGCTGGATCATTCCCTCTACCCACAACTACTCTATTCAAATCCCAATGCTTGGACAGGGCTATAGTTAGCAGTATATTGGAGAAAATAGGAGAAGATTTGAATGAAACCTTTGAAAAACAAATTGCAAGAATTTCAAAGAGGCATAGTGTAGTAATATTGGGAGATTTCAATTATCCTGATATCTGTTAGGAGGAAAATTCCACCAAATATGGGCCTTCCAAGAAATTCTTGGCTTATGTTACTGATAATTTTCTCCTACAAAAAGTAGAGGAAGAAACTAGAGGAGTAGCTATTCTTCATTTGATTCTAATAAAAATGACTTGGTGGAAGAAATGACAGCAACAGGAAGTTTGGGAGAAAGTGATCATGTACTACTTGAGTTCTTGATTTCAAAGGAAACTAAGCAGAGTGTAGCCATGTGTATATGCTGGATTTTAGGAAAGCTAATTTTAATAAACTCAGAACAATGATAAGTAAGGTTCCTTGGCAGGAGATGCTGATAAGAAAAGGAGTCCAAGATGAGTGGGAGTTTATTTAAAAAGGAAATTCTAAAAGCACAACTACAAACATGATCAACTCTCAATCATCCCAGAATGTAGGACATGTGATACACCAGATTTACAGGAAACCAGATTTCAGATGAATATCAGGCAAAAATTCCTAACTGTTAGAGCAGTACAACAATGGAACCAATTACCTCAGGAGGTAATAAGCACTCCAACACCTGAGGCATGCAACAGTAAATTAGGCAACCATCTAAGACAGGGGTCTCAAACATGCGGCCCGGGGGCCATTTGCGGCCCGCCGGATGATAGTTTGTGGCCCCCGCCTTGCCTGCCCCCCCTGAAGCGCCCACGCGTCCTCTGCTGTCAAGAGTTAAAAAAAAGCCTCGTGTCACTCGCCGGCTGTCTCACAAGACAGCACCTCTTGCACCCTCCATCCGGAACTGCAGCCTGCCAGCCAGCTCGCCTGTCTGCCGGCTGGCAGGCTGCAGTTCCGGATGGAGGGTGCAAGAGGTGCTGTCTTGGGGGAGAGCCGGCGAGCGAGGCGCGCTGCCAGCCCTTTTCCCCAAGCGCCCGAGCCGCCGCTGAGCGATGTCTGAGAGCGGAGCTCGCTCCCGGCCCGTCCTCGAAGAGCGCCTCCAAGCCGCCAACAGCAGCTGCCACCACTGCCGCCTCTTCCAGGGAAGCGGCTCTCTGGCTCTCTTTCTCTCTCGGCACCCCCAGCACCAGCCCAGCCAGCGGCTGCCTCAGCACCCGGCGGTGCTTCCTCCTCCTCGTCCTGCTTCAGCCGCCTCGGCTCTGGAGGCTGCCTGGACTCGCCTCGCAAAGTTTGCTCCTCTGTCGTGGTGGGGGTAGCTGCTGCTGCTGAGTACGCCTTTTTTTGAGGGGCCCCCTCAGAGGAAGGTTGCTGGACCTCCGTGTGTGTGTGCGCGTGCGTGCACGTACCTGTGAGGGGCCCACCCTGTTCTGTTTAATTTCGCTGGTACCAATGGGGGCTTTTCTCCTTTGGCAAGGCGATTCTGTGAGGGTTTTTTTTTTTTTAATTTTATGTCGTGCCCTCCTCCCCCCCCCCGCTAGGCGGTCACCGGCGCTCCCTCCCTTCTCCGCTTCTTCGTCCTGCTGGTGGTGGTGGTGGTGGAAGTGAAGAAGGAGCCGGAGGGGGTCGTGGCGCACCCCTCCTCCTCCTCCTCCTCGGAGCCCCAGCCGGGCTAAGGAAATTCCTGGGCGGCTTCCTCGGGCTCTTGCTCCGCTTGGCGGAAAATCTGATGCGGCCCAACCTCACCCAGCCTCTGCCTCCAGCGGCCCCCAGGTAAATTGAGTTTGAGACCCCTGATCTAAGATATACTTCGATTTCTGCATTGATCAGGAGGTTGGACAATGGCCTTATAGACTCCTTCCAACTCCATTATTCTATGATTTTTCAGACTGTTAACCACTGATGGCAATTGTGGATAGAGATACCTTTTCCACTTGAAGATGCTTCTATCATGACTTTTACTATAGAAAGACCTAGATTTTGTGTGTAGTCAAGGAGGGGGTGGTGAGACTGAGCTGATCTCTCCATGCTTCTGTTTTTCTGCATTCTGCTCTGCTAATAAAAGGAATAACCAAATTCACAGAAGCATCTTCACACACACACAAAGAAAATAAAAATTACCAACCAACCATGTGTCCCCATATTTTTGATCAGCAGGCGCAGCTCTTAGTGGGCCCCCCAGAGATTACTTAGCAGCAAAGCAGATCTCTGCATGTTTCATGAACAAGAGGTACTTGGCCAAAGAACACAGATTACCTCATATAGTCTTAGGGGTTTGCTGAGGCATGAAGCTGGTGTTGGCCAAAGCTGCATTTAAAAATAGTCTTTAAAAGATCGCAGAGGTCTGTGCCTTGTCTATGTTTTCAGATGTCGTCGGGCCCCTGCCTATTATATGCTTATATTTAACCACGTTATTTAACAGTTATTTAACTGATCGTACTAAGTTTCTGATTAAGAGAGCATTAAGCTGAAACCCAACACCCTCTTACCTGAGAATAAGCTCTACTGAACTCAGTGGTATTTATATCTAAGTAAGCATGCTTAGGATTGCAGTATTAAGGCATCTTAATAATTACACTAGTTCCTTTTGGCTCTGTTGAGCATTCGTGTTTTTTTTTAAATATTCCATACAATGTGAGGTATATTTGCGATGGAGGGCTGCACATGAAAATGTTACTCATAACTTATTAAGATCTGCTGACAAGGAGGAAAGGTATAACTTTTGGAAAATCAGCTTTGGTTCATTTCTTGCTGATGGAAATGATAAATGTTGGCTTTTGGTTAACTAAGACCACAATTATGTGCCCCTTCAGAGGTCACTGTGTGGGTCACAGGCATGGGAGTTCCCTTGAAGAGGATCCATGATTTTCCACTGGCACAAGATGTGCCAGCTAGAATGTGAACTGGGATGTCATATTAAGATTATATGACTCCAATAGTTTATCGGTTTGTCACACATGTTCCATATTATCAGTTGTTAGGAAAGGCTCAGGAAATTTTTAGTCTGCCTTTAGCACACCAATATAAGTAGTTCATAAGAAAAGGAAACTGAACATGTTTCCTAATTTACACATTTAAAAAAAAACCAAAGTTATAGCAAAGAGATGGCACAGAGGATTTAGTATTTAATCCTTTTTAAAACTCCTTTCCATCTTTTCTTTCCAAGGAAGACATTTCAGTCCTAGATGAGTGTCTGGTGTCAGTAATGAACTGGTTGAGGGCAAACGAACTGAAACTTAATCCAGACAAAACAAAGGTGCTCCTGGTCAGGCAAAAGGCAAATCGAGAAATAGGAACTCAGCCTGTACTGGATGGGGTTGTACTCCCTCTGAAAACACAGGTGCGCAGCTTGAGAGTGTTCCTAGATTCATCTCTGAGCCTGGATGCCCAGGTTTTGGCACTGGCCAGGAGTGACTTTGCACAGTTAAAACTAATGTGCCTGCTGCGCCTGTTCCTTGAGAGGTCTGATCTAACCATGGTGACACATTCCCTTTTTTTTATGGAGAAAGGCGGGCTAAAAATATTTTAAATAAACACATAAATAAATAGTATATACAAACCAGCATTTTCTGCATTGGACAGCCAGCTTTAAAAACAATTGCACTCGGCTTCTTTTGTTCTGCTTTCTGATGTTGCAAGCCATCTTGAATGGTACATTGTAGTGGAAAGAATGGCAGAGAAGTAGTAAAAATAAGAATAAGGGTAAGAATAGGAATAGAGCCTTGTGAGAGGGAAGTCTTTTGGTAGAGATAGAGCCCTGCTCCTGGAAGCCTCTTCATATGAATAAGACCCCATGAGGCAGAAGGTTCTTTAAAACCCACTGAACTATGGCCTCACCTAAGGTCCTTTTGTCCTAATGACAAATCTTAATATGCTAATTTTTTACTATTTATAAACTACATTGTTTATAACTGGTGGACTGAGAAAATAAAAATAGTGAGCGATGAAAAAGAAATGGGCAATCTGACAGGCTTTAGGAATTGCTAAAAAGAAAATAAACTGTGTTTCTCCTCCACGTGTTCATCTTGCCACACATAAGTTCAAATTCATATCCTGGCAAAGTAGCTGAGGTCAGCCAATCTTTAAAATTGGAGGCTGCTTCATGAATTTTCCTGAACAGAAAGATGAAACTATGATGCATTTATTTGTCTCCATGTATTTCTACATCATCCTTTAGCAGAAGAAAGAGTGAACAGCAAATACCTATCCCCTCCCCCGAGTTGCATGTTTATCTTCTGACAAGTGGGAGGATCACATTCATGTGCACCATAATGCTTACAACCCAATACATACAAAATCATTATAGGTGCTAGTTGGGAGCACATGGCCTGGCAGAGCCACTGCCATCAAAATGTGTGCTGGGCAGAGTTCAATGTCTAGCCCCTTAACACCAAGTACTTAGGGTTGTCCTATACCGGAGTTGAGTAGTCTCAAGAGGTTCAGGGGCTGTGCATGGCCATCTCTAGAACTTGGAGGGTTTACACCCAATTCCATGGCTCCCAACTGCTCCAAAAATTTCTAACAAAAGTTCAATGTTTTTAATGAAAATGGCAACCCTGGTACCCTCTAGTAGCCAAATTAAAACAACAACAACAAATAATTGAGGGGTCAGAGTTTAGGATGTCCCCAAAAAATTGGGATTTTCTAGGCTATGAGTGTGCAGGGAGATCCAGGGTGCTCACGGCCCCAGAGGGCCACCTATTGTTCACCCTGATCTAGATGCCACAGATAGCTTGTCGTTAAGAATGCAGTTTTTTCCAAGTTAAAAGACATCTAATTAACTTCACAGAAGTCTTTCTGATCTTCTGTCACTTATAGATTAGCTTGCTTTGTTTTGCAATTAATCATCAGGAGTTATGAACAGGTTTCTTCTGCATTCTGATTGAACAACACACACAGTTTCAAAGGGGACTGCATACAATGTGTTTTCACTTCCGAGTACTCTTTACCTAGAAAAGCTTGAAAAGGGTTGCCATAAGTCAGAAACAAATTGCCAACTTATCATCATCATTATTAATTAGGTGCTACTGACAGCATTTATTTAGATCCTTAGTGAACACCTTGAGGCTAATTTTTTGGCTTCTACAAGATGAGCATTGAGACTACTGCTTTTCCTGGAAATCCAAGGACTTGTCCATCCCCTTAACAGTGTTGTTGATCTGCATACAGCTAAGATATCTAAGGAACATTGCCATGCTCTTGTCTTCAGCCCTTCTTCTGATGTTAAGCTTGGAGTGACAGTAGGAATTAGCTTCCATTTCATTGTTCAGTCTAGAAATGATTTTCATCCTCCTTTTTCCCCCCACTTCTCAAAACCTCTATAGATCTGAAATGACAAGGTAAACCAGTAGGAAATAAAGAGATTCTACCAGCCTTACAAGTCCATTTGCCTCCCCAATGAAACACACACTTGCTTATAACTGAGAAGATTCTTTGCTTGTTTAAGGAACAGTGATCATAGCATCAAGTTCTGTGAAAAAAACAACAAAACTTTTGATGACAACAGGCCAAGTTAGTCAAAGAACAGACAGGGTAAATGTTGTAAAAAGTGCTATAAAATGGCAAGTGTATAGCAGCATGTATATAAAAGCCACTTCATGTTATAGTAAATCTGTCAGTCTTCAAGTGGCTTTTCGTTATTCATTCCTAACATATTCCAACAAACCAATAGTCTGTATTTTCCCACAATACAACATGATTTGAAAAGGTGTGAAAGTGGTTTACAGACACTTCTTTTAGTCAAATGGAGAGAAATTAGCACCATATAATGAGATATTGACACACATTTCCGATTTGTCCATAATATTAAATGGAAAAATTGATTGAGATATTCTTTCTATCAATATCATGGGCTACGCCCAATGTTATTTCCCACCTTAACAGACCCATTGAAACAATGGAATTTACTTGTGAGTAACAAGTCCTCTTCCTTTCAATGAATTTATTCTAGGTGGGAGTAACACTGAATTTAGCCCTGTGTGTTTAGCTGCCCAAATTCAAGAGGATTTCCCCCCATACACATCATGTTTATTCAAGTACAATTCTGACATTCTTTCTGATTCACAGAATTGTGCACTTAGCAGCAATAAAGAATGAAGACAAGGGCTTCCCATTTTTCAGTGTGGCAATGAGAAATCCATTTAAGAGTCAAGCCCTTTAGAAACCATTTATAGATGTGTTGCCTTGGGCTGTTCTTTGGCAAACAGGGCTCTCACAGCATTGCCCCAACAGTCTCTGAGCCTGGCACTGATTTAATCCACGTAAACTTTCCAACCTCTCTGCGTGTAGTGCTGGTTGAAATGATTTGTCTTTTCTGCTCATTGAATTTATGAAATTTTCTGAATGAAACCTCTTCTAAGATGCCATAAAAGCTCAAGTTGCGCTTTCCAGAGCATTACTCTCATAGCACGCAGAGTGAAACTTTTGTCTCAGTTAAGGTCATCCAGTACATCTTGGGCTGTAAGGGCTTTATCACAGAAGATTTAAGTTCTTTAACTTGGAAATAATTCCTACTGTTACTCCAAGCTTCTGCTCCTACCCGAGAAATAGTAATAAAGTCTGCATACAGAAAGTGCATTGACGGTGTAAATCTGTGGCTGAGCCACTGCACCAGCATTAAAAAATATGGCACATTTTACTGATGTAGCAAATCAAATCAATGAGAACAGTTTTTTATACATTTTATACAAAGATGATTGCACGTTGTGAACATTGGGGTGGGAGAAACTATGATAAGAGTTCTCTGTCACTATCTCGCCTCTACAACTGCAACCAAAGGGACTTTTATTGATCGTTTGCTCATTTAATTTGTTAATATCTTGATTTTATCTTAATTCTGTATTTGAGTAATTCACCACTTATTTACATAATCAAATACATCTAAAAACATAGTACATTATTATAACATTAAACACATTTAAATAGATTGTTTTATTAACCTCATATAGCAGGATTCTTTTAAAAATATTTGAATTAAATTAGGTTTGTGGTATTTTCTAAAATCCAATGTACTAGAGATCTGGTATGCTGAGAAGTAGCAATAAAGCGTAGGGCTAAGTCTAGGATGAAATATATTCATCTTGAACTTGTTGAACCCATGTAAAATTCCAGTATCCAGCCTTCCCATCTAAATATATCCAAACTACTTATAAATTACAGATACAGTTTACTAACTCAACCAACACACTTTGTGCTAGCTGTAGTTTCTGAAGATTTTTCAAGGGAGGTTCAACTTACAATGGGAAGAATTATCCTATGGTCTGCAGCTCCGAGAATCTCTTAGCTGGCATTGCAGTGGATGTGCTGTTTGTGGGATTTTCTGGAGCTGGAGCTCATGACATTAATTCTTCCCAGCTCTCTGTGTTATCTGCTGTCAAATCCCTTGCAACCTATGGTGATCCCAATCGTATTTCTGAAATATGTGAGATGTTCAAGGATCAGCTGACCAATGCTACCCTGTACCAAGTTTCCATGGCGATGTAGCGATTTGAACTCAAATCTCCTGGTTCTTAGTCCAATACATTAAACAATGTTCCGCACTGATTTTCTCCCAGAAATACAAACAATTTTAATATTTATTTGCAACATTTATTCATTCTAAAGATAAATGCCTATAAACTTTATTAACAATCCCATTATTCAGGAGGCAAAAGCTTCAAATGCTCCTTCAGCCTTGTTTCCCTCTATGTGCCCCAGATAACCAGAATGCCTCTCCAGTAATTTCTACACATTCTGAAGCACCAAAGTTTGTAATTCATCTTCACACTATACTTCAACACCTGCTCCTTCATCATGTAGAGATATGTGTTTGTCTGCTGTTCCAGTATTTTCAAAACATCTGAAGAGAAAGCCCAGGGGAAATTTTAGTGCAAGGTCTGAGAAATGTCTTCATTTCCTTGTGTTTTACCCTCGCTGTCAAACAGTGGTTGCCTATTGCAGCAAGCTCCTTTCATGAAGACATGCCCATATGACTCTTATTGGTAAACAGTTGCTTGAAGGTTGTATTCCTCCCAGCATATTTTTCTCTGAGCTGAACTGATAGTGACAGCATTTCTATTATTGGTTTTGAGGATAGGAAAATTCTGCTTGTTCACCACTTCTTTTGATATTGCTTCCTATTTGCGTGCAACCTTCATTCAAAATGTTGACAGCTAAAACAAAGCTGACCTCGTTCTAGTTAGATTTGAATGCTGTGGTTACTAAAATCCTGAATCACCATGTGCAGCATCAGTTTCATTCTTTAGCTTGATTTATAGAGTTATTAACACTCAATTCTCACATTTCACCAAACGTAGATCCGAACTGACTAATGATAGCAGTCTTTTTAAGATGTCAGAAGGCAGGAAAGCTGTCACATACAAGCCTTCGTTCTCAGTTAACAAACACACAGATACAGCTTAAAGTAAACCAGCCTACTAATAATCATAGAAAATGTGCAAATAGATAAGTGAATCTGTCATAGATGGTGTGGTGTATAAAATTGTAATTTCATATTCAATGTAGTACATAAATTATTATTTTTCTCTGTCTTTCTCTGTCTCTTTCACACTCACACACACTCACACACACACACACACACACACACAGACATGTCAAAAGCCTCGAGGCCTAAACAATAACATAGTGGCAAATTTCTGCTAGCACTCATCGAGGCCTAAACAATAACATAGTGGCAGAGCAGGAATGGTATTTTATGGAGCAGGAATGTTGTTCATGAGATGAGAGAGAAGTAGATTAGGATGTACTAATGACATGTAGTTCCTTCAGTAATTGAAGGGAGGAATGTGGTTCCACTTCCAAATCTTCATGTGTTGAGTAGGAGGTCTGAAGAACTAACCTCTATATTCAGCTAAAGGAATAGGAATTGCAATAAATCTTGCAATGTTGGGTCCTCTGTTCGTGTTTCCAGCTACAAAGCAAAGAAGTGTGCTGCTTACAGCTACATTGTTCAAGTCCACCTCACCCACAAGTCAACCGATGGGTTCTTAGCTTGTTCAGACCTCAATAAGCTTCTTTTGGCTTCCCTGCTCCTCCATCTTCCACAATCCTATCCACATAATCTTGAGCCTGAGAGCCAGTGTGAAAGCTTGTTACTATCTGTTATAATTTTCCCAATATGACACCAAACTTTTTTTTTGACAGCCCCTGTTCCAGATTACACAGCAAGGTCATAGGCAGGGCACAGTGCTTTGCTGATCCTGCAGACAAGTGTCCGATCTTGCAAGAACTTGTCAGTTATCATAACACTAAACTGTCCAGAAGCACAACAGCCACAAAGGAGACTAATCCATACTAAGTAACAGGAGTTGCCACTGGTGATATTATTGGGCAATTGGAAGCCAAGAGCAAGATCATAACCTATAAAGGGGGGAATGGCAAGAAGGGGACCATTGACCTTTTCATTTGGTGTTGGGTCATTGCTTAATTAAATGGTTACACAACTTCTGAAAAGGGAAAATATTAAGTGTTATCATCTGAAAGCTTTCCCAAAACATACGGCTGCTAACATGAAACAATCAAACTTCAGACCAGATCAATCAGCACTCAGGATATTTAATAAGTGGTGACAAGGAAAGTCTGGGCAGAGTAAGAGGCAGAAAAGATGTGTTTTTCAGACTTTGGTGACAGAGGACATATGAATTTTTGTTAACAAATAGCAGTAAGGGAGAAATATTTGTTTTGGTATCTGTAATAAACCATGCATTTCATTTCATGAGTTAGTTTTTCTTAATTTTTACTAATGCTCTCTCTCTCTCTCTCTCTCTCACACACACACACACACACACACACACACACACACACACACACACTAGATTTTTCATTCCATTTTTCTATGGTAACAATTTGAAAAAGTGTGACTGTGGAATGCAATTGGCCAGATTCAAAAATCAGTAATCAAAATCCAGAAGTGTACTTTATTTTTATCTTATCAGAAGAATTATTCTATACTTTTTCCATTTGCTCATTAATATTTGGAATTGTGTTTGTCTTTAGCATGAACTGTTTTAGTAGCTGACGTAAGTTGCCCTTTTCTTTTCAGACAAGTACTATCTTTACTGTATGTTAAGAAACACAATCATGAAATGAACCAAAAGTTGCACCCAAGATTTTCTTCTACTTCCTTCCAATGTTTCCCTGCTAATCAGCTATTCTGCCATTTTAAGTGAGGGAGGGGGACTCCCACATTTAACATTTCTAACACCTGAGATTACAGTTCTTATAAATTCTGCTTAAAATGAGGGAGGTAGCAAACATTCAGATACCATCTGAAACTAATTTTATTAGGTTCATAGTCAATGAAATAAATGGTCAATTTTCTAGAGATATATGCAGATATATTAACTCTAGCATCCTGATTCTAAGCACTAACTATTGTAATTCCCACTGATTGCAGTAGGATCTGTCTACTCAAAGCATTACTAAGTCTGGTTCCACTCCAGACTCATAAAAATCTTGTAACTGAAAATGTCTTGCTATTGCCATACTTCATATGGTCTCAATACCTAGCACTTTCCTGCTACCCATCAGATTCTAGGTTGAGTACAATGAGTAGCCTTATAGTGGTGCTTCTGGAGTGGAAGAATCAGTCAGCAGAATACAGTCATTGCACAGGGGATGTCAAAAGGTATTCACCTTCTTCTTCATTTCAAAAATTATAATATCGAAGGAAAAAATTAGCCACATCTTAAAATGGATGGGACTCCACGATAGTCTCAGTTACTCAGAAGTCACTTAATAGGTTACTGACTGACGTTGGTAGAACCAAAGTGAACCCTCAAAATGAGGTTTTTACACCAGCACAGTTCTCTGCAAGTATGGAGAAGAACAGGCCACATCACAGTTATGTCAGTGAACACTATGCCCCTTAACATGTACTGTAAAAGATGTGATGTGAGCTGCTCCATATGTTCTTGATGTTGCCCTTTATTGGATGAAAATATTTATATAAGCTTTCCAATTCTATTTTTCTTAAATATTTTGTAATAGTTTATATTTTATATGTGTTTATATACAGGCTATTGCCTAATTTTACATTGCATTCTATTAATTGCATTGTGGTGTTTCTGGCACTAATAAAGGAAGAGCAGATTCCTAGAAGAACTCACAGTGCCTTAGGCTTTCCTGTAGAAAGCAAAGGTAGCTTCCCTTGTCAGAGCCATTTTTAGCATAAACACACTACAGATTTACCTTCTGTTCTCATGGAAGCAAGGAGTCGGGGGGAGGTCTCAAAAATGCTATTTTTATTAAATATAGAGATTTGTAGATTTTTTTTAACTTCTTAAAATCGTTCTTAATCATGGTTTTAATACTAACAAATGTTTACTTGCTTTCTAACATAGTTTTATGGTATTTTTAAAATGGTAAGCATTGTGCAGTTTTAATTGCTGTGAACCACCTTGGATCCCTTATAGGGAGAAAGACAGCATATAAATAACATAAATACATAAATAAAATGAATTAACATATTCTGGAGAGAAGGGTGTGCCATCTCTCCACCCATCACCTTCCTGGGCCATCCCAGCTCCCATTAAAACACATCAACAGAATCTTACTTTTTCTCCACAGTCTATTGCCTGGTCTTTGAGATGTCTTTATCCAGGCATCTGCACTAATAGTGTTACTTAATGAAATATTAGAATCAAGGGTTACAGAATCCCAGTTCAAATCATTACAACACCATGTTTATTCAGCACATGAGAAAGGGACATGCAATCCTCTCTCTCAAGTGTTGTCACTTTGCTCCTGTAAAAGTGACCATTCCAAAAAGGAGAGATTCATCTACTCATGAAGGCTCTCCATGTGAGCCAGAAATTTGGCTCACCTGAAAAGCCTCTATGAGTAGATGAGCCTCCTCTCTTTAGCCCTGTCCTTTTCATCTGACAATGGAGGGGGTAGGCCTAAAGTCTCTCCGCTCTTTATGTGTTGAACAAACATTCTGTCGTAAGCACTAGAGTTGCAGTGAGATCCTGAATCTATTGTAGTCAAAGGCATTAGACTGGAAGGGAGCCCTGGAAGGTGACAGTAGTACCTCGGCTTACAAACGCCTCGGTTTACGTAATTTTCGGTTTACGAATGGAAATCCATTGAAAATAATGCCTCGGTTTATGTTTTTTCCCCCCGGTTCTTTTCGGTTTGCGAAGAAAGTTTCCCCAGGATGCATTGTGCCTGGAGGTTTGTAGTGCCACCCCCGTTCCTATGGCAATCCGCGCTTCAGTTTACGAATTTTCTGCACTACGTAACGTTCCAGAGAACGTATTAATTTCGTAAACCGAGGTACTACTCTATTTAGTTTCAAACCCATCACAATATTGTGACTCCAATATTTTGGTTTTCTGTTTGCAAATTCAAGGCAAACCGCTCCTCTCCTACCCCTTAATGATCTAAATAGACACTCTAGCTATATTTAGTTATGCAGAGATTTTCCACATTGTTTCCATAGATGCTGTGACCTTAAAATCCATAGTGTTATTTTTTTTCTCTTTTTTAATAAAAACAGCATTCTTAATAATTAAGCTAAACATAGTGATAGTTCCTGCTGTGAAAAGGCTACAGCACTGGCAAGCATCCTAAAGCAGGATTAGTCTACTGGCCAGCTCAGACAATGCTTGAGGGCACAGGGTATGCATTGCAGATTCAGTTTAATAAAGTCTGATTAGATTACTTTCTCTGGTTAGTTTAAAGCACAACTGGCCACAGGATAAATAATCTTTTTTATCTCTTCACTCTGCTCATTGTCTTGTCAAGGCTGCATTTCTAAACACCAAACATATTTAAGTGTTATGAAACTAGCTCTTGGTTATGAAAGTGGTTTCCTTTCCCACCAAGTCAAATTTCTGCAGCACTGTTTCTTAGTCATTTGTTTTATATGTATTAGCTTCTTACGAAATGGTCCTCAGCCATTTATTCATTTAAAATAACTGTTGAGAATACTTATCTGCCTCTTATTTTATGTTAAAAACTTATGAAGAACATTACTATCCAAACATTGGTATATTTCTCCCATAATGCAGCTCCCAATGGATTCCTAATGATGAAGAGTATTACACCGGAGCCTTGGGACCTTTGGATGATACCTTTTGCATAACTATACAACAGAATAGCACCTTGAAAGCCCTGTTCAGGTTGCTATAAGTCGGTTCCAATTTGACAGCACAGAACACACATAGTGACTGGCAGCAACTAATGGCTTTATCTGCCTGGGTAATCAATATGTTAGGGTACAGATAGATGTTCTAAAGTGCTTCAGTCCAAAATACAGAAAGATAAATATACAATAAACATTCCAAAAAGAATGTTCTAGTTGCATTCTAAAAATGCAGGTGCTTATTTAGAAAATATATTATTTCCTTTTCATGCAATCCGCTAGCTCTGATTGTATGAATCAATTGATAATTATTTGTTCCTAAGCAAAATTTTCAACAACAATTTTCAAAGCAGCCTATGGCATTTAAATTTTGAATTTTTTTTAAGCCACACCCATACTAGTAACGCCTAAGCAAACACTTTCCTCTTGTCTACAGACAAAAAGAGGAGCAGCTTTGTTTTTGCTTGGTTTGGTTTGTCTTCCTTTCTTTATTCCTTTTCCAATTAGAGAATCAAGCAATTTGTCCAGATCTTTTTCAGAAGATCAACCTAGATTGACACCAATGACAGCAATCCAGTTGACTTTTTAACAACAGAAAGATCTTCGCTCAAGATAGTTTCACATTCAGCTGTTGGAGAGGGGATGATATCAGGATGTGAAGTATTGTGTGCATGGAGTGTTAAAAGAATTAAAGGTGGTGTAGAAAAAGCAGCCCTGAAAATGAAAATGTTTTTAAAAACGAGTCTTGAACAATAGTTTATTTAAGTTATTGCAAAACAGTTAGCTAGCTCCAGCTAAGCAAGGTGTTCCTGAGAGTTGAATATATTTATGTTGCAATGTGTAAGTATGGAGGTTGCATTTGGAGGTCCTATAACTTGCACTTTCTATAATTATAACATTCTGGTTTTCCAGGATGCTGGTTGTCCAAGACTCTGGTATATCAGAGGATTTATGTTGCAGACCATTATTCCTCTAGGGTTTGCAAAATTTTAGTTAAAACAATGATGCTATTGTCAGAGCTATAGCTTGCCAGATTTTGAGTTATAAGCCCTTGCAATTAAAAAGTGCAACAACACTTTAAAGAGAAATCCAAAATTTAAAAAAAAATTCTTGCCAATCCAGGTCCCTGAAGAAACAATTATTTGTAGCTGGAAGGGAAAGCTAAGCAACTGAAAGAACTATAAATGTATGGAAATGAGATGCAAAAACATGAATTCAACTCATCATCACAAAGCAATTTCGTGCTATGCCACACAACAATCATGTAGCAGCATATCAGTAGGCTTAGTTTCCAAAAGCCAGCAACACAATCAACATAGATTTTCCTCCATAGCTTCAAAGTGGTTTGACTGGGTGACCATTTAGAATTAATTTGTATGTGTTCATAATATGCTCAGAAGCTGAGAAAGTCACTTTCTTGAATATATTTTTATTCTTAAAAACACTGATAGTTCAGAGTTGTATTCTATTTTTTTCCCCCAATGTGCCTTCTTAGGCTATAGGCTTTTGCATTTTTAGAATGTAATTGAAACATTCTCATTGTTCCTTTTTCCTCTTAAAATATATTTCTACTGCATTTGAGATTGAATTCTGATGTCAATATTTGCCTGCAAGTGATGTTTTCATACATTTTTAAGCATTTGTGCCTAGTTTTTCATAGCTGTAAGACTATTTTAATTTTTACAACTTTGAAGTAATTTTGTGCATATGGAAAATAGAAGCAATGTAGAAATAGAACTTGAAGAAATAGACAAGTTGATATTGACTGGAATTATTGCAACAGTGAAAAGACTTACACCTTGATGATTTTTTTAATGATTGGATTGGAAAAGGTTGTCTGATTTCATTCTGGAATTAACCCTTCATTGTGATAAATGCCAGCTGTGATGAACACAGGCTTCTGATTTTTCCCTGGATGTCTATACATTTCTGTAGGGCTCATAAGGAGATGTTCAGGTATCAGAATTCCTGAACTGGCATACTTTTCCTGAATTTGATAGTTCAGGATTCAGAATTTCACTGGCAGCCACTAGTAGCTTTATCTATCCAGGATCCTTCCTAAAGTCATTCATGTTGGTGGCGACCACTGTGTTTGTGCTGTCACAATTTAATTGTGTGCTATATGGGGAAAAAATGATTAATTTTTGCCTGTCCTGAAGTACTCATCTTTCAGTTTCAATGAATGAGCTGATATTTAGTTTTATGAAGTGACTTTTCCTATATGAATTGGATGAAAACAGAACCACACAAGTTTAAACTCTCTATTTCTGGTGCTGATTTGAATTTCAACAGATTTTTTTAATCTTCATTTTTTCACTTGCAATTTCAATGATGGAAACGAAATGACCTTGCCAAAAATAGAGGAAAAACAATGTCAATGGTTGTTGTAGGTTTTTCGGGCTGTTTGGCCGTGTTCTGGAGGTTTTTCTTTCTTGCTGACCGTAACATTTGTTGTTTTTCAACATTTGTTGAAAAAACACAACCTACAAACAGTATTCAGGTCCACCACAAAAATACAACAAAGGTCAACGAACTCTACCCAGCCACAAGGACGGTTGATTACTGCACATAAAAGACTAGCTACCCTGTTTCCCCAAAAATAAGACAGGGTCTTATATTAATTTTTGCTCCAAAAAACACATTAGGGCTTATTTTCAGGGGATGTTTTATTTTTTTTCATGTACAACAATCTACATTTATTCAAATACAGTCATGTCATCTGGTTGCTGCACAATGGTGGAGGGCAGGGTTTCACTTAACTAGGGCTTATCTTAGGGGTAGGGCTTATATATTCGAAAGAAACTTAATTTGGCGGCGGACGATATTGGCAATTATAGGCCCGTCGCCAATGTTTCTTTCATGAGTAAAGTGGTCGAGAGGATGGTGGCCAATCAGCTTCAGGCGCACTTGGATGAAACAAACGCCCTGGATCCGTTCCAGTCGGGCTTCAGGCCGCGCCATGGTACAGAAACGGCATTGGTCGCCCTGTTAGATGGCCTCTTGAGGGAGGCCGACAGGGGAAAAACTTCTCTGCTGGTCCTCCTCGACATCTCAGCTGCCTTTGATACCGTTGACCACGGTATCCTCCTGAGGAGGGTCTCCGAGTTGGGAATCGGTGGTCAGGCGTTGGCCTGGCTCTGGTCCTTCCTGGGGGACCGTCCTCAGAGAGTTCAGCTTGGGGAGCATGAGTCGGCCCCGTGGAGCCTCAATTGTGGGGTTCCGCAGGGTTCGACCATCTCCCCAATGCTGTTTAACATCTATATGAGGCTGCTGGGTGAGGTTATCAGGGGATGTGGAGCATCGTGCCATCAATATGCCGATGACACGCAGCTCTACATCTCATTTTTGCCAACTACAGTGGATGCGGTTCTGTCCCTGCAGCGCTGCCTGGGGTCTGTATTGCAATGGATGCAGGAAAAGGGCTGAGGCTCAACCCGGACAAGACGGAGGTCCTGAGGATGGGTGGGCCTACCATCAGCGGTTTGGGAAACTCCCTCTCTTTTGGGGGGGTGACTCTCACCGCCAAGAGTGAGGTGCATAGCTTGGGGGTCTATCTGGACCAGGCGCTTGCCATGGAATCCCAGGTAGAGTCAGTGGTCTGCACCGCTTATTTCCATCTCTGGCGGATTGCCCAGCTGCGTCCCTATCTAGATGTTGGGTCGCTCACCACTTTGGTCCATGCGCTCGTAATCTCGAGATTAGACCACTGTAATGCTCTCTACGTGGGGCTGCCTCTGAGATCGATGCGGAAACTCCAGATGGTGCAGAATGCGGCGGCCAGACTTCTCAGTGGGGTAAGGAAACACCAACATATTACTCCCACTCTGGCCGCCTTGCATTGGCTGCCTGTTCGGTTCAGCGTTGATTTCAAAGTCTTAATGCTTACGTATAAACCCTAAACAGTTTAGGGCCTCGTTACCTGACGGAATGCCTTCTCCCACCTAGATCTACCCGCATCACCCGATCTACCCAGGAGGTGAGGCTGAGGAGCCTAATGCCGAGGGAGGCCCGGAAAGAAAAAACAAGAAACCGGGCCTTCTCGGCAGTGGCTCCTCGTCTTTGGAACAGCCTCCCTCTTGAGATTCGCATGGCCCCTTCACTGGGTATCTTTAAATACCAATTGAAAACCTGGCTGTTTAAGCAAGCCTTCCCTCCACCCACCGTCTGAATTTTCATTATCTTGTTCCTTTCTTCCATCTTGGATCATTGTTTACTTAGTAATATATTGTTATGATTTTAAATTGTTATATGATGTGTTGTTAGCCGCCCAGAGTAGTCTATATGACTGGATGGGCGGGCTATAAATGTAATAAATAAATTATATTACGAGCATCCTGAAAAATCCTACTAGGGCTTATTTTCAGGTAAGGTCTTATTTTCGGGGAAACAGGGTAACAACACCCATCAATCACAGTGACAGATCATCTCCCCCCTTATCACAACAATACACCCATAACAAAAAACACCCTGATCACCATAATCACCCAATTTCCTGAAAAGGACAAAAAGCTGATCCCACAGCTACAAATAGTCAGCTATCCCACACACTAAACCAGAACACAAACCTCCAGAACACGGCCAAACAGCCCAAAAAACCTACAACAACCATTGGATCCCGGCCATGAAAGCCTTTGAGAAAACAATGTCAATCTTATGACACCATAACTCCATTTAAGACCAAGATAGCCAGACGGTAAGATTGTCCATCAACAACTAGGGAATGGCCATGACAGCAGAAACCACCAACACACAGTCACCTGGTATGAACTTTTGGTCGGAAAGAGCCATCAGCGGAGAGAAGGAAACAACGTACTGTTCTTTTCAGTCAGCTGATGTCCATCTCTACATTGCTAGAAATTTGCTTTGGCTTAGCAGAAGCATGCCATCTGCAAGTCTGGCTTCATTGGTCTCAGTCTGGATGTGATGACAATAAATCCTGCAAAGGAAAACATATTCTAAGCAACTATTGTTGGGGTGGGATGCTTAGTCCAAGACCAAAACTCCAACTCCACAAGTAAGATGAATGCAAAAATAAGGAAATGAATGTATGAAGGGTTCGTGCAGATAAGAGAAAGGTCTCTGTGATTCTTCTTATTTTTCAACTCCAATATATTCTGCTTCTATATTCAAATATTTTGCATGGTAAAGTGTAAAATTAAATCATAGTCATGGGTGTAAAGATGAAAAGGGGCTCAATTTTAAAGATATCCTTCTGTTTTTCAATAGCATTTGCATCACATTCTCTGCCTCTCTCCCCCCTCTGTCTCTCACACACATACAGAATATCAACCAACATAAAATAATTCCACTAATAAATATATGTGCGTGTAAGACAGCTGTCTCTGACAGTTAGTTTTTAGTATCATGAAAATGCAACAAATTCATTTGTTAATACTGAATTTCTATTCCTAGGGAGATATGTTTGGGGCATTTTCTGCCTCAGGTACCCAAACAACTTGGCAAACTTTGGGGACTATGTAACTTGATTTGGGCAGAAGAATACTGTCCTCCCTCAGAATGTGGTTTGAAGTTCTCAATTTAGAATAAACTATGCCCCAGTGAAGTTTTGCAGGCTCACTTGCCTCTTGGTATTTTGCTTCTGTTCATTGC
Organism: Intellagama lesueurii; assembly: GCA_037013535.1. Classification (NCBI taxonomy): domain Eukaryota; kingdom Metazoa; phylum Chordata; class Lepidosauria; order Squamata; family Agamidae; genus Intellagama; species Intellagama lesueurii. The sequence goes on from JBAJHW010000001.1 coordinate 48,288,137, forward strand.
CTTTCATTTTCACAAAGAAATGGAGGTACTTGTTTCTGCATGCATTCATTATTTCTAAAGTAAAAGAGCCAAGTAGTGACTAAAATCCTGTCGCGTAGCTCTATGTGTGCAATACTAAGCTGCAGAAGTAGTTCAAAAAATAGAGACATGGCAGAAATGCTATTCTTGAAGCACTTCTGCATATGTGCTGTGCATCAATGACAGAGGTCACATAACTGCACAATTGAACTGTGCAATCCTCATTGCCTAGGCATAATGCCAGGCAAATTTATGCAGGCATAACTTTATGTTACGCAAATACAAAGAGGATTTCAGCCTCTCTGTTTATTCTCATGGACATATTGCAGAGGAAGAGATTGTGACCGTGCACATTCAAAGTGCAATCAACTGGGCATCTGTCTTTGCAAATGACATCAATTTAGAAGAGACCATTCCATGCAGTTCCTTCTTAGTAAGGATGTAGCAATTGCTCGAGCCGCTGCTGAGCCGAACCTCAGCAGCGTGGCTCGCCTTTGGCTCCCTCCCCGGATAGCGCGAGACTTCTGGTATCACGAGATTAGCATAGGAGGAGAGGGGGGAACGCTAGGTTATTTAAGAGCTGTTTCCCCCTCTCTCCTCTTCCTCTTCCTTTGCTGGCATCGGTCAAGGACAGAGCCCCGCTGCTCAGTGCTATCACTAGCTGCATCATTGTTTGAGGCCTACAAGGCAACATCATTCAGGAGTCTGGGGGGGGGGGGGTTAGCATTGGCTCCCTCCCATGGTTTGACACCGATTTTATTTACGTTGTGTTGTTGTGCATAACAATTGTCTTACTTTATTTGACTTTTTAAATTTTACTTGATTCTTTATTTCTTTAAATAATTAGTTTTGTGTTGTGAAATTTAGAAGTGGGAGGGTGGAGCTGTGACCACGTGGCTTGCGTGGATAGTGCTTTGGCACGATCGTAGCTTAGGACTTGAATATTTATTTTATTTATTTATTTATTTATTACATTTTTATCCCGCCCATCTAGTCGTTTTGACTACTCTGGGTGGCGTACATCAGTGTACCAATAAACAATTAAAATATCAGCAATATTCAAAAATAAAAATAATTAATCATTCAAGATGGAACTAAATCAAATCAAATCAACAAATCAAATCAAATAATGCCCGGGGGGAAGGCTTGCCTGAACAGCCATGTTTTTAATTGGCTTTTGAAAACGCCCAGCGAGGGGGCCATACGGATCTCTGGAGGTAGGTTGTTCCATAGCCGAGGAGCCACCGCCGAAAAGGCCCAGTTTCTTGTCCTCTCTCGGCGTCAGGCTCCCCAGTCTCACCTCCAGACTAGATCGAGTGAAACGGGTAGACTTTGGTGGGAGAAGGCATTCCAAAATTTTAGGTTTTGGAAGAGAGCCCGCAAGTCAGAAGGGCCAGGAAAAAGGGCCGCTGCATTCGGGTGCCAGCCCGACGCATTGCCTTAGGCGAGGGCCAGGTAGGTAAGAAGCAGCTGGGGAGCGGCACAGCCATTTGGATCAGCCATTGGGGCGCTGATAGTGCGGCCGCTCGGCTTCTCAGCAAGTCTGCTCCTAAGGAAAAGAGCTCGCAAGGCAGAAGGTTTATAAAAAGGGTGTCGTGTGCCAGCCCGACACCTTACCTTTGGCTGGGGCCTGGTAAGTAAGAAGCCACTGAGGAGCAGCGCAGCTGCTTCGTGCGGCCGTTGGGCGCTTGCATTGCAGCCGCTTGGCTTCTTCAAGCTCTTTCCCCCCCTCCATCCTCCCTCCTCCAGAGGGTGTTTGGAATGCCCTGGTGGTGCATCAGAGGAATAGCGGCACATGTTTAGTGGTCAGGAACAGTAAGTTCAGGTCACGAGGCACCGTATTCAAACCAACCTTTTGATTTTCATTGGCCTATTCGGATTAGAGACTATAATAATAATAATAATTAATAATTAATAATAATAATAATAATAATAATAATAATAATAATAATAATAATAATAATAATAATAATAATAATAATAATAGAATAAAATAAAATAATATAAAATAATATAAAATAATAAATAACAACAACAACAACAACAACAATACACTAAATAAAATAGTATAGAAATATAAGAATAAATAAGTGGTTATTTACAAGTATGTACAGATTGAGGGGATTCCTTACAATTAATTCGAGTCTACCCATCACTCTTTGCAGGGCTTTAGATTAATTTAAATTCATTATACTTATATAGATTAGCAATTGAGTTAGGAACTGCTTAGTGGAAAGTGATTAAGTGCAGTGTTTCTTTAATAACAGTATTTGATAAACAACTTTGGTCACAAGAAATTACACGGTATCAAATGTATTATAGTCATTGCATAGATAATTAAACACGTACAGTGGTCAAATTGCTTTGAATAAGCACTACTTGATAAGTTAAATATTTAGGTAGTGGTCATGGGACCTCCAAACAGCCTGTGACAAGGGCAGGGGTTTGCATTTTATGTACTAGGTCACTGCAGAGAGTTATCACCTGGTTCCCCCTTTTTGATGGTTAACGTAAGTGGGGCTATCATCTGGCTTGGCATCGAAGCTGGTGAGGCAAGTGGTGCCTTTAACTGGTATTTAGCGTTCGGTTCATAATGGCTTCATGTAAAGGTCAAGGCAATAGGAAAGGAAAGCAACCGGCCAAGAAAAGGCCAGTTCCTCAGGTATCTCCCCCTCAGTCTTCATCAGACGACGAATCCTGGCCAGTTTGGCAGCAGTTGCAGGAAAAGATCTCTGCTATGGAAGCTGAGAGGCTGGCCAGACAGGCCCCACAGCCTTGTGGTGCACAGCCACGCTGCTCAGCCAGGGAGGCCAAGAGCCATTGTAGGGCCAAGCTCAAGGCTATAACAGACGATTTAATGTCCAGGTTTGCTATTCTTGAAGCTGAGCAACAGATAGAAGGGACCCATCTGACGCGAGGCAGATGAGGCGGTCATAACACCTCGGTCGTGGCGTGCCAATAAACGTAGAAGATCAGCAACTCCAGCAGCGTTCAGCAGCAGAGGATCCCGACAGGCAGGAGGCTGCGGTTGAAGACAGCCCAGAATGGGAGTATGTAGTGGACGAAACAAGCCTGGCAACACCTTCATCACAGCAACAAGCGGAGGGGGCATCCAGACAAGAAGCAGTGGGGCGGTAGTAACATTGCTGCAGCAGTGCACTGAAGAAGGGATATTGACCACGATCACGGCAACAATCGGTGCAGAAGTGCTTGGCAGGCAGCAGGTGATGGATGAGGTTGGTGCAGACTGCATGTACGGCAGGGAGGTGCCAGGGTGACAACGCCTCTGTCAGGTAAGTCAACTACTGCACCAGACACTTCTCCACCGTCACCTGCTTGTCCTTGGCCAGGCAGTGGACAATTTAATTCCCCAATTTACTCAGCATATAATACTCAGAGTTAGGGCTCCAAATACTCCATGGCCTAGTATGAATGCGCACTTTGGCGGCTGGACTACTCCAGACCCATTAGTTATGATAAATACGATGGCGAGTGTAGGGGCTTGGCCATAACCATCAGTCTCGGACATGGGTTATAACACCCCACCATTGCAAGCCTTGCCATTTGGGGATCCGCTATGCCCCTGGGTGATCACCTCACCCCAGTGTCTAAAGAAAAGATTTGGAAAGGCAAATAGGTAGATTTATTTGAATTGCTGACCAGGAATGTGGAAAAGAACGATTTGGATGAGGAGGATGACAAGAACAAAGAGAAACACAGAGGGCAGAGACCAGACAGGACACGGGCAAATCGGCTGCCCAGGTTCTCAATATACACCGGGGTTGTGGTAAATGCCCAGCCTTGATGGGCGCAATCCTTATTCCAATATTTAGACTTAATTTATAAGGCATATGTGGACTTCACAGGACAAGCATGGCTTGTGTATGACGGATCGTTTCGCAGGAGGGGGGCAATTAACCCAAATTTACGTTGGGACGAGCCCCTGCTGGGCCTCTGGCTGCAGTCTATGACCCCAGCCAGGCTCTATCTAGGTGACAGGACTGATAGTGGACACCTTACAGGAAAGACTGCCCTGAATCAGAATCCCTGAGTAGGAGCGGGGCAAGTTATTTACTGGGTTTTTTTTAGGAAAGGCTCTAGGATACCGGTGGTTGGGGAGCGCAAGGCATTTTTTGCCCAAAATCTTACAGCAAGCGTCTAGGCTGCCAGACGTCATGTTGGCTGACCTTAAGGTCAGAGTAGCCTCGATGTTGCAAAGGAGAAAAGTGTCCCTGAGGGAGCTTCAGGAGATGGTAGGACATTTACATTTTGCTTGTAAAGTCGGGTCGCCGGGTCGTGCCTTTCTGTGTGGCTTTGCAAGGTGAAAAGGCTTCATCGCCCGTTTCACAGGACTAGAATTGCATATGGTATGAGAGAGGATTTGAAGGTTTGGGGTTAGTTCTTAGCTGAATGCAATGGCATTTCCTTTTGGAGAGGAGACAAGATGCTTAAGGCTGAATCTCAGGTCCAGTCAGACGCTGTAGGCTCCTTATGGTTCAGCATGTACTTTAGCGGAAGATGGTGCGCAGGCAAATGGCTCGTGGAATGGCACCACGCAGGAATCGCCAGAGATTTGACAATTCCGAGTTCTTCCCAGTAGTTGGTGCATTGTGGCTTTGGGCAGAGGAATGGGCAAACTCTGTCGTACGTTTTGGTGGACAATCTGGCGGTGGTCTATGTAATTAATAACCTCACATGCATGCAGACCGGGTCATGACACTGGTGCAGGCTGGACATGTACAAGGTGTAGATAATAACTTAGCTGATGCATTATCATGTAAACGGATTGAGCGGTCAGGGAAGTTAGATCCAGTAGCCAACGATTTCATGGAGACTCTTCCCCCAGAGGCTTGGCAAATTGGTGTGATGATGCGAAAGGACAATAGGCCTGGCCTGGCACCAGGGACTCGAACAGGGTACTCGGCAGTGAGTATAGATTTTCTGGAGTTTAGGAACTTAGTTGATTTAGAACCAGCGTGGCCTGCCCCAGTGGAGCATCTTAAACAGTTCATTGTGTTATCTAAACAGGAAGGGTTTGGCGCCAGGATCTATACAGGGTAGGTTATTGGCGCTAACTTTCTACGCTAAAATTAATGGGTATCAGGATTATTCTTCACATGACCGCTTTAGGAAAATGATTGAAGGTTGGTCTAAGGAAAGAGGCAGAGTTAAAGATTAGAGAGTACCCATATCGCCGGGACTATTAGAAAGCAGTGGTAAGCAGTGGTAGGCTCTCTGTTGAGATGATTATGAAGTTGCTTTATTCGGGGTGGTGTCCTTATTAGCTTTTTCGATGCCCTCAGGATTTGCAAAGTGTTGCCACTGGAAAGGAAGATAAAATCGGAGTAGTTATGCAATGGCAGGATGTTAGGGTAGTCAACGGGATGGTGCAAATTCACATCCGCCGATCCAAGGCCGATTAGCGAGGCACCCCCTGACGTCTAGGTAGGGGCCCGGTTTGTTTTATCTTGCAGATACAATAACGATGATGAGAAGGAATCACATCATGATCATTGGCCGCAGCTATGTTTTTGGGCAGCTCACTACGCTGCCATGTCCCCATGGGGAGCAGTCTTGGACTTGGAGCTAGAGCCCTTATCGAATGGAAAGGATGCCGTGGGATGCTGTGAGGCCAACCTTGCTGTACGGCTGCCTTTGGTCATCATCCCCTGGATGTGTTGGTAATACACTTGGGCGGTAACGACCGGAGCAGGATTCACGGAAAGGCCCGATCATTGATGCGATTCGTGACATCACATGGTTGAAGGTTACGTACCCTGCTATGGACATTGTATGGTCAATGGATAGGTCTGAGTTTTCCAATCAGTGAAGGCACCGTATCCTGCTAAGAGCATTGTATGGCCGACGACCATCCCTCAGGTGGCACGGAGGGATGCGAGGCATTTTTTGGCCCGCTAACGCTGAACGAAGGAGTGTTAGCGGGGTGGTCTGCAGAGCTGTCTGCAGCGGCCTGGATCGGTGATTGCTCACCAGAGGATCCATGGATAGGCCTGGGTTTTCCTATTGGTGATGGCATGGTAACCTGCTATGAGCAGTGTATGGCCGATGATCATCCCTCGGCTGGCATGACGGGATGTGAGGCAATTTTTGGGGGGGCCTGCTAACACTGCATGAAGGAGTGTTAGCTGGGTAGTCTGCAGAGCTGATTGCAGCCACCTTGGATCGGTGATTGGTCACCAGAGGATCCGGATGGATAGGCCTGGTTTTTTCGGAACGATGGTGTACATCCGTCCGAACGAGGTTTGGATGTCTTCCTTGAAGACGTCAAGGGGGGCCTGCTGTTGGTGCTTGGTGAGCTTGATGGTGGGCATGGGACTTAGCTTGGCTAGTTCCTATGCTGTGGCTGGTAGTGTGAATATAACAGGTTTTGTTGGTGAGTCCCATTGCAAACTCAGGTAAGCTATAGCCCATCTGACCTCCCAGCGCTGCGGATCATGTGATTACAGTGCTTGGGGGGAAAGATGCGCTGGGGCCACACCCGGACCAACAGTCAACAAGGAGAAGCTGGCTTGAGACCCGGGGGTGGTCAAATTGGGGCCGGCCGGGTTCTCGCAGTCTTTAAGACCGCGATAACTTGGGGCCAGGGACTCGCCCATTTGTTGCTTAAGGGGTCCTTTGAGACCTCTGTGCTTAAACCTGATTCCGCACTACAGCAGAACCCCCCTTTGCCAAAGGATGGCAACATTGATTATGTTTAATAAAGTGTGGCCCATGATTAACCCATAATTCTTGTCTCGCGTCTTCATTCCGGGGTTGGGAGGGCAACTCTCAATTTTGTGGGGGGTTTTGAATCCCATCTGTAATTTCTTCTCATCCTTATTTTTCATATCAGAGTCCAAGCCTTTGTTTTTTGTTCCGAAATGAAAATGCATGCATGGTTCGCTGTCTACTTTTTCTAACATATACATTTTAAACTCATTTATCTTACTGCATTGTTTTTCACATTGTTGAAAGTATGCTGAGGCGTATTTTTCAGAGGTACATATTTTAACTTGTGAACATTTAATAGTGAATAATTTGAAAATTGAAGAGAGAGAAAAAGAATCTGACACTCTGTCTTCCAACTTCCTCCATGTCAAGAAATAAAAAGACATGTATAATGTTTCATTAACAATCTGACAGACAGTGAATTGAATAAATTTGTCTTTAAAATGATTAATGCAAATTCCTTTTCCAGTCCTACTTCTGTACATCTTTGGAAATGGCAGCTAGTACCTCCTATAATGCAGAAGAAACATGCAAAGCTGATGTATATAGGATGGCTTTTCTAAATTTGACTATTTTCATGATAAAGGGATATGCCTTCAGACAGAGAGACTGTGGGAATGCCAGCTCCCTCATGCATATGCAGATCTGGCATTTTTCCTACTTTGACAGTATGCACATTTAATTACAAATGAATTTATTTGAGGAAAATGTCACAACTGCACGCTGCTTTAGAAAGTTTCAGTACCCTGTCTCTCCTCCTAGACAATGATTAAACATTGAAAAAAGTGAGTGTCTCTTTGCCAGTACCTTCATTCGGTTCATAGAATCATAGAAAAGTGAAGTTGGAGGTCATCAACTCCAACCCCCTGCTCAATGCAGGAATACAATCAAAGCATATCTGCCAGGTGATTATATAAGTTTTTCTTGAATGCCTCCAGTATTGGAGCACTCACCAACTCCCGAGGTAACTGATTCCACTGTCGTACTGCTCTAACAGTTAGGAAGTTTTTCCTGATATTCAACTGAAATCTGGCTTCCTTTAACTTGAGCCCATTGTTGCGTGTCCTGCACTCTGAGATGATTGAGAACAGATCTTGCCCCTCCTCTGTATGACAGCCTTTCAAATATTTGAAAAGTGCTATCATATCACCCCTCAGTCTTCTTTTCTCAAGGCTAAAAATGCCCAGTTCTTTCAGCCTTTCCTCATAAGGCTTGGTTTCCAGCCCCCTGATCATCCTTGTCACCCTCTTCTGAACTTGTTCCAATGTGTTAGCATCCTTCTTGAAGTGTGGTGTCCAGAAATGGACACAATACTCAAGGTGAGGCCTAACCAGTGCTGAATACCTCACGGAATTTGGAAACTATACTTCTATTAATGCAGCCTAAAATAGCATTAGCCTTTTTTGTAGCCACATCATGTCTTCACAAATAAAAGGATGACAACTTGGTTTCAGTTATTAGCTTGCTATAACCTCATAGTTGAAGAATACTTTGAGTGCAGTGTTACACAGTGCTGAGAAGACTGTTTGAGATCTTAGTCATCAGTATCCAATTTCTAAAAGCCTAGAGATCTGGTGTTGTGTGTTTTTTTTCAAGTTCTGGTGTCATCCTCTAATGCAGACTTCTGGTCTCAGCTGTATTTTAGGGGAAATGAACAACTCTATTGTATATTATGATCATGTTTTTTAAAATCATCATACTCCACAACCAACAATTAGCTACCCAGGTGTATGATATGCAAGGCTCTTTGAGTGAGAAAAAAAGAAGTTGTTCTGTTGTTGAATTTTGCTTTAATTACCTCAATATGTCATTCCATTGTGATTTATGTAGTTATTTAAATTAAATTAAATATGCAATGTCACCACTTGTTTTAAGTACAGAAAATAATTAACCATAAATCCTATTTTATGTTTCTGATCATGATTTCTATAGCAATTTTACTAAAAGACTGCTACTTAGCTTTATCTTGTGATTCTTACACCACTACAATGACGTAGGTCATTAATATTCTCATGGAGAGGATAAGACTAGAATGGATAAGACTAAAATTTAGGTTCATTTAGTGAAACCATGTGGTGATAGATACAGGACTGAACAATACACAATGCTGAATATATGGCATGCACTTGGTGCGGGGGGATCATAATATCTGTGTCAGGCATTGTTAGGAACATTTCAGAGAAGCATTTGAGTAGGTTGCAATAATGGCAATTATTTTAATTAGGACTTGATATTTTTAGCTGGAAATCTGCAAACATTTGCCTAGGCTTTCTGTTCCCCAGGAACACTTGTTAGTCTGAGTCGGTTAAGTTGGCTGCCTGCCAATAATTACATAACAATGAGAAAGACACCTGAAAAGATTACTCTGATATAGACGGATTTCCTTCCTCCACTTCCCTCCCATCCTGTATACATGATCAGGATCTGTGTTACATCTAAAGAGCAATTGTTTCCTTTTCGTTTGTTTGGGACGCATGGCAGAAATTTGAACCCGGAAATTAAATAAAACATATCAAGTGTCAATGTATCTAGAGTGACCAGAGAAAGGTGGGAGGGTTAGATAAACAGCATCGCTCTGACAAAGCACAACGGGATCCCCCATGGGTGCAAGGATTTCCCTCTCTCAAATCAATAGGACACTTCAACATGCATGTTCTTTAGCATTCAGAGAGGTGTTCCTCCCATAGAACTGAATGTTTTCATTCCAAGCTCTGCTCCTAAGGTAAAACAATCTGTATAGGATTGCAAGTCCGTATTAGGGACATAAAAAGTACTGGTTAAATTCTTTGTTCGCTTCAACTTAGACTTTCTTGACTTGCTAAGACACATCAGTGAGGAATTTTAAAGCCCCATGAGACCCACTTGACTCTCAGGGAGGACAACACAAGAGTATTTTCCATTGTCAAGATCTTCATAACTTTCACAAACTGTTTCCATATAATTAGTGCCCTTTCCCTTTGAAAACATACACAGAAAGTGTGAAGGTTTTCTTCAGCCTGCTCTTTTGCCCTATTCAGGCATTATTCAGCCCACCACTGTGAACACAGAGGGGAATGTCTAATCTCACACTCCACATCACTGCAATTTTTCATTGCTACAGTGATGCATATGAAGAAGAGAATAGTCTTGCTTACCAGTGGGCTATATACGAGCAAGTATCTGGATTTCCTAAGGTTCTTCCTCAAACATAGACTATGCAAATAAGCAGGACTCTCTCCTCTTCTGGCCACTCTACGTGTATTCATAGGTCTGAACAGGGTTTATGTAATCACTGCATAGATGAGAAATATATGAACACCTTTCCTAATCATACTGCTCTTTCTATATTGTGAAAACCGGAACCTACCACAGAAGACGAATACATCTTACATATATTTGTGGAAAATATTTTATCCCTGAATAGGCAAACAACTTTTCCCTTTCTTCACACATGATCAAAATACCTGTCTGTATTCTGTTAATAAACAATATGTTCTGGGTTATTTTTAGGTGGGCATGCTATGAACACACCACACAACACTGTTCTATTTTTCAAAGATTAAAGTAACATGCTTTTCAGTTCCTTACATAATTTACCAGCTATGAATAAATTATTTGACCACAAGAACGAAGTAAGATTTCTCCTTCTAGATGTGCTGTTTTACAAGGGAATTCAAAGTCTGTCTTTGAACTTGTAAATCTATACCTAAATATTGTACATGAATGAAATAACCTATCATTCAAATAAGAATGAGAAGCTTTTCAAAAAGTGTTAGTACTTGGTTCTTTCTACTCATTTACATTCAGTCTCTACAGCATGCTATTCAAATTACTTACATCTAGTGCCTGTTGTGAACTGCCATTTAATGGCTGTGACAGTCATTTTCTCTAGAGTTCTTGAACTTTTCTGTCTCAAAAATGGGGAAGATTTCACAAAGATCTCCACTATAGCCACCTTCTTCACTACCATGATCTATGTTGTGGCCTTGTTGGGAGCAGGAAACCTGGATGCTACTGCATTCGATTTCTCATTTTTCATTTTTCCTCACAAAATGTGAAACTGAGTTCAGGAATGTTTGGAATAATGGCAAGAGAAGCCGGGAACATGATTATTGATGCCAGCAACTTTGGATTATGCTTCACCTCTTTTATTCTCTCAACTGCTCTGCGGTATAATTTACACAGCAGGATTTCACCCAATGTCATGTTCTCATTTGTCCAAAGAATAATGAGGATGGTGATTTGAGTAGGAACTAGCAATATTTTTTATCAGTTTTATGGACTACATTAGGTATGCAATAAAACTCTGATTGTCTCTAGATAGAGGTGGCAGTATTGGTACCAACACTGAGCCAAGAAGGAATTTCCTATTTTAAAAACTGTACTTAGTAGGGACACTATCATTAAAGAACAAGCAAGGGGAATCCTATTCCCCCACTGTTCATCCAGAGATAGCAACAATTACTTCCTGTTCACAAGGACTCTGGAATAAATGTTGTTTGTAAATGCAAACATTTATATGGCCACAAGATCAGTGAAGTTGAAGTATTGTGGATGCATGCTCATGCTTCCCTACCACACATACGGAGGCAGACTATGCCTCAGTCTTTATGCTAACAATTCAAATTAACATAACGGATAAACAAATTGATGTGTCTCAGTCAAAGAAGAGTAATGTGCAAAAAAACCCCACACAAATAAAATAGTGTATTTTTCTATAAATGCAATCTATCCCACCGGTTCGCAACCTGTGGCAGGGCTGGCCCAGCCATTAGCCCCACCAAGACCATCACCTCAGGCTGCACAGCACTGGGAGGGGCAACAGAGTCACCACAAATGACCCATTCTCTGCTGTCTGATATGGCCAATGCCGCCACCACTTATTCTTGCTGCCGCCACCTGACTCCATACCATGGACAAGAAACACCCCCAGGCTCTACAATATTCTAAGCACATTCCTTGCACTGATGCATTATTCCCAGAGCCAGCCAAAGAGTGGACAGGATATGTAGGAAGGTGGTAGCAGAGAAACAGGCATCCTCCGAATAAGTGTTGTAGAGGCAGGGGATGGCACACACTGATGTGAGGCAACAGCATGGCAGAGCACTTTATGGCAGTGCTCATCAGTGGTATGTACTCAGAGGTGTGCTATTTCTGTAGCTGCTAGGTATATAAACTGGGTAAAACCTGAGAACAAATGCAGTATTTCCATAACAAATATTAAGATGCTGTTATCTTGGCATTTGAATGTTAACGGAGCAGTGAATTTATTTTCTACCCAAAAAACCCTGAAAGCAAAATAAGAGATACCCCAAAAACAAAAGCAATACAGAATTTTCCCCCTTACATATCCCTACAAGGTATAACCTACCAAAGAGCATTATGACTAGGGACCTTTGAAACGTGGGTCTTGTTTTGTTTCTGGTTTTTTTTCACCAAATATTAAGGAGTCTGTCATTCTTTTATCTCTTCTGTATCCTGTATATCTTCTTCCACTTAGATAATGCACTTTTCTGTTGGTCTTCCAGCATTCTTAATCTACTCTGCTCTTTAAGGTTTGTCAAATCACCAAATTTCATATACAACATTGCAAGAACACAAGTTTATTTGCCAATAGTAGGCTCACTATCTGAATTTACAAATCAATTCAGATACAGGGGAGGAAATGAATTAGATGGGGCATGAATTGTTCCAGACTAAATCAGAAGCCATGTCAAAGCCCCAAACTGGCCTCTCAGCTGAATCAGGGGAATCATTAATAGGCCTGATTAATGTGCATAAGGAAAACTTTGTATCTACATTCTCTTGGAGTTATTTTGATGAAAGTTGGCTGCATCCTACAAAGCAGAGAAATACCTACATGATCAGTGACAAAACATAGAATGCTTGTCTTATATTGAGTCGACCAATGTCTTTTTTCTTTTTTAGCTCTGGACAGAATTGTATATTTTAAATGGCCCTGATTTTTTTAATGAAAAAAAAAAGTGTGGCATTGTAGGAGGATTCTAGGATAACTCTCTGAAGGTCATCCAGAGGAAGCAGAATTCAAAATGGGGTTTACTTTAGTGACACATAATCAGGAAAAATCAGGATAAATTGAGATTGCCTCACGTCTAATCTGATTCACACTATAAGGTTAATTTAAATTTAAAAGGTCAGAGGTTTAATTTGATACAAGCATTCATGGCTTTTTGATATATGTCAAAGTTTAGGTGAGATGGAGTTCATTCTCATATAAGCTTGACTCCAGAATTTTATGGGGTCTTAGCTGCCAGCCTTATAACACCTAGAGGTTAAGTAGGTGTCATTTCCCTATCATTTCATCTCTGTGTTGGGCAAATATGAAGTGACTGCTGAAGCTGAATTTTTAAAAAGTGATATACACTATAAAGGGGCAGATACATGTCGGCTTATGAAAACTAAGTCAACAACAGATGTGGAAAGGATTTGGACTTCTGGTCTGTATCTTGCTACAGCAGCTAGAAACTCAAGGCACTGTTGTCATCCAGGAGTCAGTGATGTCAGATGCACAGCCACACAATCTGGCCTACATGTGGCCCTAGGACTTAAAACTGTTTCCCCAGAAGATCAAATCTCTGGTATCTCAGAACCAAGGAATGTCTGTAGACAGCATTTAATCTCAGGCAGGGCTGGCCCAAGGCATTTTGCTACTTAAAGCAACGAGCAACATCTCCAACCTGTGGCAGCTGAATTTTTCATCAACAGTAGTAATTAGACAGCACTCTTCCCTGTACTGTCCTCAAGGCAGAATGGTAGTTTAGAGGATGCAGGGAGATGCTTGACACACAGGTAGCTCCTCCTCCCTTCTGATGTGACCTTCCAGCAGCCATTTCCTGAGGCACCTCCCTCTGTCTACCAGGGCCAAACTGATCTCAGGTCCAAACTACTGTTCGTGTCACTAATTGCATCCATGCATCAAATATGCAGCTTTGTTAATTTATTTAGTCAGAATATGTCAGTTAGGAAATGGCTGTGATTTACTAGAATGTAATTCTTCTCTAGTTGTGGAAAATCCCTGCCCTGAAGCTGGCATTTGCTTTAGGGAACATCCACCCAGAGCAGTGTGAGTTCTCAAGATGAGAAGCAGTGTTGCTCAATAATCTTTCTTAAATTTAGTTCTCTGTGCCATAAATTATGAGTAATTTTCTTTGGTTTTAGGCTTCCTGCTGTGGAACAGGTTCTCGGCTTGCAGCAGTTTTACCCCTATAAAAATTAATCAGAACACTTATGCTACTTCTCTGTTCTGTACTTACTTAAAGAGACTAAGGGCTTTTCCAGCAGTCAAAGGCCTTTGATCAGATAGATGTAATGTTGCCCTTAAACTTGCTACAGGCACCTCCATCAAACTGCCAGCATCTGTTCTCAGTGAATCAGTTTGTCAAGGTACTATTTCACTGAAGTGTGAAGGGAATAAAGTTATTCCAGTTCATAAAGGTGGTACCATTGAAAATGTATGGTTTTGTTTTTGTTTTTTTAAAATGACTTTCCATTTTCCTTGCTGAATTAGGAGAATAAAAGACTATTTAATCGATGAACCTTTACCCAAGGTAATAAAGTTATTCCAGTTCATAAAGGTGGTACCCAAGGTACACAGCTTTATGAACAAAAGCACTGACTCCTGTCCTGGGGTTGGGTTTGTCATGGCTGGTGACATGGCAGCTGCCATTTTGGTATGGCAATTTTGGTATGGCAATTTTGGTATGGCAATTTTGGTATGGCAATTCCATAAGTCCCTACAATTGTGTGAGCTTTGTCCCACACTTGAAACTCCCAGCCAGTCGGGGGTGGGGGGTGGTTTGCTTCACACAAAGAAAATGTTTCTATTCTAGTGCACCCGTGAAGTAGACAAAGGAGAGGAGCAGCCCAGAGCAACCAATCTACTTTGGACCTTCTCCCACCTACTCTCCCTTGGTTTTCTTTTTAAGGCATTGAGATTCTCGGCACTGCAATATGTCATTCTCTTGGTCACAAGTTTGATAGGGCAGCTTTTAAGCATGAGCATGAATCCAAGTGGATAGAGCAGGGGTGTATGAACCTCACAGTGATTCTCTTTTAGGGGAGCAAGGTGGAGAGCCAATACAGAAGCTCAGCTTAGGGGCAGCAGTGCACTCTCCAGTCCCAGGTGGCAGGTGGGTACACACAGTGGCATATACCTTCATGGTTAACTCTGGGTTCCTGTCACCTTGGGTACTATCAGCCAGTAGGCAGGTTGGTTGATGCTGCTCCATGTTAGCACACAAACTTGTGAAAAACCTATAAAGGTGTAGCCTTTTTCACTTCCAATGCTTATTGTGTGATGTGCTTATTTTTATGCACACACCATCCGTGTCATTTGAGCTCAGCTGGCAATACAAGTTTTCCATGAAAAAAAACACCCTTCATAGGAAGTCCCAAAATGTGAAAAATGCACAAAAAAGTCTCACAATCTCAGACATCAGGGACAAACCTTCTAAATATTTTTTGCTCTTGCCTCCTAAACCACAATAAGCAAAGTTTTGCATTCCTTAGTGTGGTCACTAAGGTTTGGTGTAGGATTTTCTTTGCTTTTCACGAACCATCTGAAATTCACTGCTTAGTTCTATGTACCCCACAACTGTTCAGTAAGTCACCATATTCTGACTCTACTGTCAAAAGAAAGCTTTTAAACTGGCAGTAAAGCAGTCTTCTGCTTTTGACAGTATTCATTATTTCAACAACAATAAACACCACTGTATATCTCATTCTGTGTCTGTGTGTTTATGCAGGTAAAAAAGTAAAACACGTTTACTATTGAGCCATAAATTCCCATCACTGTCCATTCAGTATTAATTATTATTGGGAAATATTAATTTAATTTAATGTATTAAATAATTTATATCCATTAAATGAGATTCATTACACAAGAAATGAAATTAATGTCATTCATTCATCTCCAATGTTTGGATTTTATTAAGTTTGCTTATAATTATTATATCAGTGCAAAAGTGTAGATTAGAACAGCCAATGGAAGCAGTAGCAAGAGCACCATCTATCTGCACATCTATGGCATATAAAGCCCTAAACGGTTTAGGGCCTCGATACCTGGCAGAGCGCCTGTCCCCACCTAGCTCTACTTGTGTCACTCGATCAAGCTAGACCAGAAGGTTGAGGGGCTTAACCCCAAGAGAGGCCCGGAAGGAGAGAACAAGAAACCGGGCTATCTCGGTGGCGGCCCCTCATCTTTGGAACACCTTAACCCCGGAGATTCAACTGGCCCCCTCACTGGGAATTTTAAAAAACAAGTTGAAGACTTGGTTCTTCCGGCAGGCCTTCCCCCCTCCCATTACATAGCTTCTTTATCCCATCTTGGATCATGTTTTCTTTATTGATCTTTCTGCTCTTATGATCAAAGTTATTTTAATGCTGTTTTTATCTTTATATTCTGTAAGCCGCCCAGAGTAGATTCCCGAATCTAGATGGGCGGGGTAAAAATGGAACAAATATATAAATAAATAAATAAATAAATAAATTGCTGGTCCCAGGATAACTGAGACAGAGAAAATAGGGGACAGTCAGTCACTCAAGTAGAAGTATAACACTGAAAGATGCATGGTGCTCAGCAGGAGGCCTAGAGTAGTCTTTCAGATTAAAGATTTCCTTTCTTTTTGCTGTGTGACAGTTTTTCAAGTATTTGAAAAGTGCTATCATATAACCCCTCTGTCTTCTTTACTCATGGCTAAACATACCCAGTTCTTTCAGTCTTTCCTCATAGGGCATGGTTTCCAGTCCCCTGATCATTCTTGTTGCCCTCCTTTGAACTTGTTCCAATTTGTCAGCATCCTTCTTGAAGTGCGGTGCCCACAACTGGACACAGAACTCAAGATGAGGCCTAACCAGTGCCGAATAGAGGGGCACGAGTACCTCACGGGATCTGGAGATTACACTTCTCTTAATGCAGCCTAAAATAGCATTTGCCTTTTTTGTAGCCACATCACACTGTTGGTTCATATTCAGCTTGTGATCGACAACGATCCCAAGGTCCTTCTCGCTCATAGTATTGCTGATCCAGGTATCACCCACCTTGTAACTGTGTTTGGTTTCTTTTTCCTAGGTGCAGTATTTTGCACTTATCCCTGTTGAATTTCATTCTGTTGTTTTCAGCCCAGTGCTCAAGCCTATCTAGATCATTTTGAATTTTGTTTCTGTGTTCCAGGATGTTAGCTATTCCACCGAATTTTGTGTCATATGCAAATCTCATTAGCAGAATCCCACCCCCTCTGTTGTTCTCTGCCTGAGGAGAGTGGCACCTTGGAAAGGAGAGCCACCACATGGTCAAAAACATTGATTTTTCAGGATTTCCCATACACATACCTTGACTGTCACATATTTTAGATTGTAACCTGACAGCAGGTCCTATCTTTACAAGCAATTCTGGGAACCCTTTTTGTTGAAGAGCTGGGCAACATAAATAAGTAATCCTTTGAATAAGGATACATATTAGCACAACATTTCACTATCAATATATAGCTGTCTTTAAAAACTAAACTGTAGAACTGACACTAATTTGGCATTTCTCCCAAAAAGGCACATGTGAAATGGGACTCCACAGCATTCCAGAAACGAAGAATAAAAAAGACATTACTGCAGTGCTAGATAGACATGTTGGCTGTGTCTCAAAATGGAATTTGTTGTTCAGCCTTTGGAACAGAAAGATATGGAAAAATTGTCAATTCACAGGTGACTGTTACTACACAATGATATGGTTACTACACAATTAGAAACAAATGAACATGCCAATCATGATGAAATTCAATTAGATTCCCTCCTAGGTGAAAGTGCATAGGATTTAAGACTAAGAGGGTTTTGAGTTTTAGTCTTATTATGAATCTACATGTAAAATGAATATAAATACTATCATTGTAAGCATTTAGGGAATGGGCTAGTGTAACATATGGATACAGGACATGGGTTGAGATCCAGATATGGGATCCATTTTGACTGCAGACATGGTCCACTGGCCAGAGCAAATGCTGATTAGCCCATAAATCTTCGAAGCAGTCCTCCTTCTGTGACCTTTCATATAAATAAAGATAAATTGGTTTTCCTTTAGTGTTGAATATATTGTCAGTTTTTGGCTTGCTATAATCCTGGTTGCATGTTCAACTGAAAACAAAGCTAAGCTACTGGACCAATACCTTTTGTTTCAGTGACAGAACATAACACATATTTTAAGAGAGAAGACCAACAGGTATGTACATATGTATTCGCGAAGGCTTTCACGGGCGGGATCTAATGGTTGTTGTGCATTTTTCGGGCTCTTTGGCCATGTTCTGAAGGTTGTTCTTCCTAACGTTTCGCCAGTCTCTGTGGCCGGCATCTTCAAAGGACAGGAGTAGCACTCTGTGCTCTGGTGAAGTTTGTTTGGAGAGTTGAGTATTTATAGCTGTGGGATCAGCTTTTGTCCTTTTCAGGAGATGGGTGATTATGGTGATCAGTGTGTTTTTGTTGTGGGTGTATTGTTGTGATAAGGAGGAGAGATTATCTGTCACTGTGATTGATGGGTGTCGTTAGCTGGTCTTTTGTGTGTAGTGATCACCGGTCCTTGTGGCTGGGTAGAGTTCGTTGACCTTTTGCAGGCTGTATTTTTCAGTGCTGGGAGCCAAGCTTTGTTGAGTTTTAAACTTTCTTCTTTTTTGTTGAAGCTTTGCTGGTGTTTGTGGATTTCAATGGCTTCCCTGTGCAGTCTAATGTAATGATTGCTGGTGTTGTCCAGTATTTCAGTATTTTGAAATAGAATTTCATGTCCAGCTTGTTTTAGGGCATGTTCAGCTACTGCCGATTTTTCCGGTTGTTTTAGTCTGTAGTGTCTCTCATGTTCTTTGATTCTGGTGTGTACATACACATATACTTTTCCATATAATCTGGAGCCCAGCATTTACTTATTCATTTATTTATTGTATTTGTTGTTTTTCTTCCAGTGAGCTCAAGGTAGTGAACACAGCTTTTCTTCACTTCTGCTGGAGATTGGACATCTTTATGTTTATTTTAACTTTGGATGTCGCACCTCTGAACAATGGTATTGTATTGCATCCAAACCATTCTCCCAGTGTCTTTAAATCACTAAGTTCTTCTCTTCTTTTCCCACTTCTTTTATCTTGAATGATCAGTTGTAATAATCCATATTTTTCATTTCACATTACATGATCAAAATATTCTAGTGTTCTCCATTCAATGTGCATTTTTGTTACTTTTTAATAATAAAAGTACATCAGAAACAATACAATTAGAAGTGCTAGATTAGAGCTGATGAAACTAAACTAACAGTAGGGACATAGAAAATCTGAAGGTATCATTGGACAAGTATATTAAGTCCAATATGAATCCCTTCCAGGTCAAGATATAATTCAGTTCTAGACTTGTTTATAATTTGCCAAGGTTCCACAAACTTGATTATAACCAACAATGACAAAAACACAGCTTCAAAAATGCCACTCAAAAAGTTTTTCTGCACTGCTCATGGATTGGGGCAGGATGGTGCTGTATTCACATACTTAGTAAATAGATACCAAACACGTGTGGATTTCTCTCCTTTTTTTTCCCCAACGCTTCTGGAATAAGTTTCAATTTTTAGCTATTTCTATTCTTGCCACTGCAAACACCTAGGACAATAACTCTTTGTGCAACAGACCTTCAATATCACCTATGTACAGTGAAAGATGAAGCAAAGCACCACCATATTAGATGATCTGGTTGGTCATTAGAGCCAGGAGGTCAATTGGATATTTCCAGAAAGAAGCAATTTGTGGACAACCAAGTCACATACAAAAGCTTCCCATAATCTCTGCAAAACATAGGTGAAATACTTTTGTTCACATAGGAACAACATAAAGCAGTGGTCCCCAACCTTTTTGGGACCGCGGACCGGTTGGGGGGTGGGCTCCGTGCACAGGGGGCACCCCCATGCTTGCAGTGTGTGTGTGTGTTGCGCTTGTGCACATGCGCACGAGCGCGACACATCCCTGCGCGAGTGCGACACACCCCTGCACAAGCGCGACATGCCCCTGCGTGAGCGTGACACGGCCACCATGCATGGGGGCGGGGGGGTAGAAATCCATCTCCGTGGCCCAGTTCCGGCAAGCCCACGGACCGGCACTGGGCCGCAGACCGGGGGTTGGGGACCCCTGACATAAAGGACTTAAATACCATTGATCTGTATCTTGTTCAGTACGTATGCAGATGTGGAGTTCCCATTGTTGAACAGGCTGTTGTTAGGATTCCAGTGCAACATAGTTCAACATAGAACAGTTGTTTAGTTTCACTTGACTGAGTTATGCAGATGAAATGTTGATTAAAGCTCTTGAAAACCTATTCATACCCAGTTCATCTGTCTCTTTGGGGGGGGAAATGATAGCCAGACATTTTCTTCCTTGTTTCTTTAGAAACAAGGAACTTTTTGCAGACCAAGTGTCTGGTTTACTAAATATGAATTGAATTGACCTCTTGAAATCTATCTGCTTATACATTTTTGTGCAGTTTGTTGCAATAAAGGCCTGTGACTATGAACTTATGCTGTACCACCATTTAGAAACATAAAAATGTCCTTGCAGACAAAGGTGCAACTCTTCTTCTAGTTGCTGCAATGAGAAGTTCTTCTCTTTGAACTTTCTTCACCTTTTTGTAACAGTAGTGCTGCCACCCCCATTTTCACAGGCTGAGGTGTACATAAGTGTTCCTCTTTCTCTTACAGGGCTTAATAGGTTCCTTCGATGTCACTAGGATAGGAATGAAGCATCAACAAGGTGTCAAGTCCATAGCTTAAATTCTTCCCAGAAATTATTTCATCTTATTAAGTGTATTTTCAGGACCCAGCTCGCCTACCTTGCAGCCCTTTCACGACATTTTACATAAGCGGACTCTCATTTCAGTAGACTGTGCAGTCCTAGATCTCCCAAATTCAAGACCCTCACGATAACCACCAGCATCAAAGTCCTAGGACTTACTGATTAGTAGGGCCTGTGACATCCTCTGTCTTGTCACTCAGGCTGCCCAGTTCCCTCTGAGCTTAGGCACAATTCTCAGAGTAGCTGGGAAAGAGATGGATTTTTCCAAAAACAGTGTATATACATTTTATACTATCCCTGTTGTAGTGCAAAGTATTTGAGGGCAATTAGGTCTTGAATGGGCAAGAGACATTAGCTTTACAAAAGTTCTGTTCCTCATTTGTTGGTAGTGACTGAACCAACTGCCTGTGGGAGTGCTATGGAGTCTGTCCTGATAAGAAACAAGGCACACAGAAACATGATTTCACACCTGCCCTCTTGAATTTGGTCAGGCTATAAATGTTTTCAGGGTTTGGGAGAAAATTTTTTGTGTGTAATTGACACCAAAATCAATGGACACCCCATTACACTGGGGCTATTGAACTGGAGAATGTCTTACAGATTGTGCCTATTGCCATTTTGAAACTTATAAACTTAACATAGAGCAGAAATCATTTAATTAATTTTAATTGGAACCTACATAGTTTCAACATATTGAATCAATAATTTCCAGCCATCTCACAAAGTAACTGGATGCATTCCAGTCCTGACATCTGATATGGTGATATTGGAAGCAGAAGCCCAACTCTTTGGGCAGTATCCTGCTCACCATTTATGTGTGCATGAACTTTCAGCTGAGGAAGCTGCCACAGTGCTCTGACAATGTACCAGTTTTGCTCAACCAGACACATAACTGGTGCCTTCTTCAATTGCTTCATAAGTTTCTGCAGTTGGAGTTCTGCACATGTAAATATTGAGCAGGACATGAATCTTTACCTCCTGAGAGCACCTTAATCCCTTTGGGCTTTGCAACATCAACTTCTGGCCACTTCAATCAGAAGGGATGTTTGTTTGTTTGTTTTTGTTTTGTTTTGTTTTGCGTCAAGGACCACATTATTCTGGGGATAATCGCTCAAGGGCTACATGCTGGTAGTACACTACTTCCATCCCATGCCATGAAAATTAATTTGTTCAGTTCCTAAGTTCTGTAAGTGGATGAGAAGGAACCTTTTTCTCATTTCAATTGGAATCAGAATTCTCTGGAGCCACAACACATACCTTGATTAACTGTATCAAATTATTTCCAGAGGTAAATCCATAAAATAGAATTAGTCCTACTTTCACTGTAGCTTTGAAATGTGGAGGCTACTACATGTCTCAGGTTGTGATCAGACAGCAATAGAGGATCACATTGGATTGCAATGAAAAGGGTCACTTTGCTGGGTGCAATCTCATTTAAAATGACCCTTCCGTCTACCCACAATCCAGTCCATCACCACAGTCCAGCTCCAAAAAAAGTAGCCCTGCCATTAGACCAAAAGATCCAGACTGGCCATGGATCAGGGTCAGGTTTTGCAATTTCCTGTATATTGTGTAGTCTCATGAAAATAGCTCAAACCAGACTATGCCACAAGCAGTCCAAAACATGAGCTATATTACCATTTGATCGCAACTTCAGATTTGGAAAGGAAAATGGTGTCATTTGAATGCAATAATATAATATAATACAAAAATCTGTCTATTAAATGGCACAGATATTCATCCCTGTTGGAGGAGGGATCAAAACTGAATAATAGTCACTGCTAGAGGTCATGTCTGGAGAAGGTCTGCCACATGGAAGCTGGAACATGTTTGCTTTCTGTTTCTTCAGCTGGTAGGACCTAAATTGATGCATTCAAATTACTAAAAAGAAGATTGTGACTAAATATTAGGAAGACCTTGTTGATGGCAAGAGTGATTTGGATCAGTGAACAGTTTGTCCCAGAAGGCAGTAGAGCCTCCTTTGCTAGAAGTTTTAAACAAAGTTTGGATTGTCTTGTGATATCTTAGTTGTGGAATACAATCTTGGAAAAGGTCTAGACCAAATCCCATAGGATCCTTTTCAACTCTACAAATCTAAGACACCATGAGTCTCCTTCTCTTCAGAAAACCACTGGTGCAATTTATGCCACACTCTTTATAGTTACAAATAATATCACATAACACATTGCTGTCAAATATTGGTACTTGTGAATATTCATCAGTGGTCAAGTGCCACAGACAAGGACATGAATGTTGATGCTCAAGAAATATCCTCAGTCATACCATATTTCTAAAATACTAAGCAGTATTTCTCCAGACTGGTATGTAGTTTTGTGGTGGTGGTGGGAGCATAGAAATGTTCCTTGTTGGATATGTAGAGAAAGTTCTCCCTCATCATTTATTTTTTAGGTAAGTTGACAACTTCCATACAAAGAGAATGTGCATTGCATTTCTCTCACAGCATTATTTTCCAAGTGTGAAAATTAACATTTTTTTAAAAAATACATACCATCTCACTTGCAAGAAACTCCGCCCACACACACACACACTCCTTGCCATCAATTGAGAGCTGCATTTATACAGACAATTCCCAAAGAGGTAGACCTTCTCTCTCACTGAGCATCAGGGCAGTTTGTGCTTCTCTAGAGCAACTCTGCAAAAAATGCTTCAAGATCTTGAGTGAGGCATTGGACATTTTGCCTTCTATCAGACTTGAATTTAAAGATGTTTTAGCATCAACAGATTAAAACAAATGTCATGGAGCTGTCTTGCCTAAAAGCCCAGCACGACAGGCTACTTAACAAGCTTACTTCAGCTGAAACAAACCCCTGTAAGACCAAGATAGTGGTACTGTACACACCTACATGGGCTGGGGAGCAAAGAGAAGGGACAGAAGTTGGAAGTGCCACTGTCATTTTTGGTCTAGGATGACTACGAACCCAGTTTACAAAGAACTGTACTTCATTTAAAAGACTATCAGAAAACATTTCTCTGTTTTTTATTATTATCTTATACTTGTTTATTTTAAATATAACTACAAGAAGGAACATCAGGGACCTTGAAGTCACCCTTTATCAATTAGCACCTGGATAGCTGGCTGACCAAGCACATAAATCAGAGCCATAACTAGGGTGAAGCAACTGGAAGTTTGATTCCAGGTGTCAAAATTTAGAGAATGCAAAAATATGCTGCTGGAAGCACACAAAACTTGCCCCTTGGTATCTGTTGCTGACAGGACTCAATCCCACCTACCACAAGCATGTGTATCACTTCCAGCCACTCCTCAATTTAACAAATACAAAACCAGCAGACTTCACCCCCAGATGCAAGTTGCTCCTCTTCACATCCTCTGCCCACATATGACAATACAATGGGGGGGGGGGGGGATACTTAAATGTGTCCCTAGTTGTTCCTACCCAGTTCTTACACTGGTTAGTGTATAAGATTTGGCTGTTACTGGAACTTACCAGATTATTATGCAAAGGATGTATTATACTGGAAAGTCCTTCTTCTTCTGGTTCTGGAAAAAAGATCCATAGTTTCTTCCTTCTATCTTCTGAATTGTTTGTAACTACTGCATAATAAGGAATAATTTCAAATGTAATGTCAGTCATACCCAGTGCACCAATCTTTGTTTTTGCACCCCTCATGTTTATCCACCTACTACAGACAACCCAACTGTGCCTTTTTGACGTGGTAGGGGTATCTCTGGTCACATTCTTTGCGTCTTCTAATCCCCTCTTCCACCAGTTTACTGTAAAATCATAAATATAATAGCAGAATGCCTGTAAACACATACATGTCTTTCTCTGGCGTAGAAAGAAAGAAAGAAAGAAAGAAAGAAAGAAAGAAAGAAAGAAAGAAAGAAAGAAAGAAAGAAAGAAAGAAAGAAAGAAAGAAAGATTTTTGTTTCTGTCATTGAGCCAACAGACTTCCTGTAGTCAAAGCTTGGAGAAGTCATTTTTCTGATTTCCAGATCCCAGAATCCCGCATACTGATCATAGTGGCTGGCAGATTCTGGGAGTTGTAGTCAAGAAACACCCACAAGACAATGAGGGCTGGTTCTACTGTTGCCAGTTCAAAAGCATCCCATTCCCTGAAAGTTCAGACTCGAAAACTGACAGGAGGACATAGATCTTTGTGATGTCAGCGGAACTGCCCTTTTGATGCCACAGAGGTGGGGCCAGCATGAGTCGAGAAGGCCACAAGGCCAAAAAGTATACAAATGCTTTGTGAGGAGCTAGAGAGACTTAAGATACCCAGTGTGGTGTCGTGAATAGAATAACAAACTAAGACTCGGGAAACCTGGGTTTGAATCCCTGCTTCATCATGGAAACTCACTGGGATGCAGAACTGGTAAAAACCTTTCATTAAATACCTCACTTGCATTAGAAGCCTTATTAGGATCACTATAAATTGGCTCCCACTTGACAGCACATAATAGTGAACCTTGGTGCCAACTGGGAATGGGTGAAGAAGGAATTAAATACATCCCTCTCTCACACACACACAAAATTAAACATTTTCCTTTTTTGACACTA
Source organism: Intellagama lesueurii (assembly GCA_037013535.1). Taxonomy (NCBI): domain Eukaryota; kingdom Metazoa; phylum Chordata; class Lepidosauria; order Squamata; family Agamidae; genus Intellagama; species Intellagama lesueurii. The sequence continues at coordinate 48,313,224 of JBAJHW010000001.1, forward strand.
CTTGCCCAGAAATTTTTCTCTTTACCTGGAGACATGGGGAAGTATAGCAGTTGCCTGAGATTTCAGCCAGACCCCTGAGACTTTGCAACTCTAGTATGAGACTGATTCACATTTGAAGACAGTGAAACTGCTGAAAGGATCATGTTTGGTTGTTTGGAGACGTTTGGCTGGGTGCACCATCTGACACCTAGTAAATCTGACACCTAGTAAAGCTGACAGATGATGGTCATCACTGTCTTCAGGTTCAAATCTGACTTAAAATTTTAAAAAAACACCAAATACCTGCAGTGAAAGACTGATTTTAAATGGGTCACTCTAGATGATCAGAAGGGTAATGGAACAGTTAATACAGAGTCTTTGCATGGAAGCTACTATAGGAGGTTCATGAATTATTCTATTATTATCTGATTCAAAATGCAAATCCTACAGCTAAAAATTTCCTTAAAATATTAATTTCCAAAAATGCTTACCTTTTTCTTTTCATTCCATTAAGAGTAGACATTAAAATAAAAAACTCAACTTTCTTTGTTCTCTTTAGGGTCCTTGAGGATTGTAAATGAAAATGTGTTTTGACTCCCTAGTGCATCACAAGAGAAATGTATAAAACCCACCCTTACTTCCGCCAAACCCATGACAAAGACATTTCACTTTTTATATTTATAGCTAATACAAGATGCATTTCTTCATCAAACCACACAGAATAACCTTTCTTTGCATTGTGGTATTTTCCATGCTAAATATATACTTGGGGTGGATAGATCTTTGCCTGTAACTGCTAGTGCTCATGCTGCTCTTATATTTATTAACACAGATTTAGCCTCAACAGTAAGATGAGCCCTGTTCAAGTGTTATGTCAGCTAGCGTTTTGAGCACAGTTAGAGAGGAGCATCTAGACCCACTCCCCTTCTGTTGGTGGTTACTACCTCAATTCCAAGCACAAAGAGGGCAGGGTTGCTGTTCACACTCTGGTTGTACATGTGAGCTTGAGACCTGGAAAATCTGGATTCTTGCTTGTGAGTAGCATTCACACGCAACCAGGAACCTCTCCTCTTCAGACTCCTCACTGATCATATGAAGAAAGTGACAGTGGAGAAGGCAGGGCAAGAGGCTCCTCTTGAACCCTATTCAGATTGTCAGCAGATATAACAACTGAAGAGGACTCTGACTGCATGCAACATCAAGCAGCTAATTCCTACAGGAAAGGTGCTATCTCTCAGGTGTTTAAATCACTACAGTGGACATTTTTAATAATGTGTGTTTCAAGTGTCCAGACATCACAAAGCCTCTCCCTCACACTTCTCTGCCATTATCATCATCCCCTTAATCACTCCTTTCACCAGCATTCAAATCCCTTTTTCTTCTTTTTGTAATATTTAGCAACAGAAATGGTGCAATTACACCCCAGAGTTAGTGCTGTGTCAATTTAGCACTACAGCACTAAGTTTAGATATAAGACTAAGTAGGAGAAAAGGTATTTTTAAAAATACAATTTGCAAATTACAAAAAGAATAGGATCCACCCCCGCACCATATCCCACTCTGTGCATCATCAGTCATGTCATCTGGACATGTCTGACAACAGCTCTAAATAATCAATGCAGGTAATGACACAAGCCAAAAGCAAGATAACATAATGCACATGGAAACACTACAAAAAAACACAAGTCCCACCAGCCAAACAAAATATACCTCATGCTCATGCCATGAGATTGGATTTACTCACTACTTGTGCCAGTGTATCGTCAACAGAATAAATATCAAAAGGAACCATGAGAAACATGGTACAAACAAAGGGGAAAAAACTCATCTAGGGGCCTCCTAGTGGTCCCCTCAAAACTAATGTTTTTAAACTCTGAATGTCAGTGATATATATGGCTATCTAAATACATGATATTGGGTATCAGACCATTACATCTAAGATCCAGAATTTCCTACCTAGCTATACCATTGGTGATATCTAGCTGTAAGCACAGAAGACTGCAGTGGATTTTGTGAATGAAGACACCATAACAGATGAACAACATGGACGGCTTGAACACGGTCTCTGCACATGCACACAACGCATACTTTAGCATGCAAGGAATTCTGGAGCACCAGGGATGCAAACTTGTTTGCCAAATCAGGGATGATTGCCTCAAAGGCAGAACCAGATTCAATTTGGCTTCTCTTTCCATCTTTTTATTTTTAAACATAGACTGTCCATAACCTTCATAAGGTTGGAATCTGCATGTCTCATATGATTTGTTGTGTGCCAGCTCTCTAAAAGATTAATGGCATTTTGAATAAAACCTTAACTATGCATTTTAAAAACGACACAGCAATTTCAGAACCCCATTGTTTACAAGCTGCATGCCAATTTGTTTCAGCACAGTTATCAGCACCTTCAATTCCTCTATCTGAATTAACTTTCAAAGCATTTGATTTCTTGCAAGCAAATGGACAATAGATAAGAGATTCCTTTTCCACACCACAAATGCCCTAGATGGAAACTGACCCTTCTTAGACACATTTATTTTTAAACACCACATATACATTCCTGAACTATGTTGATCTCCAGTGTCTGCAGCATTCTTACTTCGATGGAAAGCAAGGCCTCTGAGGAGAGCCTACAGTCATGAAACCCAACCAGCAGAGCAACATGAGTTGCATTGGGAAACAACTGGAACAGACATGGCCCACCCCAGTAGATCATCTTGTCCAATTTTGCGTATCCCTGCATTGGAAAGGTTTAGCACCCAGGTCGATACAAGGCAAGATGTCAGCTTTGGCATTTTATGCTGAAACACAGGGTTTTTAAGGATAATACAGGCAACTTCCATATTAGAAAAATGTTAGAGGGTTGGGCTAAGGAAAGGATACTGGCAGAGGATATGCACACGCCCATATCGCCAGCAATTTTAGCCAAGCTGGGAGAGGTTTGGAGGGTAGTATGTTTGGACTGGATATGGAACAACTGATTGGTTCAAAATTGGGAAAGGAGTATGACAAGGCTGTATATTGTCTCCCTGCTTATTTAACTTATATGCAGAATACAGCATGCGAAAGGCTGGACTGGAGGAATCGCAAGACGGAATTAAGATTGCAGGAAGAAATATCAATAACCTCAGATATGCAGATGATACCACTCTGATAGCAGAAAGTGAGGAGGAATTAAAGAACCTCTTAATGAGTGTGAAAGAGGAGAGTGCAAAAAATTGTCTGAAGCTCAACATCAAAAAAACTAAGATCAAGGCCACTGGTCCCATCACCTCCTGGCAAATAGAAGGGGAAGATATGGAGGTAGTGACAGATTTTACTTTCCTGGGCTCCATGATCACTGCAGATGGTGACAGCAGCCACGAAATTAAAAGACGCCTGCTTCTTGGGAGGAAAGCAATGACAAACCTAGACAACATCTTAAAAAGCAGAGACATCACCTTGCCGACAAAGGTCCGCATAGTCAAAGCTATGGTTTTTCCAGTAGCGATGTATGGAAGTGAGAGCTGGACCATAAAGAAGGCTGACCGCCGAAGAATGGATGCTTTTGAATTGTGGTGCTGGAGGAGACTCTTGAGAGTCCCCTGGACTGCAAGGAGATCAAACCTATCCATTTTGAAGGAAATCAACCCTGAGTGCTCACTGGAAGGACAGATCCTGAAACTGAGGCTCCAATACTTTGGCCATCTCATGAGAAGAGAAGACTCCCTGGAAAAGACCCTGATGTTGGGAAAATGTGAAGGCAAGAGGAGAAGGGGACGACAGAGGAGGAGATGGTTGGACAGTGTCATCGAAGCTACCAACATGAATTTGACCAAACTCCGGGAGGCAGTGGAAGACAGGAGGGCCTGGCGTGCTCTGGTCCATGGGGTCACAAAGAGTCGGACACAACTTAACGACTAAATAACAACAAATGTTTCGATGATTTTGAGGTATGCCTTTTTAAGGCAGCAACACTTATTGCATTCTTCGGGGCCCTTCGAGTAAGCGAGCTGGTGGCAGGTGGAAAGAAGGACACGTCTTTATCCTCATTGCATAAGGCTGACGTGTTAGTATCTGCAGACCAAGTGGTTATTCATTTGCGCAGATCCAAGACCCACCAAAAGGAAAGGGTCAGGTCATAATTTTAGGCAGATGCGCATTTGTTGAGATATGTCCAGTTAGGGCAACAATGGAATATGTGAGCCTCAGAGGTGAAGAGCAGGGGAGCTTCCTGAGCAAGCGGATGGAATATCACTCACAAAATATCAATTTTGGAAAGTGATGTCCCAGACCTTACGAAAGGCCGGGATTCACAGGTGGCAATTTGGTACTCATTCCTTTTGCATTGGTGATGCATCCACAGCAGCAGCGCTGGGATACAAGGTTGAAGACATCAAAGAAATGGGAAGGTGGTCCTCCCACAGATATCGTAGTTATGTGCGTCCTTTGCCACAGCTTTAGGTGCTGGCGTTTCTTGTTCTGTGTTCTTATCATTACAGGTTCAGGGATGCCGTCCTTCCGTATTCGAGTTCGTTTGTGCGGTCACAGTTATGTGTTCTGGGCAGCAAAATATGCTAGTATGACCAGCTGGTGTCGGAACTTGGGCCTTGGCACATGGGCCTCATTGCAGTGGAGGGGACGGAGAGGCATGCTCTGGGACGGGTTCTTGGAATTGGCGTCCCAGGGTACTCTGGATGTGCCTCCTCATATTGTGGTGATCCACCTTGGTGGTAATGACCTGACCCAGAGAGTGGGCCAGTCACTAATATGGCAGATCATTGAGGATCTGCAGGCTTTGGTTGCATGCTTTCCTGTCACGCGCATAGTCTGATCTGCAATTATTCCGCGCATACTATGGAGAGCTGGATGCGATATGAGGTGCATTGACAAGTCCCGGAAAGGAGTCAACCAAGAGGTTGAAAGGGCTATAAAGGCTGGTTTGGGGTCAGTAATTACATACCCAAACATTAGGGTCAGTCACCCTGAGTTGTATAGGTTGGGTGGTGTGCACCTTTCGGATGCTGGCTTGGAGATTTTCCTGCAGGACTTACAAGGGGGCCTCAGGGCCGAAGTTTTGGCTTGGTGGGGGACTCGGGGCATACAAGGTAGTCCCTAAGCCATGGTGGGTAGTACTAAACAGGGTAGGTTCCGGTGAGTTCCATGGTGGGCACCCAGAGGGTGCAAGGCAGCCCTCCTCTCAGAATTGCATTTACAGAGGTTTGGCTGAGGGGAGAGAAAACAGGGAGACAGCAGGGGATGCTGGGCACTTGGAGTCTAGAGACTCGGGTAGAGGGCGGCCCCGGGTACGCCGGGTGGATGGCCGAGAGGGTGCTGGACAGTTCAACAGCACCCTCTCAGGGTAGGAACTCCCAGGGGCAAAGGTCTGGACCGGTTGGTCAAGAATGACGAGGGTTCCAGACCTGTTAGCACTACGGCTGGCCCCCTTGTAAAAAGGGGTAGTTAAAAGTTAAATAGTTAATAAAGTTGTGGCCCTAGTTTTAACCCATATTACTGTGTCTTGTCTCGTTATTTCGGGTTGGGCAGGCAATGGAGGAAGTTTACCGTTGCAAGTGGAACTTTAGCATGCAGGCCCTATTGTTTACATAAATATCTTGAGTGGGGAGTTTAGACATCTAAACTAGAAAGTCAGAGTAGAAGTCTAGTCCAACTCATATATTGACCTGCTAATTTTTACATGCAGGATTTTTTCCACCCTTTGGGAAGCATTAAAAATTTATCTCTAGCATGCAGGCCTGATTGTTTACATAAATATCTAGCCCCTTCTTTGCTGTCCTTCTGCAGGCAGGCAAAGTTATCTTCAGGCAGGCTTTTCCTTAATGAGTGATGGTCTGAGAGGAGTTTTAAATGGGCTGTTCTGCTCTGTTGTTTTAAATGTGTTTTAATATTGATCTTAGTTACTATTTTAATATAATACTTGTTTAATTCTATTTTACTATATATGTATACTTACTGTTTTTAGCTTTTAAATACTGTTTTAATGATGTAAGCCACCTTGTGTCCTTTTGGGGGGAAAGGCAGAACAGAAATCAATCAATCAATCAATCAATCAATCAATCAATCAATCAATCAATCTCAAGTCCACACTTTAAAACCAAAACAATTTTCTTTCAAATCTGCAATTATCTGCACATTGAAAGGCAATTCTTCAGCTAAAAATATGTATATCAGGAGAATGCACATACAAAAATGCATGCATTTTGTGAGAGCAATTGTATAAAAATGCCTCATTCTAGGAGAAATTACTTGCATAAAAAGCATACATTTGGCAAAACCGCATTTAAGAGATACGTATAAGAAGAAATGTGCACAAAAGTTCTAATGTTTAGGTTTGACCCATTGGTTAATGTACCAGTAATGCTAAGAAATAAGAAGTATAATGTTGATGGAGTGCTTTCCACTACTACTTCTAATAATAATACTCTTACTTGCTGAAAACTGTAGTAACAGAATATAATTTTACAGAAAAGTGTATTAATGGAGTTAAGTATAAATTATATTGCTACACTAACTGTAAAAGACAAAGAATAGAAATTAAAAATTGCAGAAGTTTCATTATAGGAATACATTTTATTGGTATGAATAAAACAGGGGCAGAAGCACAATGGATAATTCCCAGCACAAAGTGGCACATCGCTGTCACTCCCTGGTGTGCAAGGGCCGCAAGAAATTAGGAGAACCACAGAATTATTAAACTTCCTATAGAATGTAAAGAAGCCATAGGTCAATAATCTCTGACAGGAAGGATCCCCTGAATATGGTACACCAAAGAGGACATAGGGAGTGAAGGAAATTCTTAGTAATTGTTATGAAAACACTGTGTCCTACCTAAACTACTTCTGCATCTCACTGGGAATTACTGTTGGTTTGAAGGTGTCCTGTATTTGAAGGATGTTCCAGTTGAAGTCAAGCATCAAGATGAAGAATCTTAAGACTGGTGAGCAGGAGCCTTGAAACTAACACTGGAGGTGAGATTTTAAAATTTAGTACTTGTTGTTGTTTCGACTTATATTTTATCCTATAGTACTAGAACACTCTCTGGACAGTTTACAACACAATTATGCAAGGAACACTTTGTCCCCCAGTGAGCTGGGTATTCATTTTATTGACCTTGGAAAGATAGAAGGCTGAGTCAACCTTGAGCCAGTTACCTGAACGTGTCAGGACTGAACTCAGACAAACTTATCAAAATCTAGGGAGTACGGAATAGAAGGTAAACAAACACAGGAAACTCCGTATTGTAGCTGGACAAAAATTAGAACATTAGTATATTATATACAAAAGTATCAATAAAAATGTATCACCAACTGACATCAAACCATCAAACAATATTTGTAAACAATGTTCTGTCTTATGCTAAGCAAGTAAATAATATGATAAAGTTCTGCAATGCAAATGTATGCAGTCCAGGTATCTACTCATAGAAAATCAAAATCTAGGGTCTGGAAGTGTTGAGTAAAAAGTCCCTTCAAATGTGCAGTCAAGGTCTTGGATCTTTGGGGTAATGGTGACGAGCTCCGAGCATGAAAGATTGTCCACTAAGCTCGTTTCATGGTAATTTAACTTCTTCAGAAGATATCCCTTGGACCTCCAAGATGCTGGAAACAGGAACATGTAAAGACTTCATACATTTGCATTGGAGAAATTTATCATATTTACTTGCTTAGCATAAGACAGGACTGAACTCAGGTCATGAACAGAGGCTTGACTGCAGTACTGCAGTTAAACACCGCACCATAGGATTCAAATTAATTAATTTTAAATTTACAAATCACATCTGTACCTATCAATTAGTATATGCAAATTTTGCACAAATAATACCCTTTTTTGCCCTCTTTCATTTGATGATGCATTTCTTCTTTCTTCGTGCTGGGTAAGTGGTCAGCTTCCCTAAAATCTAGAAGTCGTACAATTAGGGAAGATTTTACCACCTCATCTTCTATGTTTGTGAAGATGAGTCTGTTGCCAGAACAAACTACTTACTCTTTTATGCACAGATGTGATGCCAACAATGCTCTGCTCCAATTCTTGAGCAACCCAGCTGCCTGGCACAAAGGCTGCTGCTATAATCTGGAAGACAAAAGCTAAACTCTCCCTCTGTGGTAGTTTTGCCGTTGTTTCACTAATAAGCTCCTTTGGGCAAGCACCATTTCTTTTACAGGGCCAAGCATAAGCCTTGGTGTTTCATACACAATAATTAATAACAGCCACTCACTGGGAATGAGCTGAATGGCATAGTGAGAGCATTAGAGCTATTTATTGCCATAGCAGATAAATTTGCTTTCACCAAGGGAAAGCTTTACCCTGCTGTCTCTAGCAAGCAATTTTACAGCACACTGTGGACATGTCGCTCAGCCCAGGTTGACAAATTAATCCCAGCTTCAGCTGTGCACATGCATAAATCTTTTTTTTTCAAGACCATGAATGAAGTCAAGGCACCCACCAGACCATACTTTACATTTAATTACACTTGTAGAAAGTCACTGCAGCTCAGATTGCGCAACCCAGGCTGGGCCTGAGGAGGTGCCACCGGGAATATTCAAACACAACAGGAGCCCCGTAAAGAGGAGTGTGTTATAAATGAGCTCAGCTGTTAAACTGCCATGGTGCAAACAGGCAGAATAAGCCTAGGGAAGTGCTTGTAATTCCAGGAGAATTCAAGAACATGTGAGTAAGGGCCAGGATATGAAATCACAAGACATATTTTAGAATGGAAAAAGAACAGATGATACTTTGTTATTTTTTTAAAAGATAATTTCCCGCATAAACAAAAAACCTAGGAAACGTTTTTACTATTTTATATTTTCTTTTTTTCATAAAAAACTGTCAGTTACAGGTTGTTGGTTTTTTTGGTAAAGAAAGAACATTTAATCAGTAATCTCAACATACATATCTGCATCAGGCATTATTACATTCTCTGTGCAAAATTCAATATATGGTAACCAACAGTTCCCAAAGGTAACGTTTTTTTTTTGCTTGTTTCCTTTCATTCTTGTATACGAAGTAAGCTCAGCCATTGTGGCAAAGCCCAGGAAGTTTCCCTTCCATTCTTTTGAGTTCTGGAATTTTTGTTCTTTCTATGTGCCATCAAGTCACTTCTGATTTATGGCAACCTTGTGAATTCATGACCTCCAAAAGGTCACATCATTAACAGCCTTGTTCAGATCTTGCAAACTAAAGGCCATGGCTTCCTTTACTGAGCCAAATCATATTCATCCATCTTCTTTTCCTACTGCCTTCCACTTTTTCAAGCATTATCATCTTATATGTCCAAAGTATGGTAGTTTGAGTTCAATCATTTGAGCTCCCAGTGATAATTCAGGAATGATTTGATCTGTAACTCACTTATTTGTCTTTCTGGCTACTTTTGGTGTCTGTAAAACTCTCTTCCAGTACCACACTTCAAATGAATCTATTTTTTTCCTTAGGTGTTTTCCCCCCATGTCCAGCTGTTATACATACATAGTGATTGGGAATGCTGTAATAAGAATTATCTTGGTCTTGGTCTTCAACAATGCATCCTTATACTTAAGGATTTTTTCTAGTTCTTCATAACTGCCCTTCCTCATCTCAGCCATCTTCTGATTTCATGATTGTAATGTCCATTCTTGTTTAGTATTGAACTAAAGTACATAAGATCTTTCATAATTTTGATTTCTGCATTGTCAACATCAAAGATACATAATTCTATAGTCATTATTTTGGTCTTCTTAATGTTCAGTGATAATCTTGCTTCTCTGCTTTCTTCTTTAACCTTCCTCAGCAGTCCTTTCGCATCATTTCGCAACATCTGAAGAAGCTACTTGGATGAGTAGCGAAACATTTCAACCTAATAAGAAAGAAGTCCGAGTTGTCATGATTCAACTTCCAGATAACCTCACCTGGATGACTGAGAATCTTCACAGATATATCCCAGTAATATGGTATCATTATTGGCACCAGTACTGAGCCAGTGCGTATAGAATGTTAGACTAGGACACAGCATGTTCCTGCTCAGCCATGGAATCTCCTGAGGGGTAGCAATGGTAAACCACTCTTTGAACAGGTTCTCCATAATTCAGAAGCAAACTGCACATTAAGAACCAATATAGATTCTCACATGAACTGTTCTGTATATGGGTGGTACAGATAGGAATTAAAATACATATTTTTCTGACTTTTGCCATTTTGAAACCATTCTGTCTCTTCATATTTTGTTCTAACCAAGTATAAATTATACATTAGGACAATCAAATGTGTTACAAACCTTTTTTGGGGAGGCATAGCTTCTCATGATCCACACAAACAAAAGCTTTGTTGCAATTTATAAAGCTGAAACAGATTTACTTCTGAAAGGGAGCATAATAATTTAAAGTGAAATTCAGTGGTTGAAATCCTGTTGTATAGTTACACAAATGGCATAATTTTGGAAGCTAGTTCCAGTAAACTAAGAAATCTCTGTAGACATGCAACAGATACTACAGAAATTTTGTAACTTACGGCTGCATTTTTAAATACAGTGGTGCCTCGCAAGACGAACGCCTCGCCGGACGAAAAACTCGCAAGATGAAAGCGTTTTGCGATCGTGTTGGTGACTCGCAAGACGGCTTCTCCTATGGCCGTGCTTCGCAAGATGATTTTTTTTCCCGCAAGACCGATGCCTCGCAAGACGAAAATAATTCGTTCGTCTTGCGAGGCTTCCCATAGGAATGCATTGCAATGCATTCCTATGGGAAACCGCTTTTCGCAAGACGAAAAACTCGCAAGACGGCGCTACTCGCAGAACGAATTACCTTCGTCTTGTGAGGCACCACTGTACTGCATAAGTAAGCAAATAGCTATCATACTCTTTACTGTGATCAGAAAGAACCCTAGCCAATAATGCTGGAACGGATTATGGACTATACCTGGACAAAACAAGGAGAATGATGTTCTGGAATATAAGTAGGGATATTTCAACATCTGCTGTCCTTATGTGCTCTAACTGGCGTTTCTTGTCCTGCTCCCAGCTTAATGTACCTTAGGAGGCTGATGAAAATGGAAAAACTGTCCTGAGTCTCCTTATACAAAAGGTGGAAAAGTTATTTTTCAACTGCAACTGCCAGAATTTCCTACCAGCATGATAATGCTGGGTGGAAGATTTCTGTGAGCTGTTGTCCAAAAAGTAACTATTTATTTATTTATTTATTTATTTATTTATTTATTTAATTAATTTTTTACCCCACCTATCTAGTGGCTAGGCCTCTAACTTTTTGAAGTACTAGATACAATAAAATACAATCATTTGTTTTTCTTGTTCTTTCATATATTCTCTTCTAAAAAGCTGAGGCAAATCTTAAAGCTTTATACTGAAAACAAACCAAACTATAAATATTTATATGAATCTCTTTAGCATTTTTATTCTGCTGTTTTTTGAAATGACTAACATTGCCGTGTGTGTGTGTGTGTGTGTGTGTGTGTGTGTGTGTGTGACCTATTAATTTCATCATAACAATTAACTTGTGAGATAAGGCTGGCTAAGATATGGTGACTGAGTAGCCTACGGTGACTCAGTAAACCTCGGTGTTGCTGTGGAAATTTGAAGTTTGTTCCTCCCGCTCGTAGTCTAGTTCTTAAATCATCATCAGTTTCACAATTCAGCCCTAATCAAAGGCTCAGTTGACTTTTCAGAGGCACCTGCAGCCTGTCACTATAAAAAGAGAGTTTTTCAACTAATTAATGTTCTTTCAGTGCTTGTTTGTTTGTTTGTATCCTGCATAATGTCATTATCTGGCACAAAGCTTCAGTTTAATGGAGGTGAATAACAAGCTCAGTCCCAACTCTCAGTTATGCTAGAGTCCCTTCATTTAAACCAATTTAGTCCCATTAAAGGCAGTAGGACTAAAGTGGCTTAAAAACATACCATTTCAGCTGACCCAGGGCATATAAATCTGACCTTGAAACAGTCAATGAGAGCTTTGCAAAATGCTGCTGTATTTTCTCCTTCCCATGAAGACAAACAGAAACACTGATGTGTAAAGCAGCTGACAGGTTTGGAAAAGATTAGATATAGATATAGATATAGATACAGATACAGATACAGACTGAGATATAGATATAGATATATTGCAGGCTTTAAGGTTGGTGGTTCATGTGTAATATTCCCCTTGTATAGCAGTATTTCAGACAGTAGCAGCTATAGTAATCTAAGCAGACCCAGCGCCAACAGAAGATTAATCCATCACACGGAGACATTCTATTTTAAGCAACAGGAGCAAATGTCTAGTGACTGCACACACACACTAAGCTTTCTGCAACACACTACTCCAGTTTGCTGCCCGGTGAAAAGGAAAGCCTTAAGATCACAGCCAATGCCACGTCTGCCAGACGGGTGTTATTGGCATCAACAGAAAACACAGGCAGACAGAAAGCCAGAGAACGATTAGAGCTGTGTACACACACGACCTCTTGAAATTCTCCCCAATATTTATGGGCAGAGAAATTAGAGGGGGAATAGAATACTGCTAGGCGAAGGAAGAATTCTATAGCAGTTTTTTGAGAAATGGGCTTCACCATTATCGCTAGCCTCCAGCACTACTGCTTTCCTTCCCTCACACGGTTAGATTCTAAACGGTTTGGTGCCTCTGCAAACAACAGCAGCAACAAATTTGTTGACCATTGGCCGTAATTTTGCATCATTCACGGAGCTCTAAGTGCAACATCATTCCAGGAATTAAGCAGAGCGTGGGGGAAGAGACACAGTGGGTGGTGGCTTCTCCTCCAACACAAACAAAATTGGAGGAAAATAGTGATGTGCAAATAATACCCCCTTCAATTTGGTCTGAATTGTTATTTTCACAGCTCACACCTAAGTTGCTTCAAACTGCTTTGTTGCCCATCCAATTCGATTTGTGTCCAAATATTTCAAAGTATTTCTACATATTTGTCTTTGTCCAAATAGAAGACAAAATACAAACAAACGAAACATGAAAATGGGGGGAAATAAAGGGTTCTGAACTGGGGTGGGGTGTGTGATACTCACTGCCATAAACAACTGCTTGACCATCAGTGTGCAGGGAAAGTGCCCACCTGTTTCCTTCTTCCCCTCCCTCCTTCCTTCACCCCCACTGCCATTTACTCAAATTTACTCAGTTTACTCAACAAGATGCTCAACATTTACCACCTGCCCCATCCAGAACACACACACACACACCAACAACAACAATCAACCAAAGCGCTGCAAAAATAAAAGCCAGCAGCAAGCCCTTTTTAAAAAATTAAACACAAAATGAAGGGGAGAAAAATAGCTTAGGTCCTATTCCTAATGCTACTATGACCTACCCCACTGAAATCCCACATGATGGCACAAATTTCACACACACAGGAACCCAGTCAACTGAGCTGAGATCTCCCTCCTGGAGTTGTGTAACTGAGGTTTCCAGGGGAGCTTAGGCTTTTCATTGGTACTTGAGCTATCTTCTTCTGTTTTGGACTTCCTGGTTCTCCTGTTACAGCATTTCTTTTGTTTTCCCAATGAGTGATTTTTAAAATGTGTTTCAGCTTTCTAAATCCATAAAGTGTCAAAGAACATTTAGGGTTTCAGAAAGCCCTAATTTAATATGAGTGCCACTTTGTGCTTCCTCACTTTTTTTCTGATTGGTTTGGAAACTGACAAATACACTTGCTGCACTTTGGATCCCAAATAATTGCCAAACTCCAAGCACATTCTTAGTGGGGGGAATCTGAAGGAAATTATGTGTGGTAGCTGTCTTTTCTCCTTTGATGTTGAGGAAAAGAAAAATGTCTGAAACCTTCACAGAAAAAAAGTCTTCTGAGAAATTCAACTCAGCCTTAACAAGTATAAGCCTGTAGGCATGACTTCTGTATTTTACATATTATAATACTTACTGCCTTTAGGAAGTTTAATTTAAAAAAAAGGCCAGGATTCACAAATGAAAAGCACTTCCATGCATGCAGCTATTATTTCCTTGCAATGGCAGCTCACCATGCTTCAAGAAGGGCAGTTTCTGAGTGACTTTTGACCTTGGAGTAGTGGGTGTTTTTCTCTGAAGCTCCAGACTCTCCTCAAGCCACAGCCCTTAGTCCTTCCCTGAAAAGAAGGAGCTGAACATATTGTACTATCTGTGTCACTTTCTCAGCCCTGACCAACATTTGTTGTTACTGTTGTCCAACATAACTGGGAGAATGACATGCCCCTAAATTCTCTTTGTCTAGCTGCTCTATATCTAAAGTGTAAACAGCAGCGCTGTTTTAGAGCACACAATTTTCCATTTCTGTTGTACTCTTTGCTGTATTTGTCATGAACAGTTTTTGAAATTCCCTGATCACAGCTGACATCTTCAGAAAGCTGCATTTTTCTTACAGCAAAATGCAGCTGGGTTTTTGTACCTGGAATGACAAAGTGCTCTGTGAGCGGGAGTGGGTGAACACTAGTTGGGACAATTCAGAATTCAGTGGGAAATTAACTATTAGTTTTGGCATTGGATGTTCTGGGGGCAAATAGTCCTGTTTTCTTAATGTATTGTCCTAATTTGCCCCACATTCACAAAGCAGTATGTGTGCTCCCCAGTGTATTCTCTCCCTACACATTCCTGTGCTGCCCCAGAATGGTAGTTCAGAGCAGCAGCTACACTAGAAAGTGGCTGACAAATTAATAATCCCTTCCTCAAAACAGGAAAGTTGAACCAAGACATTTTGCTGCCTGAAGCAAAAGACAAGGCGGTAGCCCCTCTGTAATTTCCTTAAAAAATGTGACTGGACTACCCTTCAATCTTATTTTGGCCCTGAGAATGGGATAGCATTCTTTATCATACCTGAAGCACCAGGCTGTATTGGTGGGCTAAGAAAGGGCTATGAGACATACATCATCATCACCATCATCATCGCTTTGACTTACGTATATACTGCTCCATAGAGTTAGAGTACTCTCTGGGCAATTTAAAACATAATTGTGCAAGGAACACTTTGTCTCCCAGCAAGCTGTGTATTGGGATCTAGGAACTACCAGGCATTCAGGAGAGATGGACAGGAAACTGCTTTTTTTGCCTCTCTCAGTCTACTCCCTGAGGGGACCATCTTTGCCTAATCGATGGTAGTGTTAGCCCTATAAAATAAACACACCCAGCAGCAACTAGTTCCAGTTTTTAGATATGACTGTGATTTTAAAAAATGGGTAAAAAATTTTTGTGGAGTTGAGTGAATTGACGTCTCAGTAACTGATCTTGCCTGAAAAAGATTTTGATGGAATACATTAGTATCTTCATTTAATAACTATTAGGTTTTCATAGCTGTTGCACCCCATAAATAGTCTTTTTTGAACCAGTGGTTTGTTACCTTATGTATCATATCCCCCTACTATTCTACAAAAGAAACTAAGGGTGTGATTACACTGGCCAGCCAAATCGAGGGAATTCAGCTTTGCACCAGCTTGATCTGTGGTGTCTTTTGTGACTACGTTCAGTTTAGATGATCATACAAAGACCCCTGTTTGTTTCAGTGCCAGTGTCCACACTGGTCCCTCAATCTGATGTGGTTCAATCTGTGCCCACAGTCCCACTTTCTTTGATTCCACCCTCCTGCCAATCCCTGGCTCTCCTTTTATGGTCTGCTGTCAAGCTGTTGGGACTGTTTAAAGGGTTGCACTGCAGTAGAGAAAAGGGGACAATTTTCCAAAGTTCTCCATACATGTACATATACACATACCATGGAAGCATTGTAGTCTGCTGGAATTCATCAGAGTTGTTTCCATTTTACATTGTTTTTAGCTCCCTTATTTTTCTCTGTGCAGAGGTGATATAGCACTAAACTAATCTTGTTTGGTTGGTTATTTAAGAAATAAACACAAATTCTTCAGGATGGCTAGCGAGAAAGATCATGAGGGTAGGTGTTCCCACTGTCCCAGAATATCATGTCCCAGCTTAATACATCAATAGAAAAATACCCAAAGTCACATCCACCAGTCCTTTTGTAGAATGAAAAAAATGATCACACTGGCAAAATACCATTTGAATTATTAGGGTTAGAAAAAAGCAGAAGCCTCCAAGCAGCAAGGAAAAAAAGTCCAGATTGGACGGAAAAAAAGAATGGGCTGATTTGCATTGAACTTTATATCATGTGATCATTGAAAAATACTTCAAATTCACTCATGCCGATTTCAGAGCAAACTGTGAAATATTTTCCAATGTAGTTGCACATTGAGTCTCACTGTGACCACTCCAGTGGTCACTTTCACCAAGAACACCCTTTTAATGTTTACAGGATTCTGCAATCACATTTTTCATTTGGTACCTTTTAAGGACATCAAAAATGCAGCAGTATTGCTTAATGTAAATACAGACAAAATAATTTCATTACTAGCTGAAAAGCATAGTAAGAAACAATTTTTTACTGTTAGAGTCACTGTAAAACAGAAGAAAATTAAAAAAATTGTATTAGAATTATAAAAATACATTTTGTTGCTGTGACTAAAACAGAGGCAGAAACACAATGTATAATCCCCGAGAGGAAGTAGCACATCAGTGATGTTCCCTGGTGAGCAGGGGAAACAGGGGATTAGGAGAAACACAGAGTGTCTAAAGTGACTGGTAACATCCTAGAAGCTCACAGATAGATAATCTACAGCATGTAGGGTCAGTTGTAAATCACGTCACACTTGTGAAAAAACATAGGGACTAGAGATGGGGATGAACCACCAAAATGGTGCTTCGTCATGGTTCGTGCGTTGTTTCCCCAGGAAATTCATCCCCAACGAAGGGACGAATAAAAAAGTTAAATATTCATCGCTTCGTATTCATCAGGGCCTCCAGAACTGATTAATACAAAGTGACAAATATTACACAAATCAGTGATTTCTGACAAATATCACTATTCATTTTTTTATTTGTCCCCATGTCCAATAGGGACTAAGGAAAATTCTTATTAATTGTGATGGAATTCCTGTGTCCCACTTAGGCTGGTTGAACATCCCACTGGTTCAACATGTACCACTAATTGAGGGCTAGTCTTCACTATGGGTGTCCCTTTTCATCATAAATGCTCTTCTTGTGACTTAGTGATGCTGTGCTTTTTGTTTTTATATTGCATAGGACTTGAATGAGATATGAATTCCAGGCAAAGATCTCCACTTTAGAGGTACTTGGATTCCCTCCTTAGATGAGATGTCTTTGTTCCAAAATGGTTCAAAATGAAGTGGGGTTGCAAAGAAACTGACAAATTGGGGAAACAAGGAACCTGGAGTCCATCTTGGAAAATCAGGCATCTCTGTACTTGCCTGGATAAAACTCACTAAGAATATGGTGTTCAGTATCTGCCCAGTAACAGTGAGGGAGTAACACCTGGAACTTACGTTTTGAGAGAGGTTTTAAACGCCAATTCAATTTGTTCCTTGGTACTATAATAGTTGGGAGATGATTTCAGCTGTGTGAAAGGAGGGGGCAGAAAGTGCTCTTGTCTTCATGAACAATTGAGGGAAGTCAAAGCCTGATTAGGGACCATCTGGAAGGATCTAGAACAGGACATTTAATATATTAAAGGGGATTCAACAGTTACTTTAGTTAGCTTAGCTTACCTCTCAGGAGATGCTATGTTCAGTTGCTGTCCTGCTGTGCCATGCCTGGAAGGATGTATTCTATGTATGCTTCAGAACTATGCTCACTTCTATCCTAATGTGTGAGTACTAGGTATATTAGTTTAACTTTATTATTTTGGGTTTTTTTTTCTCTTGATTACCTTAGCTTTGTCTTGACTATATTTGTGCTCCAATTGCTTTTGGAACCTTTCTGAAACCTTTTGAAATCTTTTGCCTTTTTTTTTAGTTTTTTTTTTTTTAGTACCTTTAATAAAATATTAAAAATGTCTCCAACCATCTGGGTTATTGGCTCAGAGGGTTTGTGGTAGTAAAACTAGGCCTTGCCTTGACCAGCTACTGGTAGTTTGGGTATTTTGTGGGTGTGGTTGCAGTCTACCTTACACGGTGGGTGCATTGGTGGGTTTGGGGAACTTTCTGGAAGCACTGCCAAGTCTGGGAAGACTGAGATGTTGGGAGGAACCAGTGCCAGGTTGGTCCCATAGTCCTCAACACAAATGATTATCCTGGGTTTACCCACCTCAGGACAAACAAGATAGTATGACAGAATGGCTAGGGAGGGATCCCATGAACCCAAACTTCATCACAGGGATATTCCTGAAACTTTGGAACCAGGCTGGATTTTTGAGGAATGCTTTATGTTTGGTTTTGCTTTGCTCAAATCAATACATTTTTAACTCTCCCACAAGTTTCTTAAGTTTTCCATATACCAGGGAGAGAAGGGTGGGAAGGCAGAGGAGGGCATGTAGTTTTATGACGGACAGCTCTAACGTTCAGCCAAGAAATTACTTGATCAGGGTTCCAATCCCACCTGACCAAGGAAAGTCCTCTCATTATACAAAGCCACCTTGATGGAATGGATCTCCTGTATGTAAAACAAAGACCAAGAGAACCACCCTCAGGTTCTGACAGAAAAAAGGACAGGAATCCTATTGTGTGAGCTTTATAATCAAGGAAGTAAAGCTTGGCAACTGTGTGCATATATTCCCAGGACACTAGCTGTATTAATCTATTGCAGCAAAAACAGTCTTGTAGTACATACCGTAACACATTTCTTTTGGCATAAGGTGTGGACTAGCTTGCCCCATGAGTGGCACAGACTGAGCAGAAAATTGTTGAAGTGACAAATCAAGTTTTTAATTTGTAACTTCTTAAACCTTGCAACAACAAAATTTTGCAGATAATTCACCTACATCCACCTTTATGTTGTATGTCATGTCCATGCCAATTGCCCACAAAACCATTAAAAAGAAAACCTAAAATGTTATTTATGCTGAACACACACCTATGCTGCACCTATTTGTCTGACATTTGATGACTACAGGATGAAATGCCAAAAAAAAGCCTAAAAAATATTATTGCCATTTCTTTATTTTCCCATTTGAATCAACGAGAAGATATCCAAAGCTTCAATGACTCTCTAACTCAGATTTGAAGATGTATGATGTGTCAAAGGCTCCCAACCAAGATGGCTCCTATACAAGTCAACAAAGTGGGTTCTAATTGACACAAATACTGATTCTATCCACTGTGTTCGTAGTCAGTATTGGTACCCAAGTGGCCAAAATCCTGTTGCCTCACATGGTAAATCACACTAAAGTAGGTCCATTGAATCAATGGGGATTTGATGAGTCAACTCCTCTGTAAGTTCCATTGATTCAACTGTGCCTACTCTATCTGCGACTCACTGTGCTAAAGAAAGTCACAGTTAAAATAGGCATATTTGAACCATTGGAACTTACAGAGGATTTGACTCACCAAATCCCCATTGATTCAGTGGGTCTACTCTAGTACAATTTACTTTGTTAAGCAACAAGATGTTGGGCAATGTTACATAAGAAGTCTGCTTCAGCCTCATTCACTATAAACCCAGACCATAAACAAGTCAAAATTAGACACCTCAAAGTCACAGTGACTTCAGTGGGAAACATGTCTGAATCCCTCCCACAGAAACCAGTTAAGTCCTATGGTGGGATTGATTGTAGATTATCCTTTTCTAGGAAGATAATTTTAGAAAATATTAAAGACAGATAAGAAGCATCTGCAGTCCAAAAGCTCCAGTAATGAAAGTAAAGATCAGAGAGAGGGCCATTAGCAATGTTCCATCCTCATGCAAAGGAATGGACGCCAGCAGCGATATATGATTAATGCCCTCAGACATTGGAAGGTTCTTTCTATTTTGAGGTAGTTCCTTTAACTACAAAGCCAGATAGACAGCACTTGGACTGAGTGCTCTGAGGCTGTGAAGATAGAAGGGAGGGAGATAAGCAGATTAAGGTGCATTTGTGACATTTTCCTTGTGTATATTTATGGACAGAACAATGGAAGAGAGATGTGCAAAAATGCATTAAGAAACACAATACCTCTAATACATTCAAAAAAGTAATCAGTGACTGTTCTTTACAAAAGCCCTACCACAATAAATAATGTGTCAGAACTGTGATTAATTACAAAAACTAAATGTCTAGCTTTAAGGAACAGGCAATTTTCATTCTTTGAACATTGATCACAAATATGGTTTTTAAAAACTGACCAAGTTGTGTTTTGATGAAACAATTAGACAGTGTCAGAATACAATATCGTTTCTGAGTGCAAGGCTCAATTCTTAAGGTATGTCAAAGCAGCACACATTAGCAAAAATGCTCTTGTGGCATAAAGTGGTGATAGCATCTGATTTTTCCAGGAGATGGGGCAATTTTACCACTTTATGTGAAAATGGGGAGTGAAAGTATCAACTGGGTGACTTTGCTAGGCTAGGCCTCTGAAATTGTTTTCAAGAAGCTGGTTTATTCCTGCAGTAGTGCAAATATGTATCTGTTTTCTGTAAAAGTTTCACTATTTCTTCCATACCTTTGGAAGTTAAGACCCTGCAAGATCTGATGAACCTCCAAATAAGGCCCAGGGTATATTACCACCTGGTTTAAATAATAATAATTATGTGCCATCAAGTCAATTCTGACTTCAGCCAACCCTTTTCAGGGTTTTTGAGGTAGAGAATACTCAGAAGTTCTTTACCATTCCCTTCTTTTAGGGGCACCCCAGGACTGTGTGCAACTTGCCTATGGCCACACAGGCTGGCTCTTCACAGGAAACACAGTCAGGATTGAAACCCTAGCCTCTGGCTCCACAGACCGATATCTAAATTATTGAGCTATCCACCTGGTTTAATAAGCTTAATTAAAAAATAAACAAACCCCAAAACAAACAGTAATGCTGAGAATCAAATAATTCCTCACTGCTGTCATTCATAGCTACCTTCCTTGTAGTCTATTACTGGATTAAGTTTTACTTGATATTACAGTCTTTCCTCAAAGGCAGGGTGGAACTTCATACATTTTTAGTAATGGTTGGAAGGATAGACTAAGTTTAAGTTCCCATTCAGATCACATAGCAAACTTGAAGAAATCATACTGTCTCTCAGCTGACTGGAGGAAAGTCTGGGCAACATATTGAGGTAAAACTGAAATTATTTTTTATTCCTACTCTCCAACCATCTGCCTCTTTGCCTAGTGCCACCTAATGGTTGCAATGCATATATAGCTAACACAATATCTCCCTTTCTGAGGAGAGAAACTAATACACATATAATAAACAATTAAATAACAATATTTTCCCTATACTGATACATTATTTGTCAATTACAGTAGGGTTTTTTTTTCCATCTGATGACCAGTGGATGTCATAGTCTTTCAAAAATGTTAGTAGTTATCTTTCCTGATATGGATTCCTCTTCAAGATAACAGGAAGTGGGCCATCTCCTAAACATACCTCATGGAATGTATTACCGTAGGACCATGGTATCTGGAGGAATCAGTTCCAACCCACCCCACCCCCCCCCCCACCCCCGGATGCTGTAAACAGCAGATAAACAAAGCACTTATTTCCAGTTTCTTTGATGTCTGTGCATGGTTGAGAGACAGAGCCCTGGCCCAGTCTTGCCAAAAGACTGGGGTTCTTGCCCTCTTGTTCACAAGAGAGGATTTCCTGAAACCAGCAACAGCCACCTCCCCCACAAATGCAGCTTTTCCATTTTTCCAGAAACTGCTTCCCTTGGAGATGTCAGGCCACAAGTGAATTTTCACAAAGCCACCTGTATATATCATAATCTCTGGTTCTGTCTAGTGTCCAATCATGGTAATACACCTTAGAAATGTGTATTTCTGGGTTGTTGTTGTTTTTCAGGCAGCAGATAAATAGGCATCCTTCAATCTCGAGAGACTATGGTAACATGCTCTGAATAGAGGTCTTCAAAGGAGAAGGCCAATTTGAGAGTGACAATCCCTTCCACATTGAAGACAAATACAATCTGTCCCCTGTCCAGCTCCCTGATTTTGGGAATGCCGCTTTGCCTCGGCCTGCTGAACAAGTGTCTCTTCAAAATGGGAGAGGCCATGAAGCACCACCTGCCTCCAGGCTGAATGCTCAGATGTCAAGGTTTCCCATCTGTTGAGGTCCATTCCTAAGGCCTTCAGATCCCGCTTGCAGATATCCTTGTATCGCAGCTGTGGTCTCCCTCTGGGGCGATTTCCCTGCACTAATTCTCCATACAGGAGACCTTTTGGAATCCGACCATCAGCCATTCTCACGACATGCCCAAGCCAATGTAGACGTTGCTGTTTCAGTAATGTATACATGCTAACAATTCCAGCTCGTTCCAGGACTACACTATTTGGAACTTTGTCCTGCCAGGTGATGCAGGACAAGTGAAACCACAGGTACTGATCCCGTGGATACGGCAGCCCTAATGTATTAATGAACTGTGCTGCTGAGCTTTTTGGGAAGATGTTAGAGATTCCTCCACCTCCATGAGTGTGCTTTTTGTTGTTTAGTCGTTTAGTCGTGTCCGACTCTTCGTGACCCCATGGACCAGAGCACGCCAGACCCTCCTGTCTTCCACTGCCTCCCAGAGTTTGGTCAGATTCATGTTCGTAGCTTCGATGACACCGTCCAACCATCTCATCCTCTGTCATCCCCTTCTCCTCTTGCCTTCACACTTTCCCAACATCAGGGTCTTTTCCAGGGAGTCTTCTCTTCTCATGAGATGGCCAAAGCATTGGAGCCTCAGCTTCAGGATCTGTCCTTCCAGTGAGCACTCAGGGTTGATTTCCTTTAGAATGGATAGGTTTGTTCTCCTTGCAGTCCAGGGGACTCTCAAGAGTCTCCTCCAGCACCACAATTCAAAAGCATCAATTCTTTGGCGGTCAGCCTGCTTTATGGTCCAGCTCTCACTTCCATACATCACTACTGGAAAAACCATAGCTTTGACTATGCGGACCTTTGTCGGCAAGGTGATGTCTCTGCTTTTTAAGATGCTGTCTAGGTTTGTCATCGCTTTCCTCCCAAGAAGCAGGCGTCTTTTAATTTCGTGGCTGCTGTCACCATCTGCAGTGATCAGGGAGCCCAAGAAAGTAAAATCTGTCACTGCCTCCATATCTTCCCCTTCTATTTGCCAGGAGGTGATGGGACCAGTGGCCATGATCTTAGTTTTTTTGATGTTGAGCTTCAGACCATTTTTGGCGCTCTCCTCTTTCACCCTCATTAAGAGGTTCTTTAATTCCTCCTCACTTTCTGCCATCAGAGTGGTATCATCTGCATATCTGCGGTTATTGATATTTCTTCCGGCAATCTTGATTCTGGCTTGGGATTCCTCCAGTCCAGCCTTTCGCATGATGTATTCTGCATATAGGTTGAGATTAATTGGTCAACCTGTCATTGTTAAGAACTATGATTAAAGGGTCTCTGCCTGTTTTTACACTACCTTTAATCTTGAGAATCCTTTTCCCACACAAGTTGTCCTGGTTCTTTAGAACTCTTGGAGTTCTAACTCTGTTCCACTTCTCAACTTAGACCAACACAAGTTTAATTGAGAAGTTAAATCTGGAATTGTGGACCGTAACTCTCATTCCATCAGTAGCTCAGTTGGCTTGAAACCATTTCTTAGTAGTGTGGGATGATATCCTTTAAAAAACAAGATAGAAAAACTGAAGATTTACAGAGCAGATGCTTCAATAATTTGACCACATGATTTGCTGTCTTATTGTTGCAAGGGAATGTTGGACTAGATGTGGTATGCTGAAAGCCATAGGCCTCTACAAATTGCTTTAAAAACAATCACAGGAAAAAAATCAGGCCATTACCCAAAACGAAAAGTTCAGGAGCTCCAAACCAAGAGTTATTTGGTGTTACTTTACTGATATCTGCCCTGATGTTGTAGTCAGCAGTAAAGCAGTTTAAATAAACTTTGAAAAATAGGCAATCGTCAGAAAACAGGGCTTATCATTGGGGTAGAAAAGCTAGTGCCAACTTTATCCCAAGGGAAATTGAAGAGGACAGAGGCATCTATGGCTCAGATGGTTTGCTATCTAGCTGGTACCAGTGTCATAATTTCCAGTTGCTGAAGCTGTTTGTTGAGTCATAGCCACTACACAGACTGCTTTTCTTGACCTCTACATTTTTGATACTTTGATGTCCCTTGTGTAGTTTGTCAAGAATTTCCTGTTAATATCACATGGGTATATATCAGTCTGGGCTCTTTCAGTAACAGGCATTGGTTCTCCATCAGAGATGAGTGCAAACCGGGAAAACAGCATTTCATGATGGATCATGGTTCATTGGTATTCATGAATTGCAAACCATGCAAAGAGATGCCAGTCTTGCAGTCTTCAGCTGACTCTCCTCCCCACCTGCTCCAAGTCTGGCAAATATTGCTGTTAAAGAACACTTTCCTGGGGGGACCTGCTTGGGGGGGGGCTATAACCTGGACATTCCAAATCTAGTATTTGCCAAACTTGGAGGGGGTGGGGAAGAGAGTCAGCTAAAGACTTGCTGCAAGTTTGGGATCTCTAACACATGTGGGACCATTTTATCTCTTCCAGAAGCCCCAAATCGCACAAACCACAAAGCATACGAATCGCCGACACCCATAGTTCTGTGTTTCGTTTCATTCTGGATAGGCGTTTCCCTGAAGTGAACCATGAAACGGCATGATTCATGGGGAATTTTTGCTTCATGGTTTGTTTCATGCCCATTTCTAGTCTCTATAGTCACAGTGCTAAATTGCAACACAAAGAATTGTAATAAAGAGAGATTTTCATTCTCCTTGCCATTGCTGGCAAGAGTCAAAGAAGGATCATTTTTTAAAAACCATTATTTCTGTAAATTCTGTAAACGGCTTGGGCCCTGGATACCTGAAGGACCGCCTCCTTCCATATGAGCCTACCCGGCAGTTAAGATCTAGCCAGGGGGCCCGTTTGAAAGAGCCGTCCCTCAAGGAGGTAAGAGGGATGGCTTGTAGACAAAGGGCCTTTTCAGCAGCTGCCCCCAGACTATGGAATGCCCTCCCGACTGAGATTCGTCTGGCGCCGACGCTGATGACATTTCGGCGCCAGGTCAAAACCTTCCTGTTCCAGAAGGCTTTTAATTGAAATAATATCAACTGTGGGTCCTGATGGCAATTTTTAGAGTATCTATTTTAATTGTATTTTAATTGTTTTATCTTTTTATTGTATTTTTATTGTATTTTAATTGTTGCAAGCCGCCCAGAGACCTTTGGGTAGAGTGAGCGGCATATAAGTTAAATAAATCAATAAATAAATAAATTGAGGGCTTGGAGTTCAGTGTATTGGAGCATCTTCTGCAGAATCAGAGGTTGGGAGCTTGAATCCCCATTGTGCTTCCTTAGAGAGGCACCAGTCAAGATCATCCAGGGCATGTGTGGCTGATGGTGTTAAGTGTCCTGCCACCAGTACATCCTTGGGCATGCTGCATGGTCCCAGAGTGCCAGCAGAAAGAGGAACTGGAAAATCACTTCTTCATGCTGTATACCTAGCAAACCAGAGGAACAACTGCTATAAGTAGGAACTGACTTGACAGCACTTATTTTAATAAAGATGGCCTTAACATATGTAATTCTATGCATATCAGCATCTTCTATCATCCAATATTTTGTTTCTTGAATCACTTGAAAATCACTGAGAATAATAAATTTACTTTTGTTTTAGAAAAAAAGAGCATATAGTACATAAATCATATCTCAGTATCATATTTCTGAAGCACTGAATGTATTGTCAAAGTTCCTAAACCAGTGCCTTCTTAGCTCATATAGTAATCTGAGGGTGGGATAAAACAGGGAAGCAGATCACATTGGACCATACTGAAAAGGGTCACCACCGGCTACAATTTTATTTAAAGTCATCCTTCTGTGTACGCATGATGTGGTCCCCATCATACCAAAGGAAGTGTAGCCCTGCCTCTGAAAGAAAAAGGTCCAGATGGGCACATAACAGGCTCTGGCTGGTTTGCAATTTCCTGTATGTTGTGTAGTTACTGGGAAATAACACCTGACAATGCCAAAAGGGGTCTAAAACACAAGCTAAATTGCCATCTGATGGCACCCTGGGTATGGTCCAATATATATAATTTCTTTCATTATTTAAAAATAAATCAGGTACAGGACCAAGTACAGACATTCTCAGCTCTTCTGCAACCTTTCCATAAGCTACCTAAATGGAGTTTGCAGGGAATGAATATTTGAAGGAAGGACACAATAAGCTATATGGCCTCTTCTTTCTGCAAAGTGTGTATTTAATCCTGTTACAGTATCTGGGGGGAAAAATTCACTGTCATGCGCAAAGGAGGAGTGAGAAGGTTTGTCGTGCCTAGATATTGCTTACCTCATCTCTGAAGGGAAAAGATCTTTCTTAGCATTGCTATTAAACTGACAGCATTGCTAAAGGGAGCAAGTCATGCTTAAGAGCTAGATTTAATCTGAACTGATCAATACCCGGAAACTTAACATGTCCCAAATGATTAATCCAAAAAGTGGTACATAATATTCTGAGTTATATAGCATTCCCCCCACTCACCTCACAGGCTCCTCACTAATTTTGTTAGGAAGAGAATAACAGAGAATTCCCCCTTCCTCTCCCAAGCTTCACAGCACACGCAGAAGCATTTGATACACAACCTTTTCATCAGTTAGACACAGAGTGGATTTACAATAAAAATTAACAACTAAAAACAGACCTACAAAATAAGCAAATAAATTGACAGCTCCAAACCTCAAATATTACCTTTCTGTATCTTTACATACTTTGGTACATAAAGTCATCACATTTTTCTTATTATTCTTGAGTCTGAAAACAGATTATTAGCAGATGTGGGGGCAGTAAACCAAGCTGCCTTCCCAGCTTCTTAACTCTTCATGCAGTTGCCAGGCCAACTGTGATGACAGCTGATTGGCTTGAAGCCTGCTCATTCCATCGTCTTTGGTCTCACGACTGACATGGCATTGTGTGAAATGTTGTTCCATGAGTCGCTGGCATAGAGCCCAAAGAGAAAAACCCTTAAAGATGGTCTAGACTAGGGAAGTGGAAAGCATTGGAAGAAGTTACATCTGTTGTCTGTCATAGTCATGTCTGTTAAAATAGTAGTTGCAATAACCGTGATGCCTAGGCACTCCTAGCTAACCATGTCTTGTGCAAACTCAGTCATGTCTACTGAGAAGTGAGCCCCATTGCATTTAACAGGGGGTGGCTCTCAAGTAGGAATGTATAGCAGTGCACACTGAATGGAAATTATGCTGCTTTATTCTCACCATAGGGTCCACTGGAAGAGTCCAGAAGTGCATATCATTTTAGAATGGGTTTCACCCACATTTGGTTGTTGGCAGGATAACCAGAAGGATAAGACACGTGGAATCTGCTCTCAAAGCTTTCTATACAGGTTTTCAAATTAGCTTTCTAAGACCTGGATTTCTGAATTTCGCATGATAATAGAGATCTTCAAGCTAATTATAGATTAATTGCTTTATCTCTTATCCTTGACAGACTGCTAAAAAAAATCAAGAGAGTCTTTCTTTTCCCTTGGTAATAAACAAGTTAGTTTCATAAATCTCAGGGCATTTTGTAACATGAGCCAAAGGATAAAATGATGCCCCCTCTATGTGAGTTCTACATAAAGAAGCTAGTCAGCCTGCAAGTTGAAGAATAAACTTCAACAAGTAGCATTTCAGCACTTCAACAGTAGCAATAGTGTTTCTTTAGCACCTGTGGTCAAGACGCACAGAAAACTTTGTCCTCCAAGAAGCTGCTGCCACTTTCCACAGCCAGTATTTGCTGCCTAGGGTAATCACTTCAGGCTGCCTAATGGTAGGGCCAGCCCTTTTAGTGCTATGAAATGTTAATATCCATCATGAGTGGACTGCGCCACATCTCACCCAGGTCAAACCTAAGATCCCTATCTATTGATTAAAACAGTGGATGTTTTCTGGACATCTAATAGGAGGGGTTCTTTTCTTTTTTTCCCCTAGTCTGGGTACCACCACCAACTTCATGTGATTTGCCAGATGAGAAGGCAGCAAAGAAGATATCTTCCAAATCTAGGCAGGCGGCAAAGTCTGTGAAACAGTCTTGAATGTTCTCACATGCCACATGCAGTCTCTTCGGGAGCATAAAAGCTGCCACTTTCAGGAGTGCTTCATCTCCTGCACAAAACCTGCAATCCTAAGCACACTTTCCTAGGAGTAAGCACCAGTGAAGTCAATGAGGCTTACTTTCAAATAAACTTACATATAATTGCACTCAGCAGAAGTCAGCAGAATGCAACTCTAGCCCAAGGTGTTGTGCATTTATCTATGTAGCAGCTAAATGCCCAAAGGCTGTCTGAAAAATGGTTTCTACCATCCCACATTGAACATACCCAATTTAATCAAATTTTATGAAAGAACAGGGGAACAGTGAAGATCAGCCTTGTTGCTCTCAATAGAGAGCACCAAAGAAAAGTATCTCTGTCACATTATGTGGCAGGACCAAGAGAAGCGTTCCTCACAAGATATTAGAATCTGGCCAGGCTGTAAAAGAAGAATACAGTCTTCCAGACCTTGTTGATGTTATCTTCCCACTGTAAACAGATGGGGATGGTGGAGGTGACCTGACACTGGATGTTTCTGAGGTGATCAATCAAGCCCATACCCCCCACTATCTACTTCCCTCTTGCCATCTGTTTATATGAATGCACACAGCACACAAATTACTTAAATGTCCTGAAAGGTAGGTTCAAGCTTACACAAATCTCTCTAATCATGCACAAAGAAAATGGGGAAACTTAAACATAGAGTGCTAATAAGTAGTGCTGCATATCTGCTACAACTAATCCTAAATTCGAGACTGAATCAGCCCAGTTTAGACAATCTGTATCAAATCCAGGTCAAAACAGAATGACTAGATTTAGTTCCAGAACAAAGTGGCAAGGTCCAAAATAATTTGGAGAAAATCACAGATAAAAGTATCTAAAATGAGTGGAAAAAAACACAGACATCATGTCTCCATTATGACCAATTAAGAAAAATGCCAAGATGGTATGACTGGGAGGGGAAAGGGCGGGAACTGTACTTTGCTCATTAACAGGTCTAACATCTAATCTGAAACAAGACATTAATCATCACTGTCCAGTCAGCACTTTCAGGGAGATACTATTCTATACAGTCAATTATCTCATGCAGCTTCTCTTCATTCAGCTGTTAGCTTTAGCACTTAATGCTGTACTTAGTAGATCTGAAAGCTGGTGGTGAATGATTTGAGATTGATTGTTCTGAGTTTCTGTCTCTTTATGCCATTTTTCTCTTCTTAATGAAAGTAGTTTAGCATAATCTTTTCTTTGCTTTTCTTTTAGTAGTAATATATATATTATCTGTAAATTTATGTGCATTTTAGGTACTGAAACATATCCCCCACTCACTCCTCTTGGTCCTAATCATGTTCTGAAAGAAATGGGTGTGACTCAGCACTTGATCGTCCTGATGTGTAACCAGTATTGTGGATAAGAAGCTACTGCTAGGATAGAATCTGGAAACAGCATGGTTTCTTAAAGGTAAAGGAGTCAAACAAGGATCTGTTTTATCTCCCTGACTGTTCAATTTATATGCAAAACATGTCATATGGAAAACCAGACTAGATTCAGATGAAAATTTGTGGAAGACGCATCAACAGTTTAAGATATGCAGATGACACCATCTTACTAGCAGAAAGCAGCAACGACTTGAAACTACTTCTGATGAAAGTGAAAGAAGAAACTGCCAAAGCAGGTCTGCAGCTGAAC
The DNA here is from genome assembly GCA_037013535.1 of Intellagama lesueurii. Classification (NCBI taxonomy): domain Eukaryota; kingdom Metazoa; phylum Chordata; class Lepidosauria; order Squamata; family Agamidae; genus Intellagama; species Intellagama lesueurii. The sequence goes on from JBAJHW010000001.1 coordinate 48,342,858, forward strand.
ATAAAGAAGACAAAAATCATGACTATAGAAGAACTACATACTTTAATGTTGACAATTAAGAAACTGAAATAGAGAAAGATTTTGTATACCAAATGGAGACTGCAGGCAAGAAATCAGAAGAAGATTGAGACTTGGGAGGGTAGCTATGAAGGAACTGGAAAAGATCATCAGGTGGAAGGATTTGTCATTGGAGACCAAGATCATCCACACTATTGTATTTCTGATCACCATGTATGAGTGTGAAAGCTGGACAGTAAAGAAAGTTGATATGGAAAAAAATCATTTGAAATATGGTGCTAGAGGAGAGTTTTGCAGAGTTTTGCAACCCTGGGCTGCCAGAAAGACAAACAATTGGGTCTGAGATCAAGTCAAGCTTGAACTATCTCTGGAGGCAAAAATGACAAAACAGAAGCTGTCATACTTTGGACTGCCAGGTAAACTCTGATTATTACTTTTGGTCCTTGTTGCACTATACAGTGCAGAAATACATTAAGTGTGAACCATAGAGATATTCCTAAACTATTTGGCATTGTTGCACCAACTGAGGGGACCATGTTCAGCCGAAAAAGCTAACTTTGTTTTAGTTGCCTGTCTCTTATCCCTCGTGCCTACTTGACCACTTCTGCCAAGTTCTACTGTTGGCCCCCATGGTACTCATCATCTTTCTAGTGCTGTACCTTATCCTAGCCTAATCCTTGTTCTTTAACTGTTTTTCCTCTGGTGCAGTTCTTCAGTTATTGAGTTTGGGATTTCCTACTGACTATTAGAAAGTGCTTCAATCAGAGAAAGTGACAGGACAAAATCTGTTTGAATGGCCAAGACTGAACACTCATCTGGATGCACATACTTTTCAGAATTGTATTGTGCTTCATTTTGGTTTTGAAAAGCAATTTTTGTCTGGTACACAAACCTCTACAAATTAACTAAATTAATGTGCATCAGTGGAAAAAAACAATCTAGGTGCTTTTTGGGTTTCCAGTGCAAGGCAACAAGAGGGCTGGTGATCTGAATTTCCAAACTGGTTCAGATTCAAACCAAACTAAATTGGGTATGGTCCAAATCGCATAGGACTGAAACATCAAACTGGTCTTCAGACTGAATCAGGAGACCTGTTCACAGCCCTAATAGTAAGGAAAGCATATATATATTTTAAGGTTGTGCAAATAAACTCTACACCCAAGCTCTACACCCAAACTGAAAATGTAATGCCAAAAAGATTTGACAGCACATACATCATGGTCTTACTCAACCCCATCCCCATATTTTATTTGGCTGATGAAAGGAATGATGGTTACATGTGTGTTTCTGTCAGTATGAGCCTTGATACCAGCTGTGTTCCAACCGCAACATTTCTGAACATATCAGAATGGCAACTGAGCCTCGGATGGATTATGGCAGAGTTGACACAGTGATCTGATTTCAGGGGGGGAAAAAACCAAGCCTTCCAGTCTTTGACAGAAGAATGTAACAAAATAAGAAAGGTAAAATTAAGTACTTGCATATCCCTTGATTTCCGCATGGGAGTCAACTATGCGCTTTGAACTGTTCCTTTGAAAACAATGAGATTTAGGATTTTAGCAAGGTTCACCTAATGTATTTTTTCAGCACCTTGATTTCAAAATTAAAAGTAGACTTTAACAACATTTTATATCCACTAAGAGTGCCTTTCAGAGCCCACTGGTCAGAATCCTGCTCATCAAGGTATAACATAACATTATGCTGTTGTAAATGTGCCAGTGTGTTCCGCCCTGGCAACAAAGACTGCACAAGTCAATTATGCAATTGGTCACATCATTACCATTTAGAAACAGATTTTCATTTATTTGTTTTTATTTATTAAAAAGAAAACTGCTTAAAATTTAAAAAAAAACAGCATGAAGGTGGAAGCAGGGTGGTACTGACTTTGCTAAAGCAGAGACAGAAATCTTAACTGCTCCAAAGTTTTGCCTACAGCTGTCTTCATTTTGACAACTAGGGCAGGACATCGGCTGACATTCTGCTGCAAAAGCTAATCCTTTAAACTGAAGAAGTGAACTGCCTGGTTTTTTGTTTATTAGTTTGTTTGTTATGCTTGGTCCTTCTTGGAAGTCTTCTGACCTGTAAGGAGAAATGTGCACCTTCTAGAACAGGTTGAACCCCAGTCTGACTTTCTACTTATCAGCTTCCAGCTTCCTAGGGTTAACTTCAAAGTTATTCATTCTCACACAGCCCATTATCAAACTCTGGCAGCATTCAAGGGCATTGACTGCTCTCTTGGTGTTAGGTGACAAGGAGCAATAGAGCAGGGTGTCACCAGCATATTGGTGGCACCTCACTCAGAGTATGAATGGCATCTTGCAATTGCTTCATGTACATGTTGTAGGGAACAGGGGAAGATCTATGGAACATGAGATGCCAAAAGCCACACATGACATTAAATAGTACTCCCTCAGCACTACCTGTTGAGAATGCCATGACAGGAAGAATAGGAATCACAGCAATGCAGTTTCCCAAATACATAAACCAGGCAAGCAGACCTAACTGATCCTCCTCCCCGGAATAAGCATGGGAAATTGATCTGTTGTGAATTTGCACCTGGGAAGTCGGGTTTCCCTATGTGAATTCGCTTTAGCCAATCAGACAGGGGTTAGCAGAGAGATGAAAAAATTGGCAGTCAGCCCTTCTTTGTAGGTTGTCTTGCAGATGTTAACTCAGAACTTGGACCCATGGAACAGAAAGGGAAGAGGGAAATGAGCAGACCTGTCTTTTTTATGTTACATGGTTGTTCTTTACAATTATCAGCTTGAATGGAAGAAGTTTAGGGAGGAGATGATTCAAATGGCAGCCAGTTTCCCATGTGACCTACTTCTCCCACTGCTGCAGCAAGGTCAAATGGCTTGAAATAGAATCACTACATATCCCTTCATAAATGTATTTGAAACTGAATGCATCAGCACAATCAGTCACACTGCCCGAACCAATATGAATGCATTCGCTGAAAAAACATAAAAAGTAGAAGCTCCAACAATAGAGGGGAGAATAATTCAGATCAGGGCAGGGGACTCTGGGCTGATTCTCACTGACTTGTCTGTCATTTAGTTCGAGCCAGCTGACATCTTTTTTGTGATGCCAGCATACCTACAGGGGCCCACCAGATGTGTAGCTGTTACAATTAGGGGAGAATGACTTGTCTGCACCGAATTTGACTTACTCTGTCAAAGCATACTTGCTACCACATAATCGGGTGATGTGGACTGGCAACGTGCTCAGGACCCTCAGAAGATGGACATTGCTAGACATAAGGTGATCAGGGAGATTTTGGGCACACTGGTATCTCCTACTAGTTGGCAACCCTCTTCTGCAATGACTTATTGGACTAGGGATGCGTGGCTAACAGAGGTTCAGGGGGGCATGGCTGATTGGTTGCAGCTGCAGTTGTCTGACAGGAGCTGAGCAGGGCCCAGCTCTTTTGTTGGTGGATTTAGGGCAGTGTTGGGGTGGCATACAGGAACCTGTTGCTTCTTGGTATGAAGGAATCCCTTCAAGGGAGTCAGGGACAGGGTGGTGGTCTGGCTTAGCTTGGGGACCAAAGGCTCCACTCTGGCTCCAAGCAGCAGGGAACCATCGAGTGGTGTACACCCAGGTGGTCCCCAAGGCACTCAGATCTCTTGATGCAATGGATCCATTCCCAATGGTGGGCCAGAAAAAACTGCTGCTGTATCCAGTAAAATTGTGTCCTGTCCTCGAAAAGTGGGCTGGTTGTGATTATTGTTATACTATGTGTTTTAGATCAGTGGTTCTTAACCTTTGTTACTCAGGTGTTTTTGAACTGCAACTCCCAGAAACCCCAGACAGCACAGCTGGTGGTGAAGGCTTCTGGGAGTTGCAGTCCAAAAACACCTGAGTAACCCAAGGTTAAGAACCAGTGTTTTAGATGACCCAGGCCTGCTCAGCTTTAGTCCAACAACATTAGGTGTTTTTAAAAAACTCAAGTGCAAAAGGAATGTTTTGCCATAGCCATCTTCAAACATTTTCAGTTTCCATTCCCATCATTTTGTCTTGCCAGTGATGAGAAATGGTGGAAATAGGGCAGCTGTGCCAACCACAGAGACCTTACTACAACCAAGAATAGTGGTTGCCAGTATTAAAAATAGGGGTGTCTTTGGTAAAACTAGAGTTATTTGGAACCATTCCTACAAAGCAGCTGCCCCCATAGCTGGTTAAAGCCTGTATTATGTAACTAGAAGAAAGTTGGGAAAGGAAGGCCATTCACTCAGCCTTTGGTAAGAACAAAACCAGGTTTAATTTTTAACTGTTTGCAAACAGTTTACATGGGTAGAAATGCATGTAGGTTCAACTTAAGTTCATGGAGTTAAAATATCATCCTTTTGGCAAGGCAGCTTTGCAGAGGGAACAACCTCCAGGACTTCACTTCATGGTAGATTCAAAACATAAAGAGGGACTGGGAGGAGAAAAAGGAGGCTTACATGCCACAGGGTGCCTGAACTAGGATAGTCAGACCATGTCAGCTATCTAGTTAAACTCTTCCCTCCCAGGACTGTTGCAAGAGAGGCTATAAAATATCCAGCAGCCAGGTTGTCTCTCCCCCTCCCATGCCCTGCAGAGTGTATGCAGGACCCCCAGTAAGTCAGGGATCTCCCCATATGCCATCTGAAGTCTGTGTGATTTTCAATACAGAGTGAACACAAGCAGGTCCAGATCCTTGATGTGCTTTGTCTTGGACTGCTCAAAATCTTTGTGGTGAGTTTATTGCACTTTCCATTAAATGGTTAACTCAAATATTGCATTCCCTCCCTGCATCTAGCTGAGCAAAAGGAAGTGTCATTGTAAACAACTTTCCGAGACCTAACAAGATCCAATTAAACCTATAAGCACTGTTTGATTCCTTACTGCCATGGGTTCTTTGTACTGCAACCAGAGTGCATGCTCCACTGTATCACTTTGGTTGTGATGCTGCTTACACTGAGTCATCTCAGGTGATCTATATTTAGCTGTACTGAGATGGGAGAGAGGGAGAGCTCTTACTGTCTTTGAAGACAATAGTTAAAATACTGACTGCACTGTGATCAGAATACGAGCAATCATCTGAATTACATCTGGTTTGTGAATAGATTTTCACGAATCCTTATTGCCGATGTGCCAGAATATTTCATAAGGCCATTTTAGATGGCAGAAAAAGATTCAGATCTCCTTCATTTTTTGAATCAGCACATTTCTTTCTGTCCCCCCACATTTAAAAAAATGGTACTTTATAATCTGGGTCTACTAAGAAGCTTATGCTGTCCTCTTGTTTCTGTGGACCACCTGCTAAGCTGAGGCTGTATTTTATTTATTACTTCTTCCTTTGCTTTCTGATTAAATGTTATGGTATTCAATCTAGACTTTTATTCAGACAGCTTTTTTACATGTATTTACAGTAGTTTTAGATGCTTCAGTTTTCCAGAGAGAGAGAGAGAGAGAGAGAGAGAGATTCATAAACTACAGTTTATTAAATATATAATAACAATTGATTATTACTTAAACACATGTTGTTGCCATGATTATTATGTTAACTTAAGCAATAAAGTATATTGTGGCACCTAAAGACTACCCAGTTTTATTTAATTTATTATTTATTTAAAATATTTTTACTCCGCCTTTTTCCTTAAAAGGACCCAAGGTTTTAATCAGACTTAACTAGTTATAAATAACAAACATATTGCTGTGTTACATTATAATCAGAGTGAAATCAGATATAATTTCACTCCTTTTAGAAGTATAAATGTAGATTTTAATTACTGTATAGTTACATCGATATGCTCTCACTAAATGGTGGAGGAAGGAGATCACATGATGCATATGCTATCTCATGCTGCACTTCATGCTGTTATTTTATGATCTGTTTTGGGTGTTGAGGGGTTGGTTTTGTATCACAGGCTCAGTTGCTTGTAGCATATAGTATGTTTTTTAAGTAACTAGAAGTAAAAACATTCATTACTTTTGAAAAATGGACAAGTGAAGAGTCACTTTGGACTGTAACTTTAACAGTAGCTAACAAATGTTGACCTTGGAACTATGATTAAACATATTTTTAGAAGTAACTTTTCAGTCCTTGGTTTTATTTGGCATGGGCTTACATGTGTACCGTGCTTCATCAGAGTCCACAAAAGCTTATGCAGAATAAAACTTGTCTTTAAGACTCTCTGTTGGTGTTTTAAATAGACTAAGGCATCTGCTTTCTCCTGGAAACTGCTAACACAACTTTGGCATTCCAGTCTAGAATGATAAAGTAATTTAGTTGGAAGGGGGCCTATATGGTCATTGAGTCCAACTCCTTGCTCAGTGGAGGAATCCAAATCAAAACAGATCTGATGGCTGTCCAAGTTTCTCTTGACTGCCTCCAGCATTGAAGCACTCACCATCTCCCAAGGGAATTGATTCCATTGTCATACTACTCTAACAGTTAAGAAGTTTTTCCTGATATTCAGCCTAAATTTGGCTTCCTGTAGCTTGAACCCATTATTATATGTGCTGCACTCTGGGATGACCAAGAACAGATCACACCCCTCCTCTTTATGACTACCTTTCAAGTATTTGATAAGTGCTATCTTATCTCCCCTCAATCTTCTTTTGTCAAGACTAAACATGTTTTCAGTCTTTCCTCATTGGGCTTGGTTTCTATTAGACTATAACCCTACAAGCTTACATGGAGGAAATTTCCATAGAGTTCAATAGAGCACACGTCTGCATAGACATTATAGTGTTACATACCAGGTGGCTGCAGACCTAATTTTAATGAGTAGTCACCCATGTACCTCAGCCATGGCAAAAATGTGATAGCAGTTCATTGGAAAAAGAAACATTTTTGGGTAGAGGAGCTTGACCAAGAGGCTTGTGGGGCCCTGAAGAACTAAATCACCTCTAACACCACTTGGCCTATGTAATATCTGTCAGCCAGAGGCTAAAAGAATGGCATTTGAGCTTCTGTATGGAAAACTGTGTGTAGCCATTACAAGCAGGCATAGCACTGAACTGTGGAAGACAATGGAGAAACCACCACATAATATTTTCCAGTGGTACTCATCATGAGCAAATAAAAATGTAAGAAGAGACTCAGTACCCAGTGAGCTTTAGATAGAGTCCTGGTGTGCTAAGAATCTTCAAGCTGAAAGTTAGATTAGGAACTTGGAATGTGTAAAATGTGTTTGTGGCAGGGGAAATACCTACAATGCAATAAAAGAAATGAAAAGAATGAATATCCAGATCCTTTAGTGAATACATTGTCTAGCATCCAGCTAAATACAAAGAGTTATTGGGCGCACTCTGTTTTATTCAGGCAACAATAATGCACAACACCATTATGGAGTTGCAATCATGGTAACGATCCTTATTCAACTAAACGGAGATTCCACATATACCAAAGTTGTACAAATACCTGCCCAACTGACAATAAAGAAGAAAATCCAGAAAAGAACTTAGGAAGCACTTAAAGCTGTTGTGAAACACTAAAAAGCACCACTTGAGTTTCAGAATTCTGAGATAAGCAAAAGAGCCAGCAGAGATTTTGTTGAAAAAATGTTCTAGGAACATGAGGCAAATGTGGAGAATGAGTGATATAATTTTATGAAGAAGGAGAACTTCTCATGAACTTCATATTGGAATGTACATTGGAATCCCTGCAGGATGGCACTGGCAACAGTACTGTAAAGAAACCATGCCCGGATTTCCCTTCAGATCCTATAACCTTTTGTTTCCTATTAAAGATATTTTAAGGAACCAAATAGATTATATTCTGATTAATCAGTGGAACAGTGTTAAACTGATGAATATTCATCCGAGAGCTGACATAAATTTCAGTCATAATCCTGTCATTCCTGTAGTTCACCTCAAATGAAAGAAACTACAAAGGAGCAATATAAAGGCAAGGACAGGTAGTACCTTTATTGGACCACCAGAAAATTGAACAAACAGCAAGTGTTTGACATAAATCCATCCTATATATGCATTGTCCACAATACTTCGGCGCATGCCCTGATGAAGACAAATTTACATCAAAAGCTAGCTGATTGTTCAATTTGTTGTTGTTGTTGTTGTTGTTGTTGTTGTCCGGATCATCTGGATATTATTATTATCTGGATCATTGACATTGCAATTCCGGGGGATGCCAGAGTTGAAAATAAAGAACTGGAAAAACTAACAAAGCACAGAGACCTAGCAATAGAAACATCTCGCCTCTGGAAGAAATACACTTCAATGGTCCCCATAGTCATTGGGGCTTTGGGAAAAATAGCAAGGAATTTCACATAGTGCTATAAGCAGTTGCAGATCTCAGAGATCACACCATCAGAGCTACAAAAAGCGGCAATATTAGGAACAACATGCATACTGTGTCGATATTTAACAGATACTTAGGTTTTTGGTTAAAACTTGTATCTGTTATATAATACCAGTCAATGTTTTTATAATTTTGACTGTGCCTGGAGTTTTATAACAACAACAACAACAACAACAATAGGCCATCAAGTCAATTCTGACTTATGGAGACCCTTACCACAGTTTTCCAGGTAGAGAATACTCAGAATTGGTTTCGCATTCCCTTCTTCTAGGGCACCCTGGGACTGTGCAGGCTTGCTCTCCTTGCAAGTGGCACCATGGGGAATTGAACTCCCAACCTCTCATTCCACAGCCAGATACCTAAACCACGGAGCAATCCAGTCAGTTCAGGTTTTTAGTAGTAGTGTAAAGATATCTTTGCCTTAATATTGCACAAGGACCACATGGCTCTAATCTGGTTTTTTCTGAACTACAGACAAATATATTAAAAGCAGAAAAACAAAAAAAATCTGCATGATTCAACTGTATATTCCATGGTTAAAGAGAGAATTAGTGAAGACAATGGTAAAACTGCACATTCAAACATCGCAGAAATAAATGTGATTTAGTTGTGGATGGAAGTATTAACAGATGTGGCCAACAATAAACTTCAGAAGTACAAACATAATTTTTTAAAAGGGATGGAAGACAAAAGGAATTTTAGTCCTAATGAAGGGCAGAAGAAAACGGAAAAAGAAAGACAGTATCAAGAGGAGGAGGTGTTTGAAGCAGGGGAGTTGGGAAGTGGAGACCTTTGTGATTTGTTCCTTGCCAAAGCTGCTGTAGCTTGAAAAACAACTGCAATGTGGTTTCTGCCACACATGCTAACACAAAATGGTTAGTTAGGTCTATAGTGGCTTTGTCAAGCTGAAAGGTATGAAAACAGGTCAGGTTCCCTATTAGATATATGTATGCAACTGCATTGTAAGTAGAAGTATCTGTGCCTCCTCCTTTCCTTGGCACCCTCTTTAGTCCCCTGGAAATAATACAGAGAAGGTCAGGAGGTACAGAAGAATGGGGTGAGCTGTAATGCAAGGGAGGCTGGGTTCCTGAAGGTCCAAGCCCTTGCATGAAGCCCTTTTGCCCGTGGAAGGGAAGACCCTGGATCTAATGCACTTCCAGAAAAGTGCTATTGAAAGGATATGTAAAAAAAGAGCATTTTAAAATATTCTGTTAGCAAAATATATGGTTTCTCCTCTCCCTTCCCAAGCAAGCATAAATAAAAAAGCATGCAGTGCTAGCAAGACAGTTTGGGTGGCTGAACCATCCATTACAAATCTAAGCTGCATTTATGAAATACAGTTTTGGTCTGAGAACCCTTCTGCCTGCAAGACATCACTGGCTTAGATCACAAACTTTGTTCAACAAGATGGCAGGTTTCCAGACTGACAGTATGCGGCATCTGACAGTGCCTGTTCTCCTTAACTCTGCCGAAGGATAGAAAATGCTCATGATGTTCCCTCTGGTTTTCCATTAAAATGAAACAAGACTTAGAATTTAAATAACTGCTGAGGTCAGCAATATGAAGCTCCCAGCATAGCTGCCTTGGTTTTTACCCACACCAGTGTCAAAGAAGTAACAGAGAATTCCACAGATTGCATTTCAGAGGAGAAACACCATATGAGGTACATGTACTAAATTTGTCATATCTGCACTTACCTACTAATATTTTAAAACACCAGTGTGCTTTCATAGCCCTCCATGCTGATTTTGCTCCTCTGTTCATCATCTGCAATTAGACTAGATAACAAATAAACTTCTGCAATTTTTATGTCATTAAAAGGGTTCTAGAAATCTGCCCCTGGATCATGCACTGTAAGCGCAAGTTGATACATATGGCAACATCACAGAGCAAAGGTCTACAAAGATTGAACTCAGTCTGTTGAGTTGCACTGTTCCCTATGAAAAACATTCACGGCACAATCTCATAGATGAAGCTGGTTGCCTGAGCCACAGCCAGATATATAGAATGCAAACCCCAACCAAGTCACTGAAACCATCCTTCCTACTTCTTCTGTCTTCTCTTTACATTGACTTTGACTTCCTTCACAGAGCTTCTCTGCCACCTTGCTGGCACTTGCTTCATCAGACCGGTACAAGAGGTTACTGGTTACCCTATAAGTAGAGCACATTTATTGGGTGACTGAGGAAAGAAGGCAAAAGACCGAGCCCACATTCATTGTCCAGTCTGGAGATATCACACTAGCCACCAACACAGTGAAAGATGTTGCACAACCCAGTTCCCATCTTCATGAGAATTCTGCAAGAGGGTTCCAATGCCTCTTGTAATCCAACAATTTATTAATTTTTTCCAAAGCCCAGGCCATGCAGTTTCAAACCCATGTCTTTAGCAATAATGTATCCAATAGAGTTATTTTGAGTCTCCAAGGAAAGAAAATTCCAAAGTATTGAATAAAATATCACGAACCTGTTACGATTGTTGTCACTTGGAAAAGAAGCTCCTTGGTAGATTTGGCTGACTGAATGAGGACAAAAAAGAAGTGTTTCCTAACGTTGACGGGGCTGAAGCCATTCATGACTAAATCCAGTTTTTCATCCCAACAATGGTACACCCACTGAATCAGTGGGATTTATGTAAGTGTTGACTTTGTAAAACCCATGCATTCAATGGCTACATTCTAGCTGGGAATAACAATTGAATTTAGCTTTTTACATTTATATGTTAAATTTTGACTAGAAAGGATTCATTGGTGATGCTGAACTAAAATAAAGTGTTCTGGAATACCCACCATAACAAGTTTAAAAAAAATCAAGTTGTCACTGTGTACTGGTGGTCTATTTGCTGTGTATTACATATTATTTAAATTTTAAAATCAGTTCCCAACTGAATACCAAAATGAATGTCTTCATTGGTCTGTTAACCATCCTGCAAACCAAATGAGGTCAAAAAGACCGGTTAAATAAATTGAGAAGTGTTAAATATTTGCACAAACAAGATCTTGATGTTGACATGTCAGTGCAACCGAAACAAAATGTTTCTTATGACAGATTCCCCTCAGGTAACAGTACAGAAAATATTCCTTATTTATAGATGAGCCAGCATGTCAACACATTTGAGTTGAAACTTGGTGTATTTTTTGAAATGTATTTTCACTAGCAACAAAGAAATCTTTGTGAATAAATTATGAATGGCATCTGTAGCTATTTTAAACTCATTTGTTTGCATGACAACAGATCTAGAAATTAATCCTCAGTTGACAGATATCAGAAATATTTATATGTCACTTGGCATTGCTTTGTTGAATGTCTTTGTAGTGTTTTCTTGCAGGTTCCCAAGAAAGAAAAATACAAAATAGCAAGACCAGCCTCAGCTGGTTTTGATAGTACACAAGGAATTGCAGGAATGATGGTGTTGTTGGCAAAAAAAAAAAAAAAAAAATCAGTTAAAAGATAAGGTATGGTCTATCCCAGCTTTGGGCTTTAAATTTCATTGGTCTTAAATAGTATGGCTTATGGTCAACAATGCTAGAATTTTATCTGAAGGCCCCATATTGGGAAAGACTGCTCTAAACTGATCTTAAGCTCCAGTCTTGTATATGTGTACTCACTCTGTCCAGTGCTGAGTACTTCCAATTAAAGACACATAACATTACATCTAACATGTATGACTATGTTTTTAACACCATGGGATTGAAAAGACTGAACTGAGTCATTTATCTATGCTTTTCATAGGTATAATGGATAATATGAAGTTCATTCTCGGTATCAAGGTTCAATATTAAGAAAAACATGATAACAAAATAAAGTAATCCTCAACAACAGGAAATGGGGCCATTTTTCATACTGAGGGGTTCATAGTCTTAACTGGCAGCCATGTTCTTGGGAAGATTGTCCTGGATAGGCAGTGTGTTAAGAAGTTATATGACACGGGGCATCCGGCTGTAATCACAAAGGACTTTTGCAGGTGTATTCTGCAATTGACTGTGACATGAATTGTACAAACAACTGCATAATCCAAGTGTACAATCCATGTTGCTTGGGGGTAATATGCAGCAAACATATGCAGGCATACCATTATGCTACACAAAGACAAACAGAATATTATTGCGCAAGAGACTAGCACAAATTATTTCTCTTTGGCTATATCCTTTTGCTATAGTTCCTCAGGAAACAGCCCTGTGGCAAAATTATTGGCTTTATAATAGAGAAAAAGCAAGTTGAAAATTGATAGTGGGTACATTAGGATCTTCCCTGAAAGGAAAATAAGCCATAAATAATCTGTATTTAAGGGTTTCCCCTCCCCCTCTACCTTCTTCATTTTCTAAACCATGGCATGAAACTATTTAAAAATCATTGCTGTGTGGACTGAACTATAAGACCAAAATGAAATTAGAAATAAATAATACGATTTTAAAAAATTGCATTGTGGGGTGGCTCTGTTTAGGGTTTCAGTGAAATAATCAATCTTTCTCCATTCTCTTTCTCACTAAGCTCTCTATCCCCAACACAAATGCCAACCTGGATCGGTGAATCGTCACCAGGAAATGAGCATGGATCGATCGAAGTTCAGTAGCACGATGGAGTGCACCTCTCAGACAGAGGTTTGGATTTATATATTAAGGACATCCAGGGGGGGCTGCCTATGGAGCCTCGGGGGTTGGTTGGCGGGCATGGGACTTAGTGTTGCTAGTCCCTATGCTGTGGCGGGTAGTGCGGATAGAACAGGTTTTGGTGAGTCCCATCACAATCACAGGTAATATATAGGTCCTCTGACCTCCCAGCGCTGCAGATTGTGCGATTACAGTGCTTGGGGGGGGGGAAGCACTGGGGCCACACTCAGACCAACAGTCAACAAGGAGAATGTGGCTCGAGGTCTGGGTGTGGTCAAATGTTGGCCAGCTGGGTTCTCACTGTCTTCATGACCATGAGAACATGGGGCTAGGGACTCGCCCATTGTTTGGTAAGGGGTCCATTGAGACCCCTGTGCAGAACCTGATCCGCACTACGGCAGGACCCCCCCCTTTTTATGGTGGGCAATAATGATTATTCAATAAAGTGTGGCCCATGTTTATCCCAAGATACTTGTCTCACATCATTATTCTGGGGTAGAAGGGCAATGTTCACTCCGCTGATGAGCTTGCTTCGTCAGCGCGGAGCGTCTTTGCCCCCTCCCCGGATATCGCAAGACTCTGGAAGTCTCGTGAGAGCGACCCGGGAGGGGAGGGGGGAAGGAGTGAGTTTCTTAAAAGGCATTCCCCCCTCTCTTCGGCCTCTTCCTTGCTGGCAACCCACCCATCCGCCCTATATACTAGTGTGAGTTTACCTGGTCACCTTTTGGGGCCGGATAGAAATGTTTGACCTGCATCCTGATTGGCTTTTGGATGCGGGGATTTTTTGCCTATCCCACACTGGTCAAGGTGCGATGGCATTTTGAGAGGTGGAAAATATTCGGTCACACAGGCGGGTAGTGCGAATAGAACAGATTTCGGTGAGTCCCATCGCAATCACAGGTAATATATAGCTCCTCTGACCTCCCAGCCCTGCGGATCATCCAGTTACAGTGCTTGGAGAGGAAGATGCGCTGGGGCCACACCCAGACCAACAGTCAACAAGGAGAAGGTGGCTCAAGGTCGGGGGTGGTCAAATGTTGGCCGGCCGGGTTCTCACTGTCTTCACGACCATGAAAACTTGGGGCTAGGGACTCGCCCATTGTTTGGTAAGGGGTCCGTTGAGACCCCTGTGCAGAACCTGATTCCGCACTACAGCAGGACCCCCCTTTTTATGGTGGGCAATTATTATTATTCAATAAAGTGTAGCCCATGTTTATCCCAAGATACTTGTCTCGCATCATTATTCCGGGGTAGGAGGGCAATGTACTTCTATAAGCCTTAAGGTTCTCAAGGTAGCAGATACCTCTTGCATGTGTGGTTGGTTCTATTTTGGATACACTCAGAAAGAGGGTGTGGTTGGTTAGGCTAACAGGCCAGGCCCTTCCTGCTGTATACACTTTAGGTAAGTCATAATAGCAAGAGGCAGGGAGCTGCTGTTCAGATTATGAAGTAAATGTCAGCACAGAATGCAATGCATGCAGGAATGACTTGGGATCAAAAATATGTCATAGAGAGTCCATGAGAGCTGTAGCTAGCTTCTTGGCACCCAGAGTAGGTGGGCACCATCTCCCCCACCCCACTGCACCCTGAAGCATGGGCATGAGCCCCCCATGAAAAAGGAGGAGGAGAATGTGGTGTCCCTCCTAAAGAATGAGAAAATTTGAGATGTGAGGAAAGGGAACGTGCATAGGGAAGTGCTGCTATTTATTTTTCTGAAAATTCTCAGTAGGTTCACCTTTAAATTTTTGTGACCTCTTAATTTTGGTCCCTGATGCAAAACCCCAGGTGCTCCATCTTCTTTACCTCAGTAGATGAGCTTCCTCAAGATATCTGTGTGAGGTTTCTTAGCTTCTCAAATCACAGATTAATTTTTTGTTTAGTGATTGGTCTCCAGTCAGTCATAAAAATTTTATCTGGAACCACAACCCTTGCTGCATTAGTTTTCATGGACTATGTGACATATAATCTCTTTCAGTGAGACCTCAGAATTTAAATAAAAACTAGATTACCATTACATACATTTTAGATTCTACTAAAAACATGTTGCTCCATTTTTTTCCTTTCCCCCCCCCCCCACCTTACACAGTGCAAACCAAGCACATGTTCACTACAGTCTTTCATTCCGTGTATATGTTGTGGTATGTAAGTGTGATCTCAGTGTTACCTGACTTCCATGTGAAGTATAAAGTAGTGACAACTGTGTTGGCACAGAAGAAATTTGAAACTCCAAACTGAGATGATACTTTCATAAATCAATCAAAAAGACACAAAAATGTGCAAGCTTTCAAAAAAATATTGCTACATCGGACAAAAGATTAAAAATTAAGATGGCGAGGGAAGTGGGAGTTGTGGGGAAGGCTGATCTATTTTTTCAGAGTTTAATAGGGGAGGGGGGCTGCAGCCAAACAAAATGGGTATTTGAGGTGATACAGTGGTGTTAGATTTCACCTGGGATGGCCCATAGACTCACTGAGATCAGGAAAGTGTGAAATGTTAGGTCCTCCATTTTGTGAACTTTTAAGTCCCCCACAGTGAACTCAAAGCTGCAGCCATCTTATCAGGGCATGCAGTCTCCTTGATGAGTGGAAAGCAGAAAGCCATAGGGCAATCTTTGTGTTGTCCACAGAGGTAATTTTAAATGCTATGTAGAATCTTTACTACCAGTAGTAGAATTCAGTATGAATTTGTGATGCTCCTTCTTTTCAGTTCCTACATAAGTGCATATGGCAAAAGAAATGTGGAGAAACAACAAAGCAGATTCACAGACAGCATTGTGAAATTCTCCATTCAGATTTGTGCCTCTAATTGGAATAACTCCTTCCCCTCTGAAAATAGACAACTAGTGGTCATTTTGCCTTAAATAATATGCATTATATGCACAATATAAAATGCATAGTGGTAGAACACTGGTATGACAGTTTTAGTGTGTCCAAATGGACATGTTTCAGTACAGTTGGCTATATTTAGATGCCCGTGTGGTCATTCCAGCCGAGTAGCTGCTCTACATCATTTATTTTTATCACAAGAGACACAGAGAGAGGAGGAGGAGGCAGAAGACCTTTCGAACTTAATCAGTTTAAACTGATTCCGAAATATTGCACTAATTTGTAGTGTTAAGGTCAGTCAGATAACTAATCGGAGAGGGAGTGTGTGTGTTTGTACATTCAGCTGAGTCCTCAGAATTTAACTCTGTGACTGCCATTACATTAAAGTTAGCAGAATCAGATCAGCAGCTTCTTAAATTACAGGGTAAATACTGGATGCCTTGTTTTAATACAAAAAGACTGAAAAATCAGATGATTTCACTGTGGTCTTTAACAGCTAATTCAAAATGGTTGGTGGCTTCTAGATAGCCCGGTTCTCTCTAGTCCATAGTTAGCTATCATTACTCAATGCTTCGAAGTTTACAATGTACATTTTCTTCAAGCCATGGATTTGCGAAATAATCATTGTAATGTAACCCTTGACAGGGGTTTGACAGGAGGACAGCCAGGCACATGCATCAGTCCTGCATCCCATTCTTCCTCCAAATATCTCTGGGCAGCAGATATGCCGCCACTTTTATTATCTCAGAAACACTGTCAGATAGGTAAAATTGAAACATAAAGGATTGACCTTAAGTCACCTCGCTAACTTTATGGCTGAGCAGCAACTAGCTCTCAGGTCAAAGGCACATTAGTCACAGCACTGCTATAGAAGAGTCCAAGTATCACTCGTGGCTCACACAGCCAGAAAGCCTTTTTGATTATTGTTAATAAGGAGAATGATATCTTTAACCTCTCTTAAGCTTCCCTGTTTTGTCTGAGCCTAGCTGAAATCCTTACATTAGGTGGTGGGGAAGACTATTACCCAGTAACAATAGACAGTTGTGAATGAACCCTCTTCTTACAGGGCAGTTGGAGTGGTTCGGTCTCTAATGCACAGTTAAGAGCCTTTGGTTCTACAAAAAACATGCCTCTTGCTGCAGATTGGCAAATACTTCAGGATTTGCTCCACAATTAGCACGGATGAATTCAAAAGGTTTTTTTTCCCCAGAAGATCACATGACACAGAGGCAAAAGTGAATCAGCCCAGCCTTTTTGCTTCTGATTGGGAGTTTTTCCCCCGCCACTGGGGGCTTCTACTTTTTCTAAAGCTGGAACAATTCAAATGGTAGTTTTTCCCTGTGTGATTGTTTATTTCATTCTATGAAAAGACAGGGGGCGTGACTCTGGGTGGTATTATGGTGATGTATTAAGCTGAGACATGATGTTTTGGAATAGCAAGAACACCCTCCCTCACAATGTTTCTCCCTAGTCACCCCCAAAGTGGTGGTTTTTGTTGTTGTTGTTGTTTTAAATGAGTTTGGTGCTTATCACTTCACTGATATATTAGTTTAGCACTAACTCAGCTCTGCACAGACTGAAAAAAGGGAGGAATAAGAAAGAAAAGCCAGGTGTTGGTATCAAAGGAAGGAGGGCTGTGGACTAGGGGTACATAACGGATCACATCAGATTGAGAGCCAATGTGGACACTAGTACCAAAATCTGAGGTCTCCATGTGATGACCTAAACTAAGCACGATCATAAAGGAAAAGGTCTGTGATTCAAGATTTCAGCTAAGAAACAGTGGGAGAACTAGAGAAGCAGGAGCTGCTGTTCCCTCGGAGAATGACAAGACCCTTGCCACCTTGGTTTAGGTAGTGGAATTTCAATGTTTGTGCTGGAGAGGCAATGGAAGAATGAATCCATGTAGTGATCTTATGTATTCACATTTGTATTTTATTTTAGGGCTTTGAAGACTGTATACTTGGAACTATCTGTTACAAGTGCAAGTGTGCTCCCTGTAAATTAAAAAACAACAACATTTTTTTTAAAGATGCCACAAGAAAAAGCAAAACAAATTTAAAAAACTCTAAGTGTAGCTGCTGAGTCTGACCTCTTTGGCCCTCTGACTCCTCCTGCTGGCCCCTCCCACTGCTTTGGTCTTGCCCAATTAGAGTTTATTAATTACTGAAAATTGCTCCCTGCTGGTGACATCATCACCCTTCTGCAGGCATTAAGTTTTCCAATAGGATTTCAGACCATATATCATACTATTATCACAAATCACAGCATATAGACAGTAATAGTCTGGTGTGAGACAAGACTGATAAACCATGTAGTAAACACAGCATTCTCCCTGTTAGTAAACTTTGAACTGAACTGCTATATCTCCACTGACATTACTTGCCATATGAATGTCACTGACAGCCTGCTTGCTGCAGTGACAATAGTACATGGTACTCCTTGTCCCTGCTCATGATACCCTGTGGCCTCCTAGACAATGCCAGTTGACCTGAAGAAGTCTTGTGACACAGTTGAACTAGGCACCCTTTTGTCCTTTTCAACTGCCTGATTCTGTGAAACTGTAAGTACTTCAGAGCTCCATATCCTTGCCTAGATCCAGAGAGGTTGCAATACATTGCAGTGTGTGCAACATTTCTGCTTAAGCAATAGGCAGGGTTTTTTATTTATTTTTTCCCAGTGGGGGAGGCAGCATCTCTTGCACAAAGGAGCCATAATATCTGAAAGAGGGGAGACCAAAGTCACATGGATGAAGCCACGTGTAATTCTTATCCATTTGTATATTTTTCTCACCAATTATACAAAGCAATTCCAGGTAAGCCCCTGTCTAATAGCTTTCATGACTGCAGAGCACAGCTTAATTCTTTGCTACAGCTTCTGTAGCTTGGCACAGCTCAATTCTATGTAGGCTATCCGATTGGAGACAGTAAGGGGAGGAAGATGATGTGAAGCAAGATGGGGAACTTTTTGTAGTAAAAGTTCTTGTGGGACATTCCATCTCTAATGCCAAAATAATTCAACCAGCTTTGGGTATGATGATGGATATGTTGTCTTTTATTCATCTTTGAAATCAGGACAAGTACTAATCTCACAGATGGTTGTGAGAATGAATGAGATAAAGCACTGTTCATAATTTTAACAAATGGATGTCAAATGAAAAGATAGGAAAGATACATAAAAATAGCAATTTGTTTAAAAATAGACCAACAAGATTAACCAAACAGATTCAGTCACATTACGCATAATTGTTTAAGCCCTATTTAAACGCAAAAACTAGCAAACCAGATGGTTGCATTGGCTTATAATCACTAGAATTACACACACACATTCAATCCAATACAGAGCAGCATCCACCAATGCTATTCCTATGCAGTAGGATTCAGCTGCGTCTCTTGGATTTGGCTCAGGCTGCTGTCCAGTACTCACTATCATGGAAGTTAGTCCTCTGAACTCTGTGGTCATTACTTCCAGGGACAGGCCAAGACATTTTGGTTCTTTCAAAAGGAAGAAAAGAACTTAATGTCACACTCCCATTCCTTGTGAAGAAGTTGGCCACACTGGCCGGTGAATCTTACTTCTGCCCTTGTGACAAGACATATCCTCCACTTTACCTGAGGGCAGCAAGCAGGCTTTTAGGGACTTCTGGGTGCTTCACGGGACTGGATTCAGTAGGTGAGAAGGTGCATTTTCCAAAATTTCTCCATCGACCTCTGCACTTTCAAGTCTTGAGGTAGGCCAGTTCTGCTTATTTCTGAGCAGGTATGCATAAGCTCACACCATGAGGATGCAGTTGTATGCATACCTGCTTGTAAAGCCCACGGATGGAAGCAACACTGCCTGGCTGAAAGCAATAGTTTTTTTCCTTCTAACTCCCACCTGGATGGTGAATGAGGGCCCTCAGTTAGAGAGCTTTTCCGTGCTCTGATTCTGCATAAGAACCAAAGGAATCTCAGATACTTTCATACAGGATGCTGCCCATTTTTCCATTTTTAAATGCAACCCTGCTTCTCAGTGGGCAGAAGAAGAGGTCTGACAGGATTTTACATTTTTGAACTCTTCCTTTGTAGTAGGATACAACATACCAATGTCCTTACTTTCCTAGCTCAAGAAGGCCTGGCTGTATGCAGAGCAAACAAAGGCACTGGGGAAGGCTTGATACATGCAGGAAGAAATCATACTTCATTATAGATAAGGAGTACAGCTCAGTTTAACGATCATACTGAGAAAGTAGGCCTTAAGTAAGCAAACACTTGCAAACATCTTCTAGCCCATGAGAAAAGAAACACACACTCAGTGGCATAACTACCATGCACTTGTCTCTGTATTACATAGGGCACAGTTAAACATTTTTTAAAAACCTGGTTTTGAATCAGATTTTGCATGTTTCAAATTGTTTTTAAAATTCCGACTACATGACAGACAGGGAAATGCGAGGTTTAAAAAACCCCGGATAAAGCGCATTTATTTTTATGTGTCTTCTTTTCCCTAACACTTCGTAACATTTTGTATGCATCTTTCCTATATGTAGTCTGTTGGCTGAAAACATCATTGCAGAACATGGAGATATCCAGGATCAGAAGAGTAACTGTGTTCTATTTCACATTTTTGTTTGAAATACAGTACTACGAAAATGCTGTTCAAATAAAATTCTTCAACTTCCCTATACTCCACTGGTATCCATCAATGTGAAATTGAGGGATTTCCTATATAAATTTATGACTCTTATTTACTCAAGTGGGGACAATCAGATTTCAGAACAACATTGTAGTAGGGAAGGTAGTCTGGTTTTACTGACTAGAATCCTGCAAAAGGGGAAATTATGTCACCAGTTCACAAACTCGGTTACATAAATATTGGCTTTAACAAGTCCAGTTCATTCAATGGGTCTATTCTATCTGGAACTAAGGGCTCAGTTACATGTTGAAATACTCCTGCGTTTGCATCAGGTTTAGCACACTTGAAATTGATTTAAAAATATCTTTTTACATGAAATACATCTAAGCACACGTTTTTTGAGGACAGGGTGTGTTTTTTTCTTCAGGAAATGAGGTGTTTTAAACAGCCGGGGGGTTGTTTATTTTAACTCAATTGTGAATGTGATTTATTTCGAAATGTTTTGTCATTTGTGCTTGCCTGTGTTGGAATAAATTGTGTCTGTGGGGTTTGTCAAGTACTGGATGCCAGGATCACATGTTTCAGGTTGCAGGGTAACCTTGCAGCCTGATTGGTTATTATTATTTTTCAATCTGGAATTCTGTTCTAGTGCTATTCCAGTTTTAAAAGATAAAACATTAAACAAATGTTCAACTCTTGGAGAGCTCTATGAAACAGGAATATCTGTCTGTGAAGAACTTGCAAGAAATAGAGGAGCAATGGAGAGAGAAATGAAAGAGAAGGAAATCAGAGGCTTCAACAGGCAAGTCAAGAAGCAAACCCTGCAGGACTTCAATGAGACAAATTCACACTTTGCCAAGCAACAGTGGCAAAAAAGAGTGCAGTTTGTGCATTGTAGGGCCTCACGTCTGTCTGTCTGTTTAAAGGTGGTGGTGGTGGGAGGTATTTCCTCTTCAGATGTAGCTGAAAACTGCTTGGAGGATCAACTATCTTTTGTTTTTTCAATTCTTACTATGCAGTTCCCCCTTTTCCCCTGATATTTCTCTCTCCACCCCTGTTCTCATCACAAAAGGAAGGGGTTTTGGCAAGGATCCAGTCTGGTGATCTGAGCCAGGCAAGGTAAGAGGAGCATTGCCAGATGATCACTCAATCGAAATAGATATGAGAACAACAAGAAAAAAAAATGTGTTTCCATGTGACCCAAGCACATTTCTGTCTTCACCTTCCCCCTCATTCCCTCCCTCTTTCCCTCTTTCTTCCTAGGATCTTTCTTCAACCCTCTCTATATATTTTACTTGAAGGGGGAAAGTAAAATGTTCCCCAGCCACCAGATATTTATGTTCCCCCTCAATCCTGGAGTGCCAAATTGTTTCTAAAAGCAGCAATTTGAAACCCCATGTAGTCTCCTGGACCAATATACACCATCGGACTACAAATTATCCCTTTAGGACACACACACTAACAGAAAGACCATGTGACAATAAATCTACTTCAAAAAACCTGAACCAGCTCCCAATTTATTTTTACAGTGTAACCACACCCTAACAAATAAAATTATTTCTTTAGACATCTGTGTCCACATGTCACCAAAACATCTGCACACATATCCTACGTCCATGAGGATGAATGAAGCAGAATTATGGATTTGATCTTCCAGAAACATCTTCCAAAATATTAGCATTATTGGTGACTTTAAGCAACAATTTAATATGCAGCTTTTTCTGGAAGGTATAAGAACAACTTTTACAGTGAACATTCAGAATTATTTTTCTTATGTAAGAGATAATACAAGAATCCCTGTAAAGGTCCCCACCAATGTGATTCAGAACATGATTTAATTTCTAACACAGATCATTTGATGGAAGTTCCAAGAGCAGAAGCATCGGAAACACAAGTAAGCCATGCCCTGTCTGCCCTTTGTGTGCGTGTGTTTAAATCCTTCTTTCCCCTTATTTTGCTATGTGGTAACTTTTCCTAATCTTCTATCATAACCTTCCATTGTAATACATTTTTCTGCAGCCCTGACCAATTTTCAGTCCCTCCAGCCTGAAAATGAAGTAACTGAACTGTATAACCTGAAGGTTCGGCACTTCTTTGTTGATTGCCACATAATTGTAGCTGAAGGCAAAATCCATGACATCCCTTAAGCAATCCCAAATAAAGTTAGATGTATAACAAACAACACAAGTTTTTATTAAACAAGAGACATTTATCTAGAATATGAACTTAATTCTAGTTCAGCGAACAATATCTGCTTTTCTCCTTTTAAACATTAATGTTTTCATTCAAGATAAGTGCACACACCATAGGCATCATGTCATTTTTAAATTAAAAAAACAAACAGATTTTGTATTGTCCATTACATCCTCTAGTCCCTGTAAATCAGTGAAGATATAAATAAAGCATAACAAACTAAAACAAATGAATGAATGAACAAACTACATAAAATCAGATATGGAAGAATTCTGGTTTCCTAAACCATTCGCTGGAATTAAGTTGCTTTGCAGGGGTCGATCAAATGTAGCTGTTCAGAGGCTGCTAAATTCAACAGTCTCTGGATGGCAACATTCAGCTTCCATCATTCCTCACAATTGACTATGCTGGCTAGCACTGATGGGAGTTGAAATCCAAAAACATCTACTACCAATTTGAATATATAACATTCACTTCCGAGAAGGTAGCCCAGTGAAGACACAATAGTACAATGTTCTCTTCTTTTCCAGCTTCTTCTCCTTCCCATTTCTTTCAGCCACTGACAGCCATCATACCGCAGCTGCAAAGCTAATAATGGTTAGTAATGTATCTTGTGCACCAACTATTAAAGGCAACCATAGTTAGACAATCCCAGAATATCCACCCTGCTTCTAACCATCCTTTGAGCTGGCTTTGTTCTCCCCACTGAAACAAAATTCCTTTTTTTATTATTTCTATGTATTCATATATTTATTCAAGTTTTTTAAGTAAAACCTACGGGTTGTGAATTTCCATGTGTAACAATACTGCAGTATTCCATGCATGCAAACACTTTTGCACAATTGGTTCATGTTCATACTCCACTTTATTCCCATTATTTGCATGTTTTCCATCTAGTAAACAAGTCGTGCATTGCTCATATAGAAGCTGCTGTACTGTGGAGGGGGAAAGTCACTGACATTGCTGTTTTACCTTTTGGTGCTTTTCACTAAAAGCATTGGAATATATCTCCTGACAAGTTTCAAGGCATGCCTTCACCATTTTGCTTTTTAAAAAAAAAAAAATTACATATACTAACAGGAACCTATAATAGGGACCTAACGCTATGAAAGCTGTACAATTTTAATAATGCTGAGCATGATCCAGAACTAGTAAAGTCCACAGGTATTTATTTTGCCATTGGCTTCAGTGAATATAAGCAAGTTCTTTCTACACAGCCTATTGCTCATTGTGCATTACAGTTATTTCTTATTTTAACTACTCCTATTACTACCAATATTACTGTGTCTAGTGCTGATGCTAATACTACTACTACTATTACTAATATTATCAATAATGTAATTCCCATTTAAATAAGGTGTTAAAGATTATTCTCGTAGTGTACAAAATGAAAATCAGATTTTCTGAGAGTATTCTTCCTATATAAAAAAATTATCTTCAGGAACATTGTTATACTACAGGTGGAGATCTTTAGCTGCCATGTTTTCCTCCTAAAAATAACATTCATCCTCTGCAGTTACTTATTATTGGAGAGTGGAAATATACATAAAAATTGTAACGATTGTTTTTTTAATGGTGGGAAAGATCAATCATCAGTCACAAAGCATTCATATTAGTGAAAAAATAAGGGGTTGGATCCAGATAGAAAAGCAACTCAGCTTGCTTGGTGATACATTTTCAAGTTCTCTTCATTCACTCTTTGCCCTTGTGCCCCCCCCCCAAAAAAAGGCTTCTCCTTTGTCTAGAATAATGTGCACTGGAGCAGAGTAGGAAAAGGAAATGGGAAGAATTTGGCAGAGGTGTCTTGCACAAGCAAAAAAATATCTCTGGATCCAATCTAATAAAGGCATATTTTAAAGCAGATCCAGACCTTCCTCCACACAATGTGTTGGCACAAACTCAGAATGTTGATTAGAAAGGATGAATAATGCAAGCATCTGAGAGATTCCCAATCCTTCATAGATTCACATGAAAGTAACAAACATTAATTTGAATGGATGAGTTGATTCACATAGGCAATTTCATAATTTGTTGTCTACAATACCAAGTGATGGCTTACATGTGTAAATAGCCCATCATACGCAACACAGGAAATGGAATGTTCATGTTACCTCAAAATATCTTGCTTTTCAGTAAAACCAGTTCACATACGAATGGCCAGTCCTTAGCTGTACAATTATAAAGTGTAGAGAAATCACATGACTTAGAGGTAAGTGTGAACTGGCCTGATATTACATCCCAGCAAGTCCATTTAGGATTTTGGAGTTAGGAACACTGTTGCCACACAAGCCTCATTGAAGTTGAAGTGAGATGTTTATGGTCATTTTTCTGTGCATTCACAGTGCAGCTTTTGCTTGACATAAGACTCTGCCTTCAGTAAAGAAACTACAGTGCATGTGGTTTGCCCTGAATGCACCAAGTGTTTCCACAATTGAAACAGCATCTCTATAAAAAAGAGGTGACTATATTTCATAAGTGTACAGCACAAGACAGTGGTCAATGGGTTATCCTTTCAAAAATGATCAAACACAGTGTACTGAAATAAATGTAAATCTATAACAGAAGCTTGTCTCTTGAAACAAGCAAGCATGTGTCCATGTGAAATCAACAACTGCAGGCCATTCTGAAACAGACAGTCTCACTTCCTTCAATAATGACACAGTGTATTCAGTATAATCTTTTCCCATCCTTTAATTATGGATTACCTTGGTTCAAAGCCAAGTATGTGCTGATCTTTTGAGAATGTATGCCCCATGTGTTGTTATTCTCATTTGGGCTTTCCAGTCTAGCTTAATTCACCTTGATTTTTTTATTTAAAGGAAAGATGGTGTGCAAATGTTTCAAATAATAATTGTCATGTAGACAAGATAGACAAGATCAGTTGTAGCAGAATATGAATGAGAATAGTGACTCAAATGCCTATTCTTTTGAAAGCATTGATGTGGTAACTTCAATGTTCATGTAAGATGTTGGTATGCATATTTGACCACTACTACACCTCACATCAACAGGAAGTTTCTCCTTTCTTTGGATCAGGGCAGGAATGATTTTTAAGATGATAAACTAATATAGATATTAATAAAATCTCTGCGTGAATTGAGACTAAATAGCCTAGCTGAAATACCATAACTGAAAAATCCTGACTAGAGATGAGCACGAACTGTTACTTTGGCGGTTTGTGCCAGTTCGTTTAGTGGCTGCACAGGTCTTTGGTTCTTCAAAGTCCTGCTTCCTCTGGGCACTGCCTCTAAGTGGGCACCTGCTGGAGGAGGTGGAGCTTTGAAGCACCAAACACCTGTTTGGCCACTAAACAAACTGGCATGAACCTCTGAAATGGCCGTTCATACCCATCTCTAGTTTTGCCTAATGGCTCACTTGATCTGTCGGGGATGATTCATGTATATGGATAGTACTCTTGTGTTCCAACTTCACACATTACACAAAAAACAAGAGAAGGAAAAAATGCTGTGGTAATGTAAGAACTCAATCTCTAATAAATATTAAGTCATATTCAGGTGTTCAACCTAAATGTGTGAGAGCACAAAGTGTATGATGCTAGGGTAAGGGAAATAAATGCTAGCTTGTCCCAATGTCCTCAAGAGCACCAGATTCACCTGTTCCATTCCAAACTTTCACATATTTAGCAGAAAAGTCTAAGAGGGAATTCTAAGTGTATTTTTATTATACTTATTGTAATCTCCTCCCTGACCTTCCCATCCAATATGCAGATACTGGAGGTGGAGGGTGAGTCAGCATAAACAGAGACATGGACTGCAAGTTTGGGGCGTGAACCTTTTGCATTCAAGCTGAAATGTACAGAACTTTTCATTGACCTTATACACAAAAGCATAAACACTAAAATGAGTTATTTCGAGTGGGGTAGCAGGGTTAATTTGTCACAACTAAAGCAACAAAGAGTCGCCCAATAGGATTTGAGCCATTAATTAAAAATATCCTGGGAAATGTACAGTATAAACATTACCATATAGTTAATTTAATTTAAACATTGCTTCCAATGTGTGGTTAAAGTAAGTTAAATGGAGTTTATTTTCATAGTGGTGTCTTACAACTGTTGAGGTTACTTAAGCTATTCCATAAACCATAACTGGGTGAATTTTAACTTATTTCAGAAAAAGCAAGAAGGTGTCTTGTGGTATCTTAAAGACTATCAGGCTGTCATGGGCAGTAGCCCATTTCTTCACAGCCCACTAAAGCTTGCATCAAACAACACTTGCTTGCCGGTAAGTTTCCACAAGACTCTTTGTTGCTTTTGTTGTGACAAATGTTTAATTAATGGCTCAAATCCTATTGGGCGAGTTGCACCTGCACAACAGAAATGATCTCACTGGCAGAGGCAGATTACCACTGATTGAAAACTTCCTTTTGGGATTTTGGGGTAGATGTAGCTTCGTCACATTGTGTATGAGCTGTGTGCACTGTAAAAAACCCAGAAACAAGCCTTTAATCACACCAGCCAATGACATCCTCCCAGTTGCACAAAAAGCACTGTGCAACAGGATTTTAGCCACTGTTAGCAACATTTTGGGCTTCTGGGACCAATTCTTATGAGTTTGGGTATCTGAATACATACATTCCTGTAATCATAATATGTGCATTCTACACATGCATAGACACAATGGTTTAAAGCCTACCCATATGAAGGTCCAGATAACTAGAATTATACCATGAATCACTGTCCCTGGAGGGTTCATATTGTGAAAAATGATAAATAAATTGAGGGCAGAGAGACAGTATATGTATACATCCACACACTTGTACACTTTCTGGATCATGCTGCATCACTGACCTTTCCAAATTCTTTGCCCTACAGTAGCACCATGTCATCATTAAAAAAAAAAACAGAAACAAAAAACACCAAACAAATCTATAAATGGCTATCCAGATATTTTGGATGTTATCTCGGCCATGAATATAAAATAGGCTATAATATAACCATCCCTATGTTCTAGATATATATCCATATAAATTTCATTTCATCTTCATATAACAATGCAATGCTATTAATATATATATATATGCATATATAAAAGAAAGGTAATGTTCTATTTTACAAAAGGCAATTATTTTATCAATATAGTTATCAGTTGCTTTTTACACCTTTGCAAAATTAGAGAAAACAAAAAATCCAAATTGCTTGCTTAAAACAAAAGGAAAATATAAAACCCTAGGTGATTTCAAGTTGGGATTTCCCTAGCCAAGCCTTTTAGTAAATACAGATGCATTAACTTCAAGTATGGCACTTATATAAATAAGAGCAAAGAGGCGGTGATATATATTCACAGTTAACAGCAATAAATTCTGCTCCTTTGGTATATGTGTGTGGGTTTGTTTAGTGTGGATAAATACATAGCTTGGCTGAACTTTAGATCATTCTGTTTTGTTTACACACACAGCAGGGATCTGTGTTATTTATTTATTCATCTATCTATTTATTTTTATTTATTTATTGTGAATTTGGTAGATCACAACTAGCATAATTATTATTAAGGTCTCTGGTGTGAGCAGACAGGCAAACAAAAATAAAAAAATTAAAATGGCAAAATTATATTCAACACTACTGTTCTTTGTGTAATTGTTTTTTTTGTACAAAAAAAGTTAATAGAAAAATGCTAGCCATACACAGTTATCCACTGTGTGAATGTAGACAAACTGTGTAATGTCAGGCATCCAAGAGAAGAAGCCCATGGATGTATCAGCAGACTTTTCAGTCATATTTTGCACTGCAAAATTCTCACTCTAGCCTGGCTTTTATGTACATGCTTACATTTTCGTATTGCTGCAAACCCACCCACCCCCAAACTCTTCCCCTCCCACCCCAAAAAACTCAGCTTCCTTGCAATGTTGAGCTATGACATTCTGGACAAGTTTGTGTCGGTCAAGCAAATACACTAGTTCTAATAATGGCTGGAAAGTTGCTGCTGTTAACAATAGCACTGGATCATTAGGAGAAAAGTTACTGAGCTGTAAGGCCAGATTAAAGGTGTGTGTATAGCTGTTTCATCACCAGTTTTCTGTTTAACACTTGCTTTTGTGTCTGGTTTAGAAAGTGCAGATCCAGTACCTTAACGGCAATCTTGGTGGTTTGAGGAAACAATTTCTTAAGCACAGTTCTTTCCCTCATGCTAATGTCCACTACGTGGGAGATACTCAGGAAAAGTCGTTTGGTTCTGACACAGCCTCACACATAAGCGGAGTCACTAGATTGAGTCCTGCCAAAGTTTGGTACGCTCATACGTGGCAGGTCCTTGTTCCTGATTTCGTATATTGATTTCCGTTTGGCTTGCACTCCCCTCACTGCCATTTTGATCTTTCTCCAGCCCAAGTGGTTGAGTTCGGCTAGGTTGAGCACCACGCAAATGCCACTGACGGCAAACATGAAGACCAAGAAGACAGTTTTCTCCGTAGGCCTGGAGACATAGCATTCCACTTCCTTAATACAAGGGTACCTATCACATTCATACATGGATGGGACATTGAATCCATACAGGAAATATTGTCCCACTAAAAACCCAATCTCCAGAGCATTTCTGAAGACCACTTGGATGATATAAAATCTGGAGATGCCTTCTTGCCGCCTCATCTTTGACTTTGTTGTTCTGATAGCTGGGTTGGGGATTTCCTTCACCTCCAAGCAATCAGGTTCTGCCTCCTTAGTAGAGTTTTCAGTGTTTTGCAGCACCCCATTAACAATGGTGTTCTTAATCTTTTTACTGTCCTCTCGTTTCATGGAGTCCTGATCTCGGTCCAGAGTGAGGAAGACAGTGGAATACCTCCTTTCCCTCTGCTTGGCAGACTGGTGAACAGAGTATGTTATAAAGCAGAGGCTGGGTGTGCACACCATGATGATCTGAAATACCCAGTACCTAATGTGAGAAATAGGAAATGCTTGGTCATAACATGCCTGGTTGCAGCCTGGCTGCAAAGTGTTGCATACAAACATAGTCTGTTCATCGTCGTAAACTGTTTCGCCTACAATGGCCACAATAAGAATCCTGAAGATCACCACGACGGTCAGCAGAATCCTATAAAACAAAGGTCGGGTGAGTGCAGAAGCAGAATGCTGAAAAACCTACAGAATCCATTGCTACATACTGGTGGTAGTTACCAGTATTAAAAAAAAATAGTGTGAGCAAGAAAGGTTGCTTAAACACACCAGGATGAAACACTAAGTATGAAGGGGAAAGGTTGCTTAAATGTGTATTGGAGGCCATTGACGATGATAGCTAGAACCACAACATCTATGTTTGGAGACAGTGTAGCTCTCAGAAGGTGAGAATGTAAAATGCAAGATGGGTGTTGTAATCTTGCTCTATGTATGAACATCTCTGTTACTCCTATGTGACCATCATTTGAGGGAGGATCCTTAAATCCATCTACTTCTTTGTATCTTTCCTCCCACAAATGAGCAAAGACATTTTTATTTGCAAAGATATTTCCAAGTCATTAATTGGTGTTCCTACATTGACATTCTTTCTTATGCACTGTTTTTATGGTTCCCATCCCTACGACTCCTTGTACACTAGCTTTTAGGAACCACTTTGATACATTTGCTGATGTTTTAACATTTGCTTTTACATGTTTATCATACACTCTCAAAAGAAGTACGCATTATTCATAAATGTACAAAATGAATGATGAATGGTTGATTTAATTCAAGAGGGTAGCTATTATATTTTCCCCGTTTAACGAGCTAGAAAACAAATCTTCCCCAGATTGTTCTCAACACTACAGAGAATACGGGAGCTGTCCAGTGCTGATCCTGCTACTTCTTCAACCTCACAGAACTTGCCAGCTTCTGTTGAGCGGCATTGCTAAATCTTGTGACTATTGTTGTTTATCTAAAATGATGGCCTAAGCAATGTTCTTCTCCCTACAGATGTTTACAGCAAGTAGAAGGAAGTACTTGCCTAGTTTATGAGAGCACAAATCTTTGGTTGACTTATATAGGGCAAGATCTATAACCACAATGTCACTTTTAAGCTGCGGCTTGTGCTCTTCCCTCCCCTCCCTTTCCCTCAATCTCAGCTGCAGAGCAAGAGAAGTTGGTCAGATCAAAGACATTGGCACCTCTCCCCCACTTTCCGATGGTATGCAGCATATTGATCCACCACCCTAAATCTTAATTGAGAAAAGTAAGGCAAACCAAAGACAGGGGAGCTTGCTTGTCCTTACTTTACCCTTGCTGTTTGCAAGCTGCAATCACCAGTTAGATTATATAGGATTCTTAAGAAATGACTTTCTCTCTCCCTCTCCCTCTCTTTTCTCCCCCAACCCGGGCTATCTCAAAGCTTAAGACCTCTATACATTCTGTTTCTTCTAAACATGCCTTCAGCACTTTGATATTATTATGACCATTATTCTTTTTTTCCGTGAGCTGCAAAGAAGATGGGCAACGAGGGACGGGTGACATGGAGAAGGTGAAGAGTCCCTCTGCGCTAGCCATGAACTCTGCAATAAAGTCCAGAGCGGCAAGGTTTGTGCGGAGGGGGGGGGGGGGGATCGTCCTGTGCGGCAGCAAGTTTACCAAAGAAGCAGTGGGGAACCCTGAGAGGGGCTTGCTGGGAAATGAAATCTGCGACGGGTCAAGGTGTCCGCTTAGGCTTCCGCCCCACAAGCCGGCTTCTTTGGAAGCCCCGTCCGGTTGGAAAGGAAGGGGACCTCCACGCGAGTGATTGCAGGATCCCGGCCGAGGAATGGAGCGGGCTGGGGAACAACCACGGTCTTGGCTGCTCCGGTGCTACTGACTCTCCCTTGACAGTGTGACAGCCGCAGCTTTGCTGAAAGCCAGCAGGTCAAAGAGGGCGATGCACGGAAGGGAAGGGAAGGGAAGGGAAAGGGGCCAGGCTGGCGCAGGCTGGGGCTCACCTCCCTATCATAGTGGAGTGCTGCTGGACGGCGGCTTCGAGGAGTCTCTCTAGGATGGTCCATTCCCCCATCGCGGTTCATCTGGAGAGGGAGGCTCGGGCAGCGGCGGCGGCAGGGCGGCGGCGGGGAGGGGGGTCTCCTCAGGAGCGGAGAAGCGCGATCCCGGCCCGGGCCGCCGGCCCTGCGCTGGGAAGCCCCCACAGCGGCGGCCGGGCAGCAGGCAGGGCGGCTCCCGCGAGCCAGCCCGGGCGGCGATCGCCTGGCGCTGCGCAGCCCAGGCGGAGGTCGCCTTCCGTGTCTCGCCCGCCCGCCTCGCGGCCGCCTTTAAGTAGGCTCTGCTTGCGTCACGACGGCCAGGTTGGAGGGGAGCCGCCACCAAGCGGCAGCGCCGCAGCCGGCGAGGGATCGCCGCCGCCGCCGCCGCCGCCGGTGCGCCCAGGGCTGCGGGGTGAAGGGGGCGGCCAAGGCAGCATCCAGACCGGCCCGGTCGCCTGATACACGCCTACACACACATGCACACGCACACGCGCACACCCCGGGCGGCGTCCTTCCCCGGCGGCTGGGGAAGAGGGGAGAGTAAGCGGAGGAAGGGAGGCGTCCCCCCCCCCCCCAAGATGCCAGCCCTGGCGTGCAGGCAGGTAATGACGGGATCGGACGGGACCTGGCCCCTCGGGAGACAGGGGGTCAAGGGCGGGAGGGCACCCTGCCCCCTCCCAACCCACCTGGCCTGGCATCGCTCCGGGCTCCGGGCTCTGCCTGCCTTTCCTCCGCGCAGCTTCTCCAGGACGTGGCCTGCGCCGCGTCCTTGAGAAGGGAAGGGCCCGCGGAGAAGGGGAGGGAAGCTGTCGCCGTGCGCCATCCTGCCTCCTAGGAAAGGCTGCGTGGGTGCGTGGCTGCCTGGGTGCGTGGGTGAGCGGCGGAGCTCCCGGCAGTGGATCTGACCCCTGTCGGCCCCTCCCCGAAAAGGAATCATCCGCCCAGGCCTTTCCCGGGTCCCCGCAAGAAGGGCGGGGAGGCGGGGGGGGGACGACACACGAGGAAGGTCGTTGCTGATCGCCACACACGAGTCCGTGCTATTCCACCCTCACCCTTCCCACCGAACCGGACGTGACTTGGCAGCACCTGCCGACCCCCTTCCACGCTTTTCACGCGCGATCGATGCCTGCCTTTCCGTGGCAGAAGGTGTCTCTCGCTCGAAATGCTGAAAGAGACGTCGCCTTACTGGCTGGGACTCCCTCTGCCTTTGCTGCTGGTGGTGCAGTCAGGAGACGGCGGGTGGCTCCTAAGAGGCCATCCAGGGCAATGGGAAGAGGTGGGGCCAGTAGGAAATCCTGTCCACTCGGAGTTCTAGATGAAAAATGAGAGGAGCTCCCCAAGGTGCTGAACCTAATCCTACCAAAGAGTCTCCCTGACTTCGAGAGCTCCCGGAAAGTTCAGGTGAAATTCGGAGGGCATTCAGCTCCTCCATGAAATTGGACTCACAAGCTCCCATTGATTCATGGCAACTGAGTGCCAGGGGAACTTCGCACTGTGGGACAACTGGAGCTTGGGAAAAGTTGCTCTCTCTCTCTCTCTCTCTCTCTCTCTCTCTCTCTCTCTCTCTCTCTCTTTCTCTTGAACTACAAATCTCAGAATCCTTGGAAAACACGACTATTGGAAGAACTGCTTTTGGACCACAACTTCCAGAATCCCCTGTCACCAGTCTTGGAGGCTTCTGTAGGCAGAGTGCCAACAGACCACTAATCTTTGGCCTCAGGCAGCAATATGCGGAGCCTGCGGAAGTTAGAATTCTGGGATGTGTAATTTTTAAAAAGTCAACTTTTCCCAGTTCATTTTGGGTTAGCCCTGGAGGACCCACATGAAACTGGTCACTGACCATCTGCAGCTGATCTGCAGCAGGCCCTAGGAAATGTGGACTGCACCGTGTGGATGGATGTCCATAATTTTTCCTGTGCCACCAATAAAATGTGCAACTTATATACTGCACATAGTGCTTAAAGCACTCTCTGGGTGGTTTACAATTTAATTATGCAGGCTACACAGGGAGTTGGGTACTCAATTTACCAAACTCAGAAGGACAGAATGCTACCTGAGCCCATCCAAATCGAACTAAGGTTGTGAGCAGAGGCTTCACAGCGGTACTGCAGTTTAGCCATTGTGCCACAAGGCTTTTAGCAACAAGAACCCTGTTGCCTCTATATATGGCACTTGGAATAATTAATCACCCTATTAGTACTTACTCAGTGGGCTTCTCGTTCCACTTCCCACTGCTGCGTAGTCCAGAAGGAGATGAGAAGATCAGACTGCCCTTTCCTTCTTCTCTTGGCTTATATCTTTGGGCCACATAGCTGGAAGGACTGGGCCAGGGCCATGTGTATGTATGTGTGAAAGAGAGAGAGTTGTTCTGTTGCCTGTTTGTGTGCCCAGAGGACTGCACTCCACAGGCCACTCCAGAACAAGCAAAAGAGGGAAGCTCTGGCTGCTCCTTGTTCTTTCTCATGCTTTGCTGCTGTTTTTTGTAGCTGCCACCATCTTGTTCTGTTTCCACAGAGTAGCCATGTTAGTCTTTAGGAGCCAAACAACAGAAAAGTCATGTGATGCTTTTAAGACTAGTAGGTTTATTGCAACAAATCTATTCCTCTGAAAGGTTCTACCCAACTCAGACTCTCTGTCATTTTGTACTGTTTGCCCTTCCTGTATTTTTCTCTCTGGCTGGAACAGGGCTGTGGATGATTGAGCTCTCTGGGCCCAATCCAAACTGCCACACCCCACCTAGAGGCCCAAGCAAGCAAAACATACAAGAGATTATGGGCAAATGCTCATTGCACAAGCAATCATCTCTGTCCACTTAGATGACTGCACTCTCTTTTGGATGGCCAAAACTGAGATGAAGATGGATGAGTCAGTGGGCAGACTAGTGGAGTCTTGTGACTTCAGTGTCCAAAAGATAGTGAGTCTACTCTGGGTTTTAAAATGTTTAAAAGCTTCAGCACCTTGGATAACTCCTGTAAAACTCAGATTCTCTGTCCCCATGACATCAGTTACCCACCTCCCATGGAGAAAGTCAGGAGCTCATATACTTGTTCCCTCTCAGCAGTACTACAAGGCCCATGGTTATGGGGGGGGGGGATTTAACCAGATACGTCTTCCAACTCACTCGTCCTCTTTCTTTGTGCTCAGCAAGAAAATTTAGATCCACTGAGAACACGGTATGGTTAGTTAAATTTGGTATCTGGATTTTATTATCTCACAAGGATTCTCTTTACATTGTAGTGTACATTGTTTTACTACATGATAGCATGCTATGGTATGTATAGACAGCGGTGTTCATTCTTTTAACATGTAGTCAGCCAGTTCTGCTACATGGAAGGCGGTCTCTTCATTTGGCTAAGTGGATCAGTGAAGTTCTCACATAAAGTCTTAACTCATGACCTGGGGTGAGAGTCAGGGAAGGACTCTACCAAAAGCATACTGCCAAAGGTCATCCATATCCTGACATTTCACCAGGTCTAATCTGAGGTCAATGAGCAGCTCCTGATAAAAAAAACATTTTACTCATAATTATTTACTATTTACTCAATTTACACCACACAGTATAAATAAGAGTTCAAGGTGGCTAATCTACACAAAAACAACGGTTACGTTACATTTTTAAATGTATATTTTAAAATATGCATAAATGTATGTTTTGAAGTGTGCAAAGTGTGAATCCTGTAAACTCATATTTGCAACTAGTTGTACAACATACAGTTGTGCTGGTCTGGGAGCTGTACTAGATTGCAGCTCTCTGTTGAATGGACATTCACTGGCAAACCT
The DNA here is from genome assembly GCA_037013535.1 of Intellagama lesueurii. Taxonomy (NCBI): domain Eukaryota; kingdom Metazoa; phylum Chordata; class Lepidosauria; order Squamata; family Agamidae; genus Intellagama; species Intellagama lesueurii. The sequence continues at coordinate 48,378,115 of JBAJHW010000001.1, forward strand.
GAGTTTGTCTCTGGGCAATGTGTGAATTAGGCCACAGAATGATTACTCAAGATGATTCACAGCTCAGGCTAGTGCTCTCCTAACAGACATGTAGTTCTGGCAATAGGAGGGGTAACAGTCTGGGATGAGGCTGCCAGCAGCATTCAGTACAAGGCAAATGAGGCTCATCTGTGCAGTATGATCTCTTGCAGGGCTGAACTATATATTACAGGTAACCTGTCATTACAGCTGAGATCACATTAGTGTTCCAGAGATGTGATTCAGGCAGGCTTTCATTTATCAGAAATCAGACTAGCAAATGAAGCCATGCTTAGTTCCTGACACAAAACAAAGCAACCTAATTTACAAACTACAGGAGGAGAGAAAAGCTCCTGCTGTGACATTCAGATGCTTTCAGCAGTTAAGGAATTCCCTCTTCTGATGACAATTTGCCTATAATTTATAGTTTGGTCAATATATTATTGTCAGATATATTAGACATGCATCTCATGGCAATCTAATTTTATAGCTCTGGATTTTAATGTGATAAGGGCTGTACCAACTATATAGGCAAACCCAGTTCCATTGGCATAACTGTGTAAATATCTCACAGAGAAAGCTTATTGTCAGCTTATTTCCTCTTCAAATCAAAGAATGTAACTGAAATTCTTCTGATGGCCAATAAATGCCTATCAAGCAAAACCAAAAGAAAAATAAAAAAAATAAAGAAGAAAACACAGCACCTTAAAGGCTAACAGCTATATTTTCATGTGCAGCTTTCATGGACAAAAATATCCTCAGACAAAGACATCATTGCCTGTAACATAGACATGACTGTAAATCTGAGGAAGTAGATAAGGGGCAGTGTGACATAAAATACACTTTTAAAAATAGTATCCCGGTCAGCTCTTGCAAATTAAGTATGCTAGTCATAGACTGCTTGGCAACCTTTAATTTATGTGTGGAAGAAACAAAACAACAAAATTCCTTTAGCTAGCCTTGGGAGTCAATTTCCATGATTACACACAAGTGTCAATGCTGTAGATTGCAGGTATTTAAGAAATATACAAGATGCAAACAATCAGTATAGAATGGCATCATTACAAGCTGCCTAGCATTAATTTTCAACTTGTTAAAATAGCTGAATCCCAAAGATCTCAGGTTGGTGACCTTCAACTCAATAATTATCTTAGGTAATTCTGCTGCTTGCATTGCACAGTGGGTCCGTGGCTTAGCCTACCTCACTTATAAAAGCACAAAAGGTATTCAAGAGCACTGCAGACCTACTGCCTGCTAGCAGATGGTTCATATATGGGATGCACATTATGTCAGTCCTGCCTTGGCTTGGGACAGGCACTACTGTGCCAATGCAGCCTTCCCTGCTTTACATTTTCATCCTTCCCTTTCATTCTCCAGAGGATTTGATTGAAGTTTGAACATATTTGAAATCCGCAATCAAATGGAGTCAAACTGCCATGCTTTACAGGCTTGCCAAGATTAAAATAAGAGGCTGGGGAAAGGTGTAAGACATGGAGGACAAAAGGGATGCAAGCATTTGTAAGCATTCTCTCTCTCTCTCTCTCTCTCTCTCTCTCTCTCTCTCTCTCTCTCTCTCTCATTCTCTCTCTCTCTCTCATTCTCTATCTCTTCTCTGAGGATTTATCTTCCTAAGAGCCCAAAGTTCTCCAACCTGCTGTGCTGTCCAGAATATGTGCTTTGCTGGATGTGGCACTTTTTGTTAGTAAACCAGCCTACATTTTATTCACAATCCTCTAGGATTAAGGTTAGCTTGATCTTCTCTGGCTGACGACCAGCTGTTTCTTAATGAAGCAGCAATATTGTAGGCAGGGTCTAAACAGCCCTTTTAAAACATTTTATCAGTTGTAGCCCAAGCTTTTCTTTTCTTTCTTTTTTTTAAGTCAGATCATCTTTTACAGAGAACGAAGGGCTTCTGTGTAAAGAAAACGCATGCGGGTGAGTGCAGAGGGCACAAGGCATGCACCAAATCTGCTTGCACAATCAAAATACTCACAGATCTCTGAAGAGGTGTTCTTTGTCCAGCATTCTGTTGTGCCTGCAGCTCACAAAGATGAGTGAAACAGGGTCAAAGAGTGAGAGAGGGTCAGAGAGTGATATTTATTTATTTATAGTGTGGGTACCAAGGAGAGGTTAATCTGTCTCAAAGGAATTATGCCACAGAGATCCAGTATATTTACACCATTTTCAACATACAACTTCAGCCAAAGAGCATCTAATACTATAGCCCATCTAGACGTATGGTATAGCCCATCCACAAACTGTGGTGTCACTGTATGTGTGATGATCTCAGAGAATTAAGGAAGCTTCTCAAACCATGGGCATGTAATTCATTTGAATGTTATACACTTATATATGAATGTTATACACTTCTGGGATCCAGTTTGTTTTGCCTTCTGATACATGTGGCACACTCAACAAAGCGGTATGTCTTTGGATGAAGGATTGGCCCTACCGTGAGATAGAATGTGATGGCTGCCTTGAATTTCCATGGAAGGGAAACAACATTAGTTACTTACTTGTTAGTGATGAATTTTTAAAGTAATAAAAACATGTTTGATTATTTTTACTGGAAGGAAGGGGAAAGGGGTTTTTGTGGGCTGCCTTGACGTACGTATCTGCCAAAATAACTTTGCCTAGCTTGGGGAACAAGAGAGACCATCTTGGCTTGAATGAGTAGATGGCATCATTCGGTGCTCTACTTCAAGCAGCAAAATATATTTTGCTGACCTTTAAAACTGCAGTATTTATGATGATTGTCTTTCTAAGGATTATTCATATTCTGATTATGAGTAATTTCCAACTCCGCGTAGAATGGGATTTTGTCAGAAATGAGAGAATCAGACAGGTGTTGTTTGCTGCTTTGCATTTTGTTTTGTCTTTTGTCTATATGTCAAGCCTATGTGGGGACCTGTGTCAGAACACTTCGGTTTTTCAGTATATTCTAAAATGGACAGCCGCTACAATTTATCATCAGTCACAGGAATTTCTTCCTTTATCACAGTAGTTCCCAGCCTTGGATAACCCAGGTGTTCTTGGACTACAAATCCCAGAAACCCTGGCCAGCACAGCTAGTGGTGAAAGTGTCTGGGAATTGCAGTCCAAGAACACCTGAGTCACAAAAGGTTGGGAACCACTGCTTTATCATCATACATTTCTGCTTCTAATTGATCTAGAATATTTCATTTTAACTTTATCTCCTGGGAATGTGTTACAGGTGTTGTCTAGCATGTGGAAACAAGAGAATCTTTTCCAATTGTATCTGAATTTCCCCCGTGAGGATGAATGGTTTCATTTTGCAACTGTTGTCCATCATTACAGTTCAGAAAAACACTTACAACAAGTGCACAGCCAGAAGTGTTGTGTGATGGAAGAAGTGCAACTTTCCTTCAAAGACTGAGTCTGTGAGCTTTGCAGACAGTGTTTGCTATAATCCTTAAAAGCTAAATAATTAGCTGCTGAAATGAAAACATCTATCTAAGATCTCAAAACCATCTGCTCAGCTGTATTTTCATGTGGCGTCTGCCTGTGTATTAATGAAATGATTGCATCAGAGTAGATCTTTTATTCATAAAATTTACTGAGGACATCTGCTTTTACCTACATGTTCTCTACTCTTAAGGGAAATATATTTCACAGTGCAGTATTTCAGTTTTCCTTACCTTCTCAATTGTTCAGTGGCTGTACATTCCATGCTCTTATGGTCTTGGTGGAGCCTGAGATTAGGATTCCAAACAGAACTCTTTACAGCAGGGGTCCCCAACCCCCGGTCCGCGGCCCGATGCCGGTCCGTGGGCTTCCTGGAAATGGGCCGTGGAGACGGATCTCCAGGGGCCCACCCCACACGCACGGTGGGTGTGTCGTGCTCGTGGGTGGGCGTGTCACGCTCATGGGCATGTGCGTGAGCACGACATACCCCTCCGTGAGCACGGGGGTGCCCCCGCCCCCACGCGCACGGAGCCCGCACCCCCCAACCGGTCCGCGGTCCCAAAAAGGTTGGGGACCGCTACTTTACAGCATGTGCTTTGATCTTTGTAACACTTGAGGTCTGGGGAAAGGTGTTGCAGGAAACCCATGTGGGACAAGACTGGCTCAGAATTAGGCAGCGAACAGAGGTTGCAGTCCATTTCTTCTTGTTCAGTCAAAGTAGTTGAAAGCATCTCAGTGTTTCCAGATTCAGCATAATTGAGCGAGTGACTACATTGACAAATAATGTGGGAAATGCTCCAAAATTGGGATGATCACTTTTGCATTATTTTTCATTGACCAAAGCAAAGTATACTGCTTATATACCGCCTCATAAAGCTTAAAGCACTCTTCGGGTGGTTTACAGTTTTAAATTATACAGGACACATTGACCCCTCCCTCCCCCCCCATAAGCTGGGTACATATTTTACTGACCTCAGAAGGATGGAAGGCTGAGTCAACCTTGAGCTGGCTACCTGAATCAATTGGGATTGAACTCAGGTCGAGAGCAGAGTTTTGACTGCTGTACTGCAGTTTAACCAGTGCACCATGAAGCTTCTTTCTCCAGTTTAACCATTGACCACATGGTGTGCAAGTCAATGTGAATAAACCCAGAGTTCCCTGCCCATAGCTTTTTTCTTCTGCTGCTGAGTTTTTACTTTTCTGGAACCAAATGTATTCGCTTCAGTTCGAGTGCTGTGATTTCTTCAGCTGATGGAGATGGATTTGCAGTTGTTTTATTTCAAGCCATTCTACCTGGCTTTAACAGCAGTAAGGGATGCAAGACAGTAGTGAAACTGACTGCTGTCTGAATCCTCTCTTCCCTGAACCTGGTGTCTGGGCCAGTTTATTTTCTTCTTCCCATTTCATTTCTTCTTCCTCCTCCCTTTTTTTCTGTCCTTCTTTCTTTTAAAGGTTGCTGCTGTAGTGCTAGAGCAGTTAGGTAGGGGAAGAGTGAGGAGTTGGCCAAGAGAGAAAAGGAAGTTATCAATCAGTTTGTTTTCACTTGTTAAGGTAGATGTACTCTAGCTGTGCCTCCTGCAGATCTGGAAGGCCAGAGCAGAGCTACCTTAACAAGCTGCAAACAAGGCTGAGAGCCAATTTCCTCTACTCTCTCTGCTGACTCCTGTGTGGTTGCATGAAGTGAATTACCATGGGGAAACCCGACTTCTCAGGTGTGACTTCACAGCAGATCCATTTGCAGTTTTCCATTTGCTGTGTAATCACATTCTGAAATATTTCATTTGGAGGGAGTAGGCTGGCCTGGGCTGAAGGATCATCAGAGTGATTTAAGAACACAGGAGAAGATTGGGGAATGAGACTTGGGATTGGAAAGGCTATTCTTGTTTCTAGTTACATGCGGTCAGATTGCCTTTGATGTATGACAATTCTATGAATGAATGACTTCCAAAATGCCCTATCCCTGCTCAGCTCTTGCAAATTCAAGGTTGTGGCTTCCTTTATCGAGTCAACCTGTCTCATATTCCTCTTTTCCTGTGGCCTTCAACTTTTCCCAGAATTCTTCTCTTTTCCAACAAGTCTTTTCCTTTCATTGTGTAACCAAAGTACAACAGCCTCAGTTTTGTCCTTTTGTTTGGAGAGGTACCTGGCACTAACTGCTTCTGTCACCGAGTATCTCACACAAAACTGGGGAAAGCATTATTCTGCTTGCCAGAAGTGCAGGCAGCAGACAGTCTGTGACCTGCATTTGGCCCATTGCTGCAGAATCATTGGTGGTGGCTGCTGTGCACACCATCAAATTGTAGCATCATGGAATTCCAGCACCATTGGCAACCTCAGTAGCAATGCAGTTCTTACTTATTTCCAGAGAGTTCACTGTACCCCTTCTCAACACAGCAAGTTGTCTTCTCCTACTTCATGAAACAAAGCCCTCTTCAATACATACGAAGTACGATTTAAGAATAAGAAGAAATGAAGTGTCAAAAGAATGCAAAAGAGGGGCTTCTATTAAAAGCAAAGTTTCCCAGTACTTGGGATGGTAGTATTTTGCCATTTCAAAACAGTTTTTTTAAAAAATAATAATAATGAGCAGCAATCCACAGTTAATGCCCCCCACGCCTGCACTCCTGCACCTGTAGAAATAGAACCTCACACTGAGGCAATTTACACACAAAGCATTTGTATTCATCAGCTAGTCCCACTGTGTTTGGTAGTTAGGCTATGTAACAATACATAGGATTGCTGCCCTAGAGAAGCTATGGAAAGAGCAAGTCAAAAGCTCTTCATCATTAATTTCCCAGCCTGAATCATAAGGAAGCAATGGAACAGGCTGAACTTGCAAATGAGAAGTATTCAGTTTACAGGGCAGAAATAGGACAGTTAATGGCTGACTATACAGGCATTTGGCCTGCGGTTGGGCCCACAGCAGGAACAGGCTGGTTCATTCTTAAAGATGGTAATCAGATGATGCCTTTGTTAGAGCAAACCAGCACTCCTCCAGAGCGGTCCTACCTGTACTTTTCTGATCCCCTGTCAGAGCTTTTACTTGTTGGTGTAGATAGAATTGCTCTGGCTTGGATCAGTGCCAGTACATATGATCACTGGAACTGATCCAAACCAAGCCTTCCAGTTTGAATTTGCCAATATTATGAAGTGGCTAAATAAGCAAGCCACTTCAGGATATTGGCAAATCAATCACTTCCTCTGCTTCTCAGCACAGGGGCAGGAGAAGTGAGTTTTACTGTGTATGGACTATTGCTGATGTACTCTATCAGTTATTTTTAAAATTAAAAAGTCTTTTTCTTGCCAACCAAGGAAACACCCATAGTTGAATCCAGAGCAGTGGCTTCAGCTGCAGTCTATTTCTTGACCAGACCTTTAAGAGAAGGAAAAGAAAAGAAAATACTTTTTTTTGTAACTGATGTAGTGCATCAGTTATTTTACTTCCTCTGCCCATCTGTCGAAGAACAGAGAAAGTGATTAATTTGTCAATATCCTGAAGTGGCTTGTTTATTAGGCCACTTTGTGATATTGGCAAGAGCAATTTCCTTGTGAACAAGAAGGCTTGGTTAAATTGCTCTAATCAAGCCCAACTCTTCCAAAGAGGCCCACATTAGTTCACTCTCTGTTACTAATGTTGCCACACCATGACTCGTTGAACCACAATTTCCAATGCTGACTATTCTGCTCTAGTATTGTGGGAGTTCTAGTTGAAAAATGTAGGTGTCCTCATCTCTGTTGCTGGCATGGAAAGATTATCAGCCATAAAAAGAAAGAATAAATATCCTTTCCCCTCATCTCTGCCCCAATGCAGCTGTTATTTTTGCACATAAGGAAGAAATTCCCACAAGTATCTCTCTTGCTCTGCCAGTAAAAATGGAACAGCAATCAATTAAAAAACTAAGGATTGTTTCCCTGTCATAACAACCCAAATCAGCTGTCTGAGACAACTGCTTCACTCTAATGAAAAGCCAGCCTTTGCTCTCTGTGTGCAGCAGGGAAAGCACGTTGAAAAGTGAGAAGACATTTGGGGTTATTTCAGTATGAATTCATTCACACAAAACATTGCTGTTGGACCTAGCGCAAAGCCTTGTCTACTTCTGTCTTCATTCAGATGCTGAGTCTTGTACATGCTCCCGGCAGTTTTTGTTTCAATATGTTGATTTCGAGCAGCACTGCTTTTCCGTTGGTTTGACAGTTACACTACCATATGTCTTGGGTATTCCTGGTGCCCTCTCCCCTACCCCCATCTCCTTTATCACCAGTCTTGGAAGAGAATTCACATTACATTAAAGCAGACCTTGTGAAGCAATGCTGAAGCAGTCCGCTGAAATTACTCGAGCCACAGTGATTGATGTGAAAGTAAACCACTGTGGAGAAGAACTATCGTGAAAAAGAATAATGAGCTTGGTAGGGGACTCAGGGTTTTAAAAATTATTTTTAAATCTGTTTGTTGTTCAAGGCCCTGGGGAATTGGATTCCTCAATTCAGTTGTAAAGAAGCAGAAAAAATGGCTATTTATTTCAAATGAAATCTATGTAACATCATAATATATGAATATGATGCACACACATGAAATGCTGGTTGACAAGAGTAAAAAAGAAAGCAAATGCATGCTTTATCTTGGCTTAAGCATTATAGCACCATCTTTCACTAACCATCTGTGATTCCTGTTTGTTTAATTGATGGTTGTTTCCTAAATAATTGACTCCAGGGCTTTGTAACTGAGAGACAAAAATCTCTAAACTACAGAGGGGCCCCAGGTCAATTCAACCCCCAGGAAAGCATTTCACTTAAATTGGAACTGGTGGGATTTTGTTCTATTATTTTTGTTTGTTTGTTCATTTTCCATAGCTTGAAAGGGCTTTACAGGACTGAACAATATGTACAGAAGATAACTCTGATCTCAAGCACAGAAAACGCTGCTTTTTATCAAATAGTTAATGGAGAAAGTTATTGGATGGGGAAAGACAACATATTCTAGTAGTTATACACAAAAGGCATTCTGCCACAGAGGTAAGGCATGTTCACATGCTTTGTAGCTGTTTTCATAATGGAGAGTCTCCTCGTGCCTGTAGCTTACAGAAGCAACAATGAGGCATGAGAGAATAGAGAGATATTTGTTTGGCTTTCATTTTAAATACAGATGTAATTCTCCATTTCCAAATCAGTCAACAAATGGAAACTCAGTTATACCTTAACATCTGTACTTTTCAAAATTTAATTCAAGTCTCTAGTAAATTTTATTCAGGTCTGTAGTAAAAAAAATTCATATAAAAATGTGCAGGTACAGGAAAAGTGAAAAATTTAAAAAAATTATTATATTCCACTGAATTATATGCAACAAATGTGTATATTTGGCAGAACTGCACACAAACATGCATATGTTCAGAGACATCTGCGTAGGAAGGTTTGTGTAGACATTTATTTTTCACAACTCGCTAATTGACAGGAAAATAAAAGCAAAATGAACAGAAAGATCAAAACATGGGAGACAGAAGCCCTACTGTGGCTTCCACTAAATTGGTGAATCTTAACTCTTGAGGAGCAGAAGCCAAGCAGGTAGCCCTGCTCCCATCCATCCTACATCGTACACGTGGAGAGCTAAATCTGGAGAGGAGAGTGTATCTGTCCTTCCTGATCATGGGAAAATACTCAATTTGTGCAGACCGCTGTCCTCTTCCGATTTAGCTTTCTACACACAACGGCTAGGATGGAGATAGGACAGTGTCAGCCTGTTCCCTCTACATGCAGGTTAACATTGACCCTTTTGTTGACTGCTTGGGTAGGGCTTGAGTGAAACCAAAATTGAGAGGTCCATCCAACCCTAGCAAAGAAAACGATAAGAATTGCTTTATGAGTAGATCATCTGGCTGCAGGGGTCTTAAATAGTAAACAGGAGACCTTCCTATTCAGCCCTGAAGAAGAAATGCCACCTGTTGGTATCCTCCCCTGATTCAGGGTGGCTGACTGGTATGAATTCTATCTTGGAGATGTTTTCTCTTTCAATCAGCTGATGATGATGTTTAACAAATCAATAGATCCACGTGTAGTAGAAATGCCAATGTAGTGTGGTGCACAGAGTGATGGACTAGGATGAGGAGACCTGGGTTCAAATTCTAACTCAGCCATGGAAATTCATTGTGGCACGGCACTAGTAAAACCACCCCTTAAGTATCTTACCCCAGCTAGGGTCACTATAAGGTGGATGTAACTTGATGGCACATAAACAACAGCTTTGGTCTGCTTGTAACTTGAGACAAAAGATATGTTATAGTTTGTTTTGCAAAAAATAATAATCATATGTTCCTGGAGAGGTCTGCTGTGGCAACAGTGGCATATGCCTTAGTTACATCCCAGATGGATTACTGTAAAATGCTCTACATGCAGATACCTTTGGACAATATTTGGAACCTTCAGTGGGTCCAAAACGTGACAGCCAGATTACTAACTGGGGCTGGTCACAGGGATCACATAACCTCTCTGTTACATAAGTTTCTCTGGCTGCCAATACATTTCCAGGTACAATTCAAAGTGAATGGTTTTAAAAGAGACTGCTGCCAAAAAATCAGAAAAAGACTGAGACTTGGAAGGACAGAAATGAAGGGATTAGAAAAGATTGTCAATTATAAGAATGGTCGGAAGATCGACAATTAGCCTCATTTGAACGAATATCATACAGAAAGCAACTCCGTGAGGATATCTATGTAGATAAATGGAAGCCCTTCATTGACTCATTGTAAATGCATAAGATAGTTTATTGTGAACGTATATATTACCATACTATTTTGTATTGTATTGACCTTTTGTCTGTCTGTTTGTTTTGTTTTGTTCTCTTGGTTCCGTTTTGCTCATTTTAAACTCTTTTTTTCTTTTTAGTGTAATTTAAGTTTATATTGTTATGTTAAACATGCAAAAAAACCAAAAATAAAAAAAGTATAAGAATGTGTCACTGGAGACAAAGACCAAGATTATCCACACACTTGTATTCCCAATCACCATGTATGGGTGTGAAATCTGGACAGTTAAGAAAGCTGACAGGAAAAAATGATCTGTTTGAAATATAGTGTTGGAGGAGTGGTTTGTGAATATTCTGGACTGCCAGAAAGAAAAACAAATGGGTTCTAGACCAAATCAAGCCTCTCTGGAGGCAAAAATGTTGAAACTGAGGCTGTCCTAATATGGGCACATCATGAGGATTCTCTGGAAAAGAAAAAAATACGAGATGGATTGACTTCCTAAAGAAAGCCACAGGTTGTCACTTTACAAGACCTGAGCAGGGCAGTTGAGGACAGGTCATTTTGAAGACACTCATTTATAGGGTTGGCATAAGTCAGTGGAGATCTGACAGCACTTAACAACAATAGGAGAAAAATATTATCTGTTTGTTCATGATGCTTAACAAGAAGGAGAAGAGGATAAAATCTCACTTCTTTGCACACTACTTTCTTTCTGCAGTGGATGTGTCTACTTTTCTCATAAGTAACCTCCCCCAGCATGAATCCCATGCTTTCTATTTGTATTTCTTGAAGCCTCTCCTTTAACAATTTGCATGATTTACTAATGTAGTACAAACACACACATGCAAAGGGAAACAGAGAGAGAGACTTAGAGCATGAAGGGAATCCTTCCAAAGGAAACGGAGAAAAAATGTTGGGGTGAAATCGAACATGAAGGTGATGTCGACCATCTGTGTAGGAAGCAGATCCAACTGGCGCTCAAACACAGGATATGCTTATTCACCAATTATCAAACCTGGACTTCAATCTCCTCTCTGTGTCTGATGAGCCAGGCCAGAAACTACGTGCCTGACACTGAAGGCCAGTGTTGCTGTGCACAGCTAGAGAAAGGCACACTTTGGGCCAGCCTATGCCAGTTTTTGATTTGCAAGGGACCAGAGGAAGCCTCGTTTTACCTTTTCTGACTGCTGCTGTTCCCACCCCCAGCTTCTGTTTTCAGAAGGCTGAGAGAACTTGATTTTTCTAAAATCAAGGAAAGGATTTTATTACAAGATTGCTTACCACCAGTGGTTGCTCATCCATTAGGGCAACTGGAAACTGACCCCCCCCTTCCTAGGCTAAGGCTACTCCCAGCCATCCCACTCCTGCCTACTTCCTTCAGTGGTGTAGTGGAGCCACCACTGGCAGGGTGGGAGCTTCAGGACTTTCTGAGTCTTGAGGCTGCGGTATCATTTGCCCTCAGCCGCCCTGTGCTCTCTGAGGAAAGCTCATGGTAGCTGGGAGAGAAATGAATTTACTGAGGAAAAGTATTCTGTTGCAAGCTATCCCTGTTGTAAAGTATTTGGGAGTGATCTGGCCCTCAGTACTTAAGAAACATTAGATTTACAAGAAACCTGCTCCTCATGTGTTGATATGGAACAATCCAGCAGCCTACATTTGGAGGCCTTGTGGAGGAGCTGACTATGGGGTCTGTCATGGTGAACACCTGGACTTCCAAATTTGCCACTGTGCCATTTACCCAATGCAGAAAGCTCATGTGTGGGTGTGGGTGTAAATTACTATACACCTCTCTACTTCTGTTTCTGCTTGTTTGAATATACCTCTGTGTAACAGAGAGAGAGAGTGGAAGTACCAACTCTTGCTCCACCTACTATTGGCTGATAATAATAATCTTAGAATTGCAGGGCTGGAAGGGACCCTATGGATCATCAAGTCCAGACCCTGTCAAGGAGGCCCAGTGAGGAATTGAACTCCCAACCTCTGGCTCTGCTGCCAAATGTCTAAACCACAGAGCTGTCCAGCAGTTCTTTCTAACCTCACCAATCACAGTCAGCATAAACTACCTCTGCCTTTTAGCTTTCTGTGCCCTAACTCACCATATTGTGAATGTTAGGCTGTTTCTGTGCTTGGTTTTAGTAAATATATTTCTCTCCCCACCCCACCCCATACACACACACCAACCATCCAGGAGCCTCCATGTTTTGATTTTGTGAACAATCTTATAAAATACCAGAACACCATTATATCAATTTTTTCAATGCAATACTTACCAAAAGGGGATTATAAAGTTAAGAATGAACTATTTTCCTAGTTTGACTGCAGTGTGAGTTCAACAAAAGTACTAGTTCCTCATGAAACCAAACTGTAAAGCATATAAGAAACTTCTTAGCTTCTTTGATGTACTTTCTTTTAAGGCAATCTCAGTTAAGTACCGGGTTGTCATGACAATAAAAGTTGCAGGGCTTTATAGCAGGGTGGCCCATAAATTTCAAATACAGGTTGCTCTGGGGCAGAATTTATTTACACATTTCCAATGCAAATGCGTCCTCATTTTTTAGCTGACTGATGAATTCTGTGATTCAGAAATAGGAACTTTCAATTTTAGATGGCTTTGAGCCCTTTCACACTTCTCTGTTAGAAACCAGCAGCTACTTACCTTTAAGGGAAATAGCTGAGCTGAGGATAGACAAAAATACTACCGCCAAGAAATGACTGTTGTTAGTTTTTCTCACTGTTATGATATTGAGAATACCTCAGCATCTTCCAGAGTGCTTCTAAGTAGAGTTGGCCAAGTAAAGAACATTCCAGCCTATTGAGCTTCTCCAGGTTTCACCTCAAGACTCGATTTGACTTCTGTGTGCTTGGCATTGTTAGTATTTTTCTCAGATGGTTTTCATATTTTTACACACAACTTTCAAAGTATACACATTTGAGTGCCATTCTTCTCCTGTTGACCAAAATATGTTTAAACACGTTTTTAAAGCAAACATTTTTGCATGCACTTTCCCTATCCTGGTTTTCCAGTGTGTAGGACAGCCCTGTGTTACAGTTATTGCAACTTCACATGTTGCCTCTAGTAGGTTTTGGCTGGGAAGGACCTTTGTGGACTGGGGTGACTGTCAATCTATCTAGCACTAACCAATCTTTCCTTCCATGCCTCTGAGTTCAAAGAGAGCCATACCTCTCTGCTCTATATCTTTTTCCCCCCTCTTCTTTGTTGAAAAGTCAGTCTGCTGGAAGCAGTTCGTTTGTTGAGGCCTGTTACTGAAAGTCAGTCAGCCATGTTTTGTTAGTTTGCTGTAGATCTGTTCAACTGTAAGTAAAGAAAATGGTTTTTATTCTTTCTACTTCAAATATCTCAGAGTGAGTTATTGAGACCATACGTGCCAGTTGATTAGAAAAAGTGGTGGACTAATCTGGGAAACTTGAAGCTAATTCTGCTTTGTGAATCCCTGCACTTTGTTGCACAGCTAGGAAAATTTAACCCAAAATTCAAAACTCTGCAACATTATGCTCCTGTGATGCTCCTTTCTCTGCCTCTTTCAGCTTGAGTACAAATAGACTGTAATGCATTGCCAAAGATAGGGCAACTTCCCTGCCATTAGTCCGTATCCCATATCCCATTCCACTCAGATTTCCTCTTCCTATGGAGTGAGATGGAGTGAGATGGAGCCTTGGTACAAACCAAGTCTTCATTCAGAGGAACACACTGGAGAGAGAAAACATCTGGATTCTTATTCATTATATTACTGTCTGAAAGAGGATATGATGGAGATCACACAACGGGTGCAAATGGGAGTAGGAGCCTTGTATTTCATTTCCTAAACAATATCTCATCAGCTCAACAGCATGGCATGACCTCATAATGTTCGGGTTTTAACTCGGGCAGGGGCAACGTTTGGCAGGGCTCTTGGGTCCATCGATCCAGCTACTCATCCAGGCAAAGGGCTTTTGTGTGCTTAATTCTTTAGCAGTCTGGGTTTGAACCCCTGTCCATCCAACCACATTTGTGGAGCTGAATAAAGATAGTAACCCATTGTTTCTGTGAGGCTTCTCATCTTTAATACTGATATGGCAAGCAAATATGACATGTTCCTCTCCACATTGCAAACAGCTACACTGAATTTGGCCAGTATAGATGTCATGTGTTACATTACATGCTGTCACATCACATCCAACCCCAGTAGGGTTTTTCAGGAATGTAAGATATTCTCAGGGATGGGGACTCGAGTCATGGGACTTGCTGTCAAGTTGGACTTAAGCCACACTGGTGACTCCACTCAGGACTTGGTACCAAAGACTCAAACTTGAACTTGGGACTCAGACCCAAAGACTTGCCGACATCCCTGGAGATATTGAAGGATAGGTTGTACCATTACCACCACCCCAGTAAGTTTCCATGGCTGAACAGGGATTTGAACCAAAGTCTCCCACATCTTAGTCCATCACTCTATCCACTACACCACAATACTTTTATTTCACTTTGTTCTTGAAGATTTCACCAAAAGGATCCTAAAAATTCTTAAGCTCCCAGATGATGAAAAGAAAAAGTGGTACAAATACAGAGACAAACATGGGAAACTCTGAATGCAAGTCAAACTGAAAGATATTTTTCACTCCAAGCCTGGAATTGTGAAACCTTTTAATAATATCTGCTTACATCTCTTTCAGACATTCTGTAAATCTGTATGGGAAAGTGATCATGGTAACAATCACTGCTTCTTGGCTTCTGTGCTCCTCTTCTCAAGGAGCCCATGAGACCATGTGGATACAAAGATGTTCACAGGTGCTGACCTTCCAAACGAAAGCAAATCAGCTGGGGGTGAGGATTGGTGCCACGAATCCATTTCATCCGTCTCCAGTCTGAAGCAGGCTTACCCAATCTTTTAACACAGATGTTTATTTTTACCTTTGTAAGTGAGGGGAAAGAGTATTGCTTGCCTCCCCAGAGTGAAGTGCTTGTGTGGCATTGCTACTCAGACAAGCCCAGTGGAACAACCATATGGGGATGCATCTTGACAAAGATGGGAACCTCCAGGATATGTTCCCCAATCACTTTCTATCATGTTGCTATATCTAGAAACTAACTTAGAAAAGAGCCCCCAATTTTCTCTGTGGTAGAGAATCCATGACCTCATTTATGTTAAAAAGAAGACACAGATTAGTCCCTGCACATTTCATCGATGAAATTGGGAAGAACAGCATTGAAATCTGCAATTCATAACATTTAACGAAAAAAAGAGAGGAAAAACTTCGATACTGGCTATTTTCTCTGGAATGGACATAATTCAGTCAGCCATTGTTACAGGGAAGCCAAATAACAGCAGGATGATGAACTGTTTCATTCTTCTATTTTGCACATTAGCCTCCTTTCTTTTTTCACTCCTCATTTATGGGGAATTGTTTCAAGATTAACTACATGAGTTACTGATTTTTATCTGAAACATTCTGTCTAAAGACACACAAAACACAGTACAGAACTTTATTTATACAGCAGCATGAACCATGCCCTTTGGGTGCTAATGCCACAGAATGCCTACACTGTCAGTCTAGTTCTGTGTGGCAATTCTGAGGAAGTAAAGTGCCCCATCTTGGCAAATGAAAGAAGAAAACAGCCACTTATAAGGAGAAGTCTGGCCCAAGGTACTTTGCTGCCTGAGGAAAAGGAAAAACACCTTTCCAACATGCATAGTAGACTGGTATTTGACTCCTTCTTCAACAGTGACAAGGGGATGATGTCTTCCATTGCCTCCAAGAGCTGCAAACTGATTCAGAGCATATAGGACAGGCCATGTGACACACAGCCCTACCTTTCAATAGAGGGAATCACCAAGCAAGTTGGGAAGAAATATTTGGTGGCACATGCCTACCCACCCCCAGCATCGGCTGCATCAGGTATAAGTAAGGATTCCTTGTGTTTGTTGTTGTTTAGTCGTTAAGTCGTGTCCGACTCTTCGTGACCCCATGGACCAGAGCACGCCAGGCCCTCCTGTCTTCCACTGCCTCCCAGAGTTGGGTCAGATTCATGTTGGTAGCTTCGATGACACTGTCCAACCATGTCGTCCTCTGTCGTCCCCTTCTCCTCTTAACTTTACACTTTCCAAACATCAGGGGCTTTTCCAGGGAGTCTTCTCTTCTCATGAGATGGCCAAAGTATTGGAGCCTCAGCTTCAGGATCTGTCCTTCCAGTGAGCACTCAGGGTTGATTTCCTTTAGAATGGATAGGTTTGTTCTCCTTGCAGTCTAGAGGACTCTCAAGAGTCTCCTCCAGCACCACAATTCAAAAGCATCAATTCTTCGGCGGTCAGCCTTCTTTGTGGTCCAGCTCTCACTTCCATACATCGCTACTGGAAAAACCATAGCTTTGACTATGCGGACCTTTGTCAGCAAGGTGATGTCTCTGCTTTTTAAGATGCTGTCTAGGTTTGTCATCGCTTTCCTCCCAAGAAGCAGGTGTCTTTTAATTTCGTGGCTGCTGTCACCATCTGCAGTGATCATGGAGCCCAAGAAAGTAAAATCTGTCACTGCCTCCATATCTTCCCCTTCTATTTGCCAGGAGGTGATGGGGACCAGTGGCCATGATCTTAGTTTTTTTGATGATGAGCTTCAGACCATTTTTGGCGCTCTCCTCTTTCACCCTCATTAAGAGGTTCTTTAATTCCTCCTCACTTTCTGCCATCAGAGTGGTATCATCTGTATATCTGAGGTTGTTGATATTTCTTCCGGCAATCTTAATTCCGGCTTGGGATTCATCCAGTCCTGCCTTTCGCATGATGTATTCTGCATAGAAGTTAAATAAGCAGGGAGACAATATACAACCTTGTCGTACTCCTTTCCCAATTTTGAACCAATCAGTTGTTCCATATCCAGTTCTAACTGTTGCTTCCTGTCCCACATATAGATTTCTCAGGAGACAGATAAGGTGGTCAGGCACTCCCATTTCTTTAAGAACTTGCCATAGTTTGCTGTGGTCCACACAGTCAAAGGCTTTTGCGTAGTCAATGAAGCAGAAGTAGATGTTTTTCTGGAACTCTCTGGCTTCCTCCATAATCCAGCGCATGTTAGCAATTTGGTCTCTAGTTCCTCTCCCCTTCGAAATCCAGTTTGTACTTCTGGGAGTTCTCGGTCCACATACTGCTGAAGCCTGCCTTGTAGGATTTTGAGCATAACCTTGCTAGCGTGTGAAATGAGTGTAATTGTACGGTAGTTGGAGCATTCTTTGGCATTGCCCTTCTTTGGGATTGGGATGTAGACTGATCTTTTCCAATCCTCTGGCCACTGCTGAGTTTTCCAAACTTGCTGGCATATTGAGTGTAGCACCTTAACAATGTCATCTTTTAAGATTTTAAATAGTTCAACTGGAATGCCATCACCTCCACTGGCCTTGTTGTTAGCCATGCTTTCTAAGGCCCACTTGACTTCACTCTCCAGGATGTCTGGCTCAAGGTCAGCAACCACACTATCTGGGCTGTCCGGGACATCCAGATCTTTCTGGTATAATTCCTCTGTGTATTCTTGCCACCTCTTCTTGATGTCTGCTGCTTCTCTAAGGTCCCTACCATTTTTGTCCTTTATCATGTCCATCTTTGCACAAAATGTTCCTTTGATATCTCCAATGTTATTGAACAGATCTCTGGTTTTTCCCTTTCTATTATTTTCCTCTATTTCTTTACACTGTTCATTTAAGAAGGCCCTCTTGTTTCTCCTTGCTATTCCTTGGAAGTCAGCATTCAATTTTCTGTAACTTTCCCTATCTCCCTTGCATTTGGTTTCCCTTCTCTTCTCTGCTATTTCTAAGGCCTCGTTGGACAGCCACTTTGCTTTCTTGCATTTCCTTTTCTTTGGGATGGTTTTTGTTGCTGCCTCCTGTACAATGTTACGAGCCTCCATCCATAGTTCTTCAGGGACTCTGTCCACCAAATCTAGTTCCTTAAATCTGTTCTTCAATTCCACTGTGTATTCATAAGGTATTTGGTTTAGATTATACCTGACTAGTCCAGTGGTTTTTCCTACTTTCTTCAGTTTAAGCTTGTGTTTTGCTATAAGAAGCTTATGATCAGAGCCACACTCAGCTCCAGGTCTTGTTTTTGCTGACTTTATAGAGCTTCTCCATCTTTGGCTGCAGAGAACATAATCAATCTGATTTCGGTATTGCCCATCTGGTGATGTCCATGTGTAGAGTCGTCTCTTGTGTTGTTGGAAAAGAGTGTTTGTGATGACCAGCTTGTTCTCTTGACAAAACTCTATTAGCCTTTGCCCTGCTTCGTTTTGAACTCCAAGGCCAAACTTACCTGTTGTTCCTTTTATCTCTTGACTCCCTACTTTAGCATTCCAATCCCCTATAATGAGAAGAACATCTTTCTTTGGTGTCAGTTCTATAAGGTGTTGTAAGTCTTCATAGAATTGGTCAATTTCAGCCTCTTCAGCATTGGTGGTTGGTGCATAAACTTGGATTACTGTGATGTTGAAAGGTCTGCCTTGGATTCGTATTGAAATCATTCTATCATTTTTGAGATTATATCCCAGTACAGCTTTTCCCACTCTTTTGTTGACTATGAGGGCTACTCCATTTCTTCTATGGGATTCTTGCCCACAATAGTAGATATGATAATCGTCTGAATTGAATTTGCCCATTCCTGTCCATTTTAGTTCACTGACGCCCAGGATGTCAATGTTGATTCTTGCCATCTCCTGTTTGACCACATCCAGCTCACCAAGGTTCATAGATCTTACATTCCAGGTTCCTATGCAGTATTTTTCTTTGCACCATCGGACTTTCCTATCACTTCGAGGCACGTCCGCAGCTGAGCGTCCTTTCGGCTTTGGCCCAACCACTTCATTAGCTCTGGAGCTACTCGTACTTGTCCTCCGCTCTTCCTCAGTAGCCTTCTTGGCAAAGATACTGGAGTGGCTTGCCAGTTCCTGCTCCAGGTGGATCGCGTTTAGTCAGAACTCTCCACTATGACCTGTCCGTCTTGGGTGTCCCTGCACGGCATAGCCCATAGCTTCTCTGAATTACTCAAGCCCCTTCGCCATGACAAGGCAGCAATCCGTGAAGGTCTTACTCAGGTCCTTGTATTACTCAGGTCCTATCCTGGAGACACCTATATGTCAGGAACAGGGGGCTGAAAACAGGAGCAAGCCAGAAGGGGCAAGAAGATGGTTGAGATGCAGGCATGGTTCCCATATGGGGCAGGAAAAGTTAGCGGCCTGGACAATGGGATGCTGGGAACAACTTCATGGTGATGATGCAGCTTCTTTGAGGCCAAAACAATGCGCCACTATGGAGATGGATAAATGATGCATAGACCCTTGGAAAAGTTGGTACCCCATGAGCCTGGGATGTTCCTTATACAGAGAAATGATCTATGCATCATGTATATGGGAGCCATGCCTGCATCTGAGCCATCTTCTTGCCCCTTCTTCTGACTTGTTCCCCTTTTCAGCCCCCTGTTCCTGACATATTGGTGTCTCCAGGATAGGACCTGAGTAACACCTTGCTTAGCATGTGGCTACACAGTGGGGGGGAAAATATGCTTTGCTCCACTGTGATTCACACCCGTGGAAATCAGGTGAAATCTCTGTAGCCAACCAGATGACAATTTGCAGGAGTCAACAGGAGCAGAGGCAGAAAGCTCAATCTGCATTGAGCCCCAACAGAAGACACTGCCTTAAGGTGCTAACAAGTGCTAATTGGCAATTTCCACCTCTCTCTCTTTTTAAAAAATATTTTCCTAAGTGGTAGCATGTTGCAGCACTGAGCTGAAACTGGTTTTTTTTTTTAAGAGCAAGAAGTAGTTTGGGGTCAAGGGCACCTGGTTGCAAGTGCCTTTTTGTATCAGATCAGGCAATCCCACTGACAGAAAGTGAACAAAAGTGATGTCAAACCAATCAGAACAAATTTAAACCAGCTCTGCAGGCTAAACAAAGAAAGAGTGATCCCCACTCAAAGAAGAGAATTCGACAATAAGCTCCCCCCATTTAACTTTTATGTTGTGTAATCTCTATGATTTAATTCAAATTTATCTGTGCCCAAACCAATTTAAATTGCTGTGTAAATTACCAATGTAGTTGCCCCCTTAGTCGAATGCCAGGGCCAGCTTTGCCTAGAAAGCCTGATTGTGAACCAGCCTGGAAGTGACTACAGCATGAATATCTAAGGTCATGTCAGTCTCGTCCAGAAAAGGCCACAACAGGCAAAACCGTTGAAACTGGTGAAAGGCCTCCCTCAACACCACCGCAACCTGAATATCACAGGATATGTCAGGTCAAACTGCACACCCAGACCATATGTGACTACTCCTGGGAATATACACACAACCCTGCCAAGAACAGGATGTGAATGTACTCCAAAAATTGAAGTGGAAATTACTTGGGGTTACATGCTGGAAAGAGACAGAGCTGAGTGTCATCTATTTGTTGGTGGTGATTCAGCACTTTTACCACTGATTTACCACTGACTTATTTCCCTGCAAATAGATGTCAAATTGCACTGTAAATCTCTCTGTGGTATTCAAAATCTTGCAGAATGAAGTGTCATGCTTCACTTACATTGAACTTCTTAGGAGCTTTAGGGTTCCTTCAAAAAGAGTGAATTCTGGTTGGATCCATGTCCAAATTGTGCGTGCTCTTTGATTACTGTGCACGTTAACCAACAACACTATGTAAAGGAACACATTCACTGTAGTGTATCTTTGCACAAGAAAGTGTGAGAGCTTGGGCTTAAGTTTGAGGGCTACAAAGCTGCTGGAGGCACTGTCATGGGGCAGAAAATTTGCTGTCATTTCATTAAAATCCGTATCAGTTGTGTGAGGCAGCCCCTTCAATCTGTAATTTCAAACACAAAAAACAGACTTCCAAAACACATGGAAAGCTCTCAGGAATAGAGAGAGGCTCTCCAAGTTGTAAGTGTGACCTTCATCTGCAGAGGATGACAGAAGCATGAAAGGAGTAAGCAAAGATAGAGCATCCCCCCTCCCATCTTTGTATGTTTATTCTAACCACATTGGTGATGCTTCATGGTGTCTTGTGTTACATCTGAAGCAGGAACTTCAGTGTAATGCATCCTACCACCTCTCTCTAAGCCTCGAGCTGTTCCCTGCCAGTGACTTCTTACGCTGATTTTTTTTTTAAAAGCTAGCAATGTTTTTAAAAGAGATAGCACACCAGACATTTCTAATGTAGCATACATATTTCAGGGGACACATTTTACCACAGATGTTGGTTGTTGTGACACAACTACAAAAATAAGAAGTACAACGCACTAGGGAAAAAGTACTGTACTGAACAGTGGTATTTTCCCCACATAAAAATCTTCTAGGTCCCATTGCTTCTTGCTTGTAAACATCTGCAAGGAGATTTTAAAAATGCTATTATAATCCACTGTACACTAATGCTTGAATGTGTCATTGCACTTTTAAACTATTATTATTATTATTATTATTATTATTATTATTATTATTATTATTATTATTATTATTATTATTATTATTAAATTACACAACATAAACCTACTGCCACAAAAAAACCCAATAAAATATAATTACATATCACATTAGTGCCACCATCACCTTCAGGGCTAGCATTACACTTCATTCAATCCATTTTCTCTCCAAACATTCATTGTTTCTTCCCTCGGTGTATTAAACTATTATTATTATTACATCCGTGTAGTACCAGTAAGATAAAACTTACTGGTACTACAGAGAACAAAAATGAGCAACACGAGAGATCTATTATCTTTAAATTTTGGTAAAAACTACTCTGGAGACTGATATTGGAGGTCAGTGCATTAACCTTTGTCCTATGCCAAGGCAATTAAACTTAGGGGGCAATTTGGGTGGGGTGGGAGGAATAGGAAAACTAGCACAGTGAGGTTTCTGTCTACCTAAATCTCTCTCATACACACACACCAGCAGCTTTCATATAAAAGAACTGATCAAAAAGCCTTTACATCTTTTTCATTTGTCCCCAGCATATTTGAAAGACTTTTCTGTGTCCTCAAAGCTGATTGATTGCCTGATTGATTGAGTGAAAATATTTTTACCCCACTTTACTCCTTAAGAAGGCCCCAAGGCAGCTTACATTATTAAAAGACATTTTTAAAGCTACAAACAGTAAGTATACACACTAAAAGACAGTGAACAAAAGCGACACTGAAAACACATTCAAAGCAGTACAGTACATTTAAAAACCCCACTTAGGCAGCTAAAGCTTGCCTGAAGAGAACGGTCACTGCAGAAGGACAGCACAGATTTGGCCAGCCTCATTGCACAGCTTGTAAACTTTACTTATAGGGACTTCAAAACTTTCAAAATCCCGACTGGTTTTCCGAGCTCTGGCTAACGGTACAAACTCATTGCTGCTCACAGATTTGCATGCTGCTACCCCAGGTGATCCCACTAGCTGTCAGTGTAACACTGGAGCAGGAATTCCAGCTGGGCCATTTATCAGCTTCTCCTGCTGTTTTTACAGCACCCACAGTGCATTAGAGCTTCCTGGTCTGGTGTCAGGCTATAATAAGAACTGGGTTGTAAAAACAGTGACAATGACATTTTATCTGTAATAATTTTTACTTCAGGCATTTGCTTTAGTACATCAAAGCCTTGCATTCATGACTTTCAGGGGTAAAGCTTGGGAAGGTAGGGAGAGGCAATTTGTCAGAAGAGATTAGTATTCTTCTTTGCTATATCCTGCCCTAAGAAAATAATTGATGGGTGTTTGAAGGATTAAGAAATTGAGCTAATTTGTTATAAATAACTTGCTGATCATATTAACATAATATAACTCAGCTTGCTGAACGGAAGTTATGCTTTCAATGCTTAGATTACACTGAGCTCCACTGGGGATTTATTCCCCCCAAATTGAGTGATTTAATGGAAAACAAATTGTCACTACTGTCTTGTTTTATTTATTTCCCCAGGCTACTGCTTTTCAAATATTAACATCAAATATTTCGCTCTTCAAGTTTCAAAAGTAGAGCAAAAATGCACAGACAGATTAAATTAATAATAAGAGGCTGGGCCCCTTGTTCCACCAAACAGGATCTCTCCAGAGGACAATGATGTTTTTGACACTATCTGTCAGAAAGATTTATTACTAATAAGGTTTTGGATTATCGTGTATGTCCACACAAAAGAAATCAAACTGAATGGCATATTTAGGTTGCAAGTCCCAGATCTTGTTTATTTATAAAGCAATAAATATTCAAAGAAGCACAAATAAATTGCACGGGTGTGTGTAAACAAACTGTACAATAACTGAATCAAGTTCAGGAAGGATTACTGAAAAGAAAAGAGAGAGAGAGAGAGATTTCAAGAAGCACATCATCCTGAGTGGAAGGTAAGTGGAGGCAAGGATAGGCAGATGCTTAGAAGCACTTGCGATGGACAATAGATGGACCAGCTTCATCATACTCTTGTTTGCTGATCCACATCTGCTGGAAGGTGGAAAGAGATGCTAAAATTGAGCCTCCAATCCAGACTGAGTATTTCCGCTCAGGAGGGGCAATGATCTAAAGGAAGGAAAAGAAACCATGTTTTGAATGAAAGTTGTATTAATGCTGGCTTTCTAATCCATATAACTGTGCTCATCTTGTTGAATCTGATAGCAATGGCATCCTCAGTTGTGAGGTGTTAGCACACAATCTTTCAAATTTGAGTGAAGTTATTATTTTTCAACCTTATTCTGACAGAGACAAAACAATCCTATGGGGAAGGTAAAGAAAGAACCTGGGATGGAAATGTCTTTTTCATATGGCATATCTGCTTGCACTGGTGGGTCAGAAGCTAGAAGGGACATGTCTTTTTTCCTTCTTTATTTCACTTTCTACAATTTTTTGTACTTTAAAAAAAACCTTTTCCTTCTAATTTCTACCAACAGGTGGGAATTAAACTATGGCAGCTGTAGAGCTGGCTTAGTCTCCCCTCCCCTTCCTATCAGGGACATGCCCTGTGGATAAACAGCTGTTCCCACCATGTCCCTTGCATACCTCCTTTCCCTTCTGTAACACTAGGGTTTCAATGTCAGAGTATAATTGGCTGCAGATTTTCCTACAACTGCAGGTAGGATATTTCTGAGAGGGAGATGAAAAAAGGTTCTATGGCTTCCAGGATGCTCTCTCGGGGACCATGGGATAGCACCTTAATTTTCAATCCAGAACTTCCAACATATCCTCTCACCTTGATTTTCATTGTGCTAGGAGCCAAAGCAGTGATTTCTTTCTGCATACGATCAGCAATACCAGGATACATGGTGGTACCACCTGAGAGTACATTGTTGGCATACAGATCTTTACGGATGTCAATGTCACACTTCATGATGCTATTATAGGTAGTTTCATGAATGCCAGCAGATTCCATTCCTTGGAATGAAAATAAAATTGATTAGTCATTGAAAGGCACAGGCTGGAGAAGAAGCATCAATAGACATTATCAGTAAGTAGAAGTTAGCCACCAAACACACCAAGAACATAAGAATCCATTTATTTCATCTAGCTATGCTTTTGACAGATGTCCAATTGTTTTGCCATAAAATGGGGGAAAGTGGAGACAATTATCTAAGTTAGAGTAAGTCGTTAGAGGCCACAGTGAATTTTGTTTATCTTTTGATCAATGAATGGTCTGAGAACATGGCACAGTGCCAGTTTAGTCCATGTTCCCCTCCTGTAATGACATCAAAATGTATGTTTCTGTGAACACTGAAACCATACATACGTAATTCTAGGCACTGTAAAAAACCTGATCACTGATTACATACATTCTTGGCATGCTTGGTACAATAAAAAAAACAGCAGCAAAAAGTCTTGTGGCAACTAAGTTTGATATCACATAGGTTTTGTGGACTGCAATGCATTTCATTAGATGTTGCATCAATAAGATAGATTTCACTACAGAGTGGAATGATTTCTGCCATTGCATTGCAAAAGGGAGAGAGGTGCAGAGGTCTTATTTATGATTGCAACAAATGATGACGGATAAGCAAGAGCTTAGCTGTGAGCAGCAGGAGAAAATACATCAGAAGGAACAATTCATGGGTGACATTCCAATATATTAGTTGACAGGTGGCTTCCTAAAGTGAACTGAAACATGATCCAAACCAAGGCAGCAGCTGATGGACAACTGCATTGAAACACAGAAGACTTGTATTTTAGCACTTGTTGTCCCCATCAGATTTATTTGGCAGAGAAGGAGGCAATAACCCTCTCAGTCATGTC
Source organism: Intellagama lesueurii (assembly GCA_037013535.1). Classification (NCBI taxonomy): domain Eukaryota; kingdom Metazoa; phylum Chordata; class Lepidosauria; order Squamata; family Agamidae; genus Intellagama; species Intellagama lesueurii. Next base: position 48,403,510 of record JBAJHW010000001.1, read on the forward strand.
AAACACCGGTCTCAGGAAACATGAACTTACACTGGTCTTTTGGAGGCTTCTAAGTTATCTTGGGAGCACATATAGCAGTGGTTCCCAACCTTGGGTCTCCAATTGTCCTTGGACTACAACTCCCAGAAATCCTGGCTAGCACAGCTAGTGGTGAAGACTTCTGGGAGTTTTAATTCAAAAACATCTCGGAACCCAAGGTTGGAAATGACCAGGCAATGCTATAGCAGCATCTCAATTTCTTTCAAATTATTTTATTGAATAGCTACTGAAAACCCTGTGGAAATTAAAGATGGTAAAGCATCCACATCATCCAATAACATACTCTTTCTCTTCTGTATGAAGGAAAAGAGGGCAGGTTTCCAGTTCCAGACCCCTACTTGGACTAGTTGAGAAACTGCTCATGCATCTGGTCACGCAACGAAGAGCCTGCCAGAGCAGAAGACAGACACTTATGTGATTATCCTTCTCTTCATGTTCAAGAAACAAAATACTAGCCTCAGTCTTTTATCATCTATGTTTATTTCCACTTTGACATTACCAGACTAATGGATTTGACATAATCAAGAGTGCTACTCTGACTTTCAGTGCTAAAAGATCTTATCAATGGGGACAAGTTTCTGCAATGTCCCAAAGACCAGGTTATATATATTTTAAAACTTAAAGTGCCAAACAGAATGTTCATTTTATGAGCATTTGGTGAATGATGGCCTTTCTTGATACCATAGAATCACAGAATAATGGAGTTGGAAGGGGCCTATAAGGCCATCAAGTCCAGCCCCCCGCTCAATGCAGGAATTCAAATCAAAGTATATCTGACAGATGTTTGTCTCATTTTCTCTTGAATGGTTCCAGCATTGGAGCACCCACCACTTCCTAAGTGGTGATTCCATGCAATACTTAAAAGTGGTACAGCCAAAAGCATGCAATCACTCTAGTCTTAAAAACATTTGGCATGCATATTTCTGGCATGGGCTAATTTAATACTTTATGATAATACTCACTCACCATGTAAACCAGTGAGCTGGCAAGAGATGCAGACACCTCTAAGTGATGATCACAAGGGATCTGACATATGGGGAGAGGGGGTGGGGATCACAGGGGGGGTGGCCTATGTCCTTACCTCTTTGTTTAATTAGCCATTTTGCTGATGAAGATAAAACTTCACATTGCTGGTTAATTAACATTAATTTAATTGAGAAGAAGGACCACAGGGATAAAACGATTAGGGACTTGGCTTAGACACACACATTTGTCAAAGTAGAATCAGTAACTCTACACAGGACACAAACTCGACCTAAAAATAGCAGCTTCACTCAACTAATGCAGAGGTTTTGCCTTGTAATGGGAACTCATCAATGTCAACAAAGGAACTCAGTCAATGTTGACAGCCAATTCCCAATTTTTGTACTATTTAAAACGTAACACTGTTATTTCACATCTCTGCTATATATTGGAAACTGCAAAGGGTATCGACATAAAATAAGATTCCAACTATCATAAAGACATTAGTAATTGTTAATATTAAGCACATGTACAGTGGTCTTATAAAGTCACCCCAAACTGGTCCATGAGGGATTCTGTAAACAGGACAAATATGTAGTAGGGACAGGGGTTTCTTGAGTAGTAGCCACCCTAGTTGTAGAATGCTTTCTGTGAGGAGGTTAGGCTAATATCTTTATTGTCCTTTAGGCAGTTAGTGAAGACCACATTATTATACCAAACTTTTAATACTCTTATCTTCCTCTTAAAACTTGATTTTGTTGTACTGTAGTTTGTCCCAGATTGTCTTGTCCATTGTTCGGTGGTTTATCAGTTTTATTGTTTTTATTATTTTTACTTGTACATTGCCTTGAGCAGGAAAATAGATAGATAGATAGATAGATAGATAGATAGATAGATAGATAGATAGATAGATAGATAGATAGATAGATAGATAGATAGATAGATAGATAGATAGATAGATAGATAGATAGATAGATAGATAGATAGATAGATAGATGTTGCAGGTGTAAAGAATACTTACCAATGAAGGATGGTTGGAAGAGAGTTTCTGGACAACGGAAACGCTCATTCCCAATTGTGATGACCTGGCCATCAGGCAATTCATAGCTCTTTTCCAGAGAAGAGGAGGAGGCTGCAGTAGCCATTTCATTCTCAAAGTCCAAAGCAACATAGCACAGCTTCTCCTTAATGTCACGGACAATCTCACGTTCAGCTGTGGAGGCAAACGCAGAAACTCATGGCAGGAAAGAAAAAGTAGAGGCCAAGGAGAAGATGAGAAAGACTAGGGAGTACTGTTGTCAGTAAAAGATGTTATGATTCCCCTGAGACATTTCCTAGACTTCTGTTTGGGCACCACCATATGTCTTCCAAAATGATTCCCAACGTGCCTGACAGTGGGGGTTCATCCCCTCACTAGACCACTGGATAGGTCTGGTGGGTTAGGGGAGGAAGAGGGTCTATAAAAATAAATATAGATTGCCTTCCCCATGGCACCAACTGGTACCAACACTGCCTCTATTTCGGTACAAAACAAAAACCTGGAAGTTCATCCAAACATTTGGCAAATAGTAAGATGACAGTTCAATCTTGAATCTCTCCATTTGCTGGTTTTGTCTCAGTTGTTTACTTGTTATTTGTTTCATTATTAATCTTAAACATCATGTTGCATAGTTATGCCAGCGGCAAGGAAATGGCAAATTGCCACAAAGTGTGGTTAATTAATGTGTCCCTGCTTGGGTTCCTTGTTGTGCACTAAGCCATCTGACTGGTACAGAAATCCAAGCTGGGAATCGTTAATTAGCAACAATTTGCTGTTGTATAGTCATGCCATTTCCCCTCTGCCCACATAACTACACAACAGAATTCAAATTGTTTGAGCTTTTTTGATGTGATTTTATTGAATGTACCCAACTTTGAGATCTGCTAATATATAGTGGGTTAGAAATATATAATAAATGAATAAAAAACCACAAGAAGAAATCGCTGGGAAAGTGTTTTAAAGAGGATGAAACAAGGGGTGTGGTGGCTCTTGTGGAATGCTGCAAGAAGCTTAGCTTTTGCATCAGAAACCATTTCAAACATTTCTTTTCTTTGTATGCATTCATCCAATTTAGAAAGATACCTACCAGTTGTCACAAATGAATAGCCACGTTCTGTCAGAATCTTCATGAGGTAGTCAGTCAGATCCCTGCCAGCCAGATCCAAGCGCATGATGGCGTGAGGCAGAGCATAACCTTCATAGATGGGGACGTTGTGTGTAACACCATCCCCTGAATCAAGGACAATACCTGTGACACAGAAATGGTCAAGAGTCAACGTGCCTCTCAGCAAATTAGTACCAACTCTTTCAGAAGTCATGTGACCTTTCAATAAGCAGTTTGGCAAATTATAAGAATATTTCATTTATTTAAATTAATTATATTTATATCTCACCTTTCATCCAATGAGCTTGAAGGACACATCAAGCTCTTCCCTAATTTATCTCACAATAACCCTGTGAGGTCAGTTAGGCTCAGAAGTTGTGAATGTCCCAAGGTTACCTAGAAGGTTTTATGGCCAGCGAGTAAGGGTTTGCAGCCAAGTCTCCTGACTCTTAGTCCAATACTCTAACCACATACTGGCTCAACTATGATCCTTGATCTACGTCAGCATTTTTCTGGAACATGATTATTCTTGTCCCAAAGTTCTCTCAGTATCTCACCACCAATCTTGGAGCCCCATATTATTAGCCCCTACACATAGTAAAAGAAAAAAAACTGGGGAGACACTAATTGAAGAAAAAGGAGGCAAGCCTCAGGATGCCCTTGAATATGTATTACATACCATGCATGTCTGAATGTAAATCCTTTTTCAAGGACACTCTTGGAACAACTGATTTGAGTCTTTATAAAGCACAACTCCAAAGTGACTAAACCATCAGGCTTCTCAAAGAGTATATGAAACAAGGGAATCTAATCTGAATTAGTGACTCAGCACAGAAATAGGTGGAAATACATTTCTAGAATCCTGAGTAATATACAACACAAGGGAATGGTCATGTATCTATGATTTAAGGTTTTTTTTTTTTAGAGTGCGAAACTGTAGAGAAATGATAGCTAAGCAGAAAAACCAGCTGGCTGTTTACCTGTGGTACGTCCAGAAGCATAGAGAGATAGAACAGCTTGAATGGCCACATACATAGCAGGCACATTGAAGGTCTCAAACATTATTTGGGTCATCTTCTCGCGGTTGGCTTTAGGATTCAGAGGAGCCTCTGTGAGGAGGGTGGGATGCTCCTCAGGGGGCGACACGCAGTTCATTATAAAAAGTATGGTGCCAAATTTTTTCCATATCATCCCAGTTAGTGATAATGCCGTGTTCAATTGGGTATTTCAAGGTCAGGATACCTCTCTTGCTCTGTGCTTCATCACCCACATAGGAATCTTTCTGGCCCATACCAACCATAACACCCTACAGTACAGAAGAGGCAAAGGGATAGGACCAGGCATTATGAGATAGGGCAATATAAACAGACAACTTTAACATGAAACAAGCAGACAAAAATGGATTAAATATTGAGGTACATTTTAAATCTGTCTCTTTACATTATTTCAGTTTACCATCTTGTTAAGTCTATCACTGAATTCACTTTGTAATAGGAAGCTATTTTCTTCTTTATCTTGGTTATTTAACATAGGGGGCCCCACCCCGGGGCTGTGGACCGATACCGGTTCATGGCCTTCAAAGGACTGGGCCGCTGGGACAGATGAGCGGCGAGCAGGAGGTGAACGGCGAGCGAAGCTCCGCTTCCTGTCAGCGTGTTCCTATTAGGTTCTAATGCCGCTGCTGATCTGACAGGAGGCGAAGCTTTGCTCCCCGCTCCCCTCCTGCTGCTGCTAGATCAGCTGTGCCTGTGGCATTAGAATCTAATAGAAGCCCGCGCTCCTATTAGGTTTTAAGCCGCTGCTGATCTAACAGGAGGCGGAGCTTCAATTGCAGCTCACCTCCTGCTCGCCATTTCCTTTATGAGCTTGATTCAAAGCTATCTTCCAAACCTACTGCATAACAAGTACCCCTTGCAGTCCTTGGGAGAATGGTCTTCAACTAAACTGGTCCCTGGTGTCAAAAAGGTTGGGGACCACTGATTTAACAAATATAAAATGTGGTTGGTGGCAAACTAATCTACGTACGTAACACATTTAGGATGGATTGTTACTTATTCTTTCAGGGGGCAACATTAGTTTATTCCAGCAGGAACATCAGCAGTAAAAAATACTCTTTTACTTCTAATTCAAGAAAACATTTCTCTTGACCAACATATTCTATTATACACAAAATGTATTCTATTACACACTAAAAAATATTGCTAGTTGAAGTTGAAGTGAACTACTGCTGTTTGTGAGGGTAGGTGTGAGAATATTCTCAGAAATTTGGGGAACAAAGCTAAACATTATTCATCTCTATAGTTTTAAATGGCATAGTTGGAATGCTTAACATTCTCTCACTTGAACTTAATGGGCCATCATCAGCTCAACAGGTTTTGGTTTTGTATCCATGGCAGTGAACTGATCTGAATAGCTCAGCAGTAGCATCATTATTTAGAAAGCAAGGACATATAGACTGAAATCCAATAGCACGTCACAACTAGAGTAGGCCCAATGAATCAACTGGGCTTATGGAGGAGCTGACTCACCAAATCTCTACTGATTCAATGGGCCTACCCTAGTTACAACTTCCCACAGGATATCAGCCATTATATTGCATTTCTGAAACTCTGCTGGCAATATTTATTTATGATATTAATAAGATGAAGGAGATTCCCTTTTGTAGTGGTAAGTGTAGAGTATGGGTAGTAAAATAAAGTTTGAAATATATAACAGATTAATAACAAGCAAGAACTTCAAATATCATAGATGCATCATTGCTATGGGAATGTCAAATTAATACAAGCTATTGTTTGCTAGAAAAACAATGGAAGAACATAAAGGTTAGAAGGGAAACATAATTAAGACAGAAATACAGGACATAAAGTAATTTTTGAATGTAAAAAAGGAGAAAAAAAAACAGAAGATATCAGTCAGGAGAAAGAAAGCCTGAATGAGGAGGGAATATCCAGTGTAGGGTAGAAGATTAATGACTGCTGGACTTGTACATGGAAAACTGGGTTCAACCTTTTTTTTAGTTATGTACTTTTCTAGGTAACACAATACAAGTGCTGTCCGAGTTGGGTGCACCAGAGATCTACTGGTCACGTGAAATATAAGGCAGTATCCTTTTTTTAAAGAATGAGATGGAATACTCTCAAATGCAGTAGGGTTGAATTTGTAAGAAGATGAACATACTACCATCTGTTGAGAGAGGACCTATAACACCACTAAGTCCAGAGTCTAAATTTATCTAACTGTACAAGTGGTTGATCCTAATCAATCTCCTAAATTTGTTGTGAGGATAAAATGGAATGACTTCAGGCCACATTCCTTGGAAGACAGATGGGGTACAAATGGGTTCCATAGGATTATAGGGAAAAGTTTTGGACACACTGCTTTCAGAGCATCCAAGGTCACTTGATGGTACAACCAGGTCAATTGGATATCTATGAAGCAGTACATGATCTAGGAGTCCAACACTGTAAACCTTTGGTAAAGGTTTTGTATAACTTTCTCTTGTGAGGCGCTTATTTTCCTGCTGTGGGCTAGAAACCTCTTCATTTCCTCAAGGATGCATGAGACCGGTAGGGAACTAGATGCTAATGACTAGGGCTAATGACAGTTGAAGTTCAACCCTTGAGGGGCCACAGATTCCCCAGCCCTGTTGAGAGATGAACAAGAAAAGATGGCAGGCTAGTTCACTCAAGCAACAGAAGTAGCAGAACAAAAGAAGAGCCTATCAGTATGGTCTGCAACACTACTTTGTAAATGACTAGATGTAACTACTTTTTAAACGCTTTTAAGGCTTAGTGCAATTACTATTGCCAGTATTTTATGAATTCCTCTGCATACGCCTGATGATCGCTGGATGCATGAGTGGATGTGTATATAAACAACACACTGCATAGGATGATGTGGGTTCTGGTTAAGACCGGCACAAGACTCCATTGCCGTTTTTGCTACAAATAATAATAATCATAGACCTGCAGAGCTGGAAGGGACCCTATTGATGAGTGAAGCCAGCCCATCAACTCCCAACCTCTGACTCCGCAACCAGATGCCTAAGCCACTGAGCTATCCAGCAGTTCTGAACGTAAGGAAGTGGAAGACAAGGTTGCCAATTAATATATTTAAAAATCCAGAGGAACTTGGGAACTGTTGCAATGAGGTGTGTGGGGTGTGCATTTTTAATGACTTGGGGGAGAGACAGAGAAAAGGGCAGGCTAAATGATAAGGAAATGTTCCGTGAGGGCTTTGAGATGCCACACAGGAGTCTGCTGGCTTGACCTCGCGTGGCAAGCGGGTCCACCTGGGGTCTGGGAAGGAAAACGCTGGGCAGCGTTTGGCCGCCCTCGCACCGTCCCGGCGGTCCTGCTCTCGCGAGAGAGGGGCTCCCGGCGGACGGGCCGGAGCGAAGGAGCCTTACCTGGTGCCTGGGGCGGCCGACGATGGACGGGAAGACGGCTCGAGGGGCGTCGTCTCCCGCGAAGCCTGCCTTGACCAGGCCCGAGCCGTTGTCGCACACGAGGGCGGTGGTCTCTTCGTCGTCGCACATCTTGGGGAGGAGGCAGGGAGCTGAAAGAAAGACACAAGAGCACCGCCAGGACTCGTCAGGGAGGGAGGCAGCATCGCCTATTAGGTAGAGGCTGAGGCAGAACTGAAAAGATCCCCTCCGCTTCTAACAAGGAGCAGCCGCAGGACTCCCCGCTGGAGAACGGGCTGCAGCCCGACAGGGGACACACACATACACACACACACACACCCGGGAGAGGAAGAAACAGCCTCCTGGGCCGCCTTGCCTGAATTCCTCCGCTCCGTCTACTTTGCGACGCGTGCCTAGCGTCCGCCCCCCACTCCCGAGAGCGCCCAAGCAGGCTGTTTCGCTGCCTCTTTGGCGGGATTTACATCTCGCTTAAGCAGGTGGGTCGGTCGGTCGGTCGGTCGGGCTTGAGAGATCCCGGCTGCTACGGATCAAAACGACTTGCCGTGAAGGGAGGAGTGGATCTCTCGGATTTTTTGCTACACTTGGCATGCGTCCTTTCTCTGTACTTTGGCTGAGCGCGTGTTTGCCTTCTCAAAAGTATTGGGGTTACTACCGCCAAAGGCGGTATTTCTTGGGATTTTCTTCCTTCTTGCCCCCACAACTCAAAAAAAACCAAACCCAGCCCATGCGCATTGGGGGGTGAAAAGGGCTAGAAGGCACAGGATGAAAAGTACAAACCTACAAACGTCAGCGGTTGCACTCTATATAGTAGTGAAGTCTAGAGGGAGGGCACCTGTCTGCACACAAAATAGTCACCAAACAAACAAAACCCAAGTGAAGGGGAAAGGGTGTAGGAGCTATAGCTCGACCTCGAAATTACATTTGACAGACAGATGCACACCCTCTAAATCTTGGCTCCATCTCTGCGCGGCGCGCTACTCGCGTGCAGGTATGATGTGAACCTCAAGCCCATCTAATCCTTTCAGGAGAAGCTAAAGTGACTAAAACTGAGTTTACCCTAAATTGAAGGTATCGTGCAAAGACAAGACTTTTTGGAAAAGACAGCGATGCTAGGAAAAACGGATAGCCGTAGGGGAAGAGGCATCCCTAACCTGAGAGGGATTGACTCCGTAAATCAGATGCCTCGACCCTTAGTTTACCAGACCTGAGCAGGGCTGTTAATGATAGGACCTTTGGGAGGCCATTAATGTATAGCGTGTGCCTGAGTTGGAAGCAACGGGACGGCATCTCCTAACGACAGAAGTTTCCTCCTCTTTGTTTGGGCTAGATGGGGGGGGGGGGGGATGCCCATGTTTTTGCTCAAACCGGCTGGGCTATGTAGCTCCAAGCGCGATCTCATCCCTTCTCTCTGCCTTTTCTCGCTCTCCCTCTTGCACACGCACACGCACACACGGGCGAGCGCCCACGCGGATGCAAACAGCCTAAACATTCATCAGAGTTGAATGAGACGCTGAGCAGAAATGCCACCCAGGATGCTGCCATGAAAATGCCAGGCGTAGCTCCGGCTACTAGCCTCCGGGACCCGGCGGGATGAGCGCGCCCTGGCTGTGGTACTCACCAGCTCAGCACTTCGCCGCGGCGGGATCCTGTGAGCGCAAGGTGGGTCCCGACTTGGAGGGAGCGCCACCCATTTATACCCGGCGGCGTGGCCGTGTCACTCTCGGGCTCCCGAGGGACATGCCAGGCACCTTGCCCTTATTTGGTCGCCTTCGCGCCATTGAGGAGCCGTGAGGCCATTAATGGAGTAGGGAAGGCAAAAAGTCGCAGCCGGCCGAAACACTCGGGCCCCCCACAGCCCTTGTAAGGGGTTGCATTCAGGCAGCTAAAGGGGATGGCCAAATAGGGGAACCCGTTTTAAAATGGGGAGTGGGTGGAGGAAGATCATGCCAACCCACTTCTGGAAGCGAGTTTAAAAAGAAACCTATAGATCGATGAATGGGAAGTGCCTGGCTTTCTCTGTCCGGGTGTGTATGTGTGTGTTTTCCAAAGAATCTCAAAACTGTCGAAAGATCAATGAATTAAGCTCTAGCTGCCACGGTGTCTGGCATGTGTCACTGCAGGGCGGGAAATAAGCAGCTGGACAAAGAGGAGCTAACATTTCAAAAGGGCAGCCATGGATTCATTAAACAAATGACAAAAGGGTATGCCTAACAGCACACTTTACACCCAGGGGTCTACTATGAGATTCCATTGTTGATTTGTTGATTCCTTCAATTTATCCCCTGGCTGCTTCTGCCTAGCACATCGCCCTCAAGGAAGCTAAGAAAGGGGAAATCAAGTTTAATAATAATAATAACCCAAGCCGCCTTGGATCGTTTTCAAAGAGAAAGGTGGGGTATAAATAAATAAACAAACAAATTTAGACTGAAAAATACAAAAAAAATAAATAAATCTTAGCCTTTTTCAGCAACAGCAGCTTAGATGACTTCAGTGGAAGTCACAAACTAAGAAATCACATATCCTTGCATCTCCCTCACCCCACCTTGTAAAATTTACAGTACACATTCACACTGTAAATCTTTAATATTCAGTTCTTAATGTGTCTTGTGGAAGGCGATGCCACCCAAATGGATAAGGCTTCCTTTGCATAAGTGTTTATGGTGAGAATGGATAGAATTTCTGTAATGTTACATCTTTTGCATTTAGCCCATTAACAAATGCTCTGATTTAGTAAAATCAAATATTTGATTTTATCTTTTCCCAGTATAGGTGATATTTTGATAATATGAAAGTATTTCTGGGCAGATAATTTATGTTATCTGTGGAAAAAACCCTAACTCTCAATTAGATTGCAAGTAGCTAGAAAGGAAGAGGGTGTGCAGTGTAGCAGGAAAGCTACAACAAATGTTGTACCTCAGGTGAAGCCCCATTCTAGCACGTTGTTATCACAATCATATCTGTTTGTCTTGATTTCAATGACTCGGGTGGCTGAAATGCACAGGTAATGATTTGTTTCTACTTGGATCCATGCTCCATTTCTATCACATATCTGTGCAACAGGATTATATTACATATAGTGATGGGAGGCATTCCTGTCATTATAGGAATGACCCACCCAATGAAGGGATGTTGTGACACCATGCAATGGCTGTTATAGCTACTCCTATGCACATGTTTGAGAGCTACCTAGGAACAGGACTCATGTTTGTGACATCTAATGTATGAGTACATGTAATAAAACATGAATTGCTAACATTAGTTGGAAAAGTGGTGTTTTGCTAGAACCAAGCTCCATGTTAATTTTTTTGTCATGTGAGAAGGAGACCTTTGAACTAAGCAGTAAATACCAGAGGTAATAAACCCCTTCAACTTTCTCTGTGTCTTCACGGGAAGTAACGAGTAGACTGTCCTGCTGGCTCTGCCTCAAAATGGGAAATGTAATTTCTTGGGCTGCAGTGTCCACTGTCCCACAGACAGCATGTCAATTGCAGTCCTGAGCATGGAATTCTGGGACTGGTAGTCGAAAAAGGCAGTGTTTCTCCCCATCTCTGCCTCTGTTGCACATTTCTGTCCCCCTGCCCTTCAGGCACAGAGCCAAAGTTTGGAAGAGGACATGTGTGTAGATGTTCTTTCCCAGATCTTCATCATGCACATGGTGATTCGACCAATGGGGCATCTAGGGTTGAGGTTAGGGCCAGTAGCATGGCCCCACTCTCCCCTCCTTCAACTGCTCCTGAGAAGGGCTGAGAGGGATTATAAACAGTTTTGACTGTGAGCCCCTTGGGAACAATACTGTTAGCATTTATAAAACTGCCATAAGATGCTCTGAGCATAGGCAAGATAATGTCATACACACCCAATAAATAAGTATATTGCTAGAATTCAGGGATTTACATTATTGTTTACAACATGTAAATACAATTTTATAAGATGGGAGTTCCTCTTTAATTTTATAGGGGGAATCTCTTTAATGTTTTTTAAACTATTCTGTGTTAATGAATTAAACAATTCTTTCTCTGTTCCGCCATCCAAGCCCATATTCAGTAACAGCAGGTGAACAGGTTGATTACTGAGGCTGTCACAAAAATGAACTTAACAAAGAGAGAAAGCAGCATATGTTTCTGAGGCATTGCACACTTGAAGTCTCTTTAAACTTTGATGAACAAGGGGGAGGGGAATTCTTCCCTCCTGCATTTTTGGCAGGCAGGCTGGGTGGGGAAAGAGTTCGTTGGATTACATTAACACATGTCTCCTTAAGCCCACAGTTTTTATGCACATTCAGCTACCTAACAAGGAAGATTAAACAAACGACATGAAAAACAAACACAAAACAAAAACCATTAATGAAATGTGGCAGTTGTGTTCCTGCTCAATTGTTGTTCCAAATAGGTTCACAATTTGTTCTTGTGATGGAAGCGCCGAGATCCATCCCAACGATTTAAGGATTTTTTGTTCTTCTTAAGTTAAAAATAGAAAGTCAAGAGAGGCAGTTGCTGAGTGGGTTTGGCTTGGTATGCAATGGCCCAGATTGTCAGTGTGTATCCTGGAGGAACTTCATTATATGGCAGAGAGCAGAGCCCTTTGGGAAGTCAGCCTGTAAATTATCCAGACGTGTGCATGTCTCCGCCAGACATTAGGAAAGCAAGCCTCAGAAAAGAGGAGGGAGAATTTGATAACAGCTTCTAATTAAAGGCATATTATGCCCCAACACATTTGTGGCCTGTTCTTTCTTATCAGCATTTCAGACACAAATCTTGTGCGTACCTGCAACATAATAGAACTTGGAAATGGGGAAATGGTGCCAGATTCCTACATACTTCAAAAAACCCATTAAAAATAGAAGTATAATCAAAATGGCAACATTTCTATTGGCAAAAAAGAAATACAGACTGGATGTAATTCTAATCAGTATTACGATTGGAGAGATAGCTGTTGCCCGACCCCTATCCCTGGTGTTCTCCTTTGATGGAGAATGGAGAAGGGGAAAGCCTCTGCTATAGATAAAGCCTCAGGATTCCCAGTCACATGGAGAGGTTCCACAGGTAGAAGCAACTGTCTCACTCTCTCATCACATGTTGAGATTATTTTTAATGAATGCCTAAATAGAGCTAATACATTTTCAGTATAGAAATCAAATAGTGTGACTGCATATCTTTGAGTATTATATCTCTCCATGACTGGCCAAGATGCATTGAACTCATCCTGTTTAATGTAACTTGTCCAAGCTCTCTTAATCAATCAAAAGCTATATGAAGAAAACACAGTGCAGAGTTCCTACTCTCCATGATTTAATACCTACATTGTTTTCCAGTTTAATTTAATTTCCAAGTTAAATTTGGTCTGGGAAATTTTAATTTGTTTCACTTCAAGTGAAGAAAGCAAACCCAGCAATTTATTACATTCAACCTGTAACTGAAAATTGCATTGTAAAGCATCAGATGAAGAGGATATGGTGCATCCTGTGTAAAATGAGAACAGTATCTGTTTTTTTTGTGAGGGAATCTATTCTCATGGGCAAAATCCTACTTCTTTCTGCCAGAAAGTGAGATTACAGTTTTTAGGGAATAGGAAAACAACAAGTTCCTCCAAAGGTTATATAACAGGTTGCAGCAAAATGGCAGTGGAGGAATCAGTGGCTTTGAGCCTTTTTATTTAGAAATCAACTTTATACGCTCTTGCCAATTCAGTACAAAAAAGAGACAGGATTAATTTGTCAATTATGATTTATTAAAGATTGAAATAATCTGGAACATACCCGTACCCACTCCCTCCCCCCAAGAAAGTTGGTAGGCATGCAAGTCTAAAATGTACGGCTAAAGTGCAGCTTCAGTTCTTCTTATGAGTTCCAAAGTGACAGATATTTGCAAAGACAGCTATTTTATTTATGGAGCCATAGGGCCTCAGGTGCTACTAGAAGCAAATCTTCTGTTCCATGGCAGGCACAGAAAAGCTGATGACATACATATTCAAACCAACTGCTTTGACATGCTTGTATTAAAGAATACAAGGAGGCATTAAGGGTTTGTCTCTGAGGGACACTTACGGGCATTTGCACTTGAATACAGATGAAGCAGAGTTACCCAGTGTGATGTAATGGATAGAGTGACATACTAGGACTCAGATGACTGGGACTGAATCCCGCTCAGCCATGGAAACTCACTAGGTGGTGGCACTAGTAAAACCACTACTTAAACAGTTCTCATACCTTAAAAACCCTATTCGGGTCATTATATGTCAGATATGACTTGACGACACACAACATCTAACACTTAACACAGATGAGGAACCCTGCGGCTAGTACAAAAGGAACAAGTCCTCTCCACAATATTCTATCTTTAAATAATATGCAAATGGATGCTAATTTGACAGGAAGTTCTGTTCGCTATATATTTTAGAAAGGAACACAGAAATACACAGAGGCCAAGACTAGCTGTGGCACTACAGGCATCATTAGCAACCACATCAGATTTTAAAATTTAACCTTGCCACCCCCAAACAGCAGCTATGGAAGGTCATAATTAGGAGCCCATGTCATGGGGATCAGAGTTTAACTTTGTCCTTGCACCAAACCCCCAAGTCCTGGGGGAAGAAAGCATTGGTAGCTAATACTTGGCGGTGGCTGCAGTGAGTCCAGTAGTGCCATGCAGGTTCTCCATCCAGGGAAAAACCTGAGTGTCACTGTCCTCCAATCAGATTTGTAGTTGAGGATTCGAAACTGTGGAGGTCTTCCAGTCAATAATGTGATGGATGAGGGCCAGCAAACAGAAGCTTGATCTGAACAGAACAGACACTGTTTTTTATATTTTAATTATCTATTGTCCATTTTCTTGTCTTTGGTTGCCATCCCTGCCTTCAGGGGTATTAGTTCAGGCTTTTCAGTGTGGTAAAGAATTGCAGCAGGGTTCAAAAAAGCTTATTTTTGTACATAATTAAAAGAGAACGTAGAGAATTTTAGGAATATTTGTGCTTTTGCACCTCCTAACAATTGGTGTACCTCATGGAAAATGGCAATATGTTTCTCACAGAATAATCACATATAGACTGGAACATAGGGAACCTCTTCTCACAAATGCCCACCCTGGAAAAGAAAGGAACATATTCCATCTTCCAGATACTAGCATAACTTTCTGTCCAAAATATAATTCCAAAATATTCTCACATTTGCCAACTTTGATAATTTTGTGAAGCTGGTTTTTGCAGCTTGCTTTCCCTTCTAAGTTACTATAAGGTAAAATGGTTAATTGAATCATCCCAGTTGATAAATGTGCTTGCAAGAATCTTTCTGGGACTTAAATAGTGCTTATTTAAAGTATCATACATAGAAGGCTAAAATGGTAAGCCGTATGAAAACATAATAAAACTAGCTATTTCTATATTGAAATAAATGTATTTTTAATGCAAATAGTGAAAAGATGAGATACAGATGATAATAAACAATACATACATGTAAAGGAAGGAGACTTCTGTAGTAATGGAATGCTAAATGTGAGATTTTTTTCTTCAAATCATGGGTCTGCCTGTTCTGGCGTTCCGAGCACACTCTCTTCCCACATGCACTGCCTGCAGCATAGAATCACTGATATCTTCAAGTCCTACTAGAGAAATCATGGGCGACACAAATCCATAGAGGGCTGCCATAGCCATACTGAAGGGCCAAGCAAAAGCAATTAAGATAGTCAACCAGATGAAACTCCACAGAAGGCAACCACAGCTCACTTCACTTTCTATTTGTGGGCTGATATAATAAAGAAACAAACAAAAAAAAATCAGTCAGAGGCATTTAAAACACATTACATAGCACACATCCCTGACCCCTCCAAACATTGTGTTTGACATATAATCTGCTTTTCAAATAGAAATGATCAAATGCTAGAATCTTTTCATAGTCCACAATAAGTATTGATGGATATTAAAATTTGTCTTCCATTGATTAGAGTTTTCTTATTCTTTATATGCACTAAAACAATAATAATGCTACACACCCTTCCTCCTAGAGACACAGGCTGGTGAACACAATTCTTTCTGCTTGATGGCCATATGCCACAGATGCTACAGTAACTACAGTGTTGTTGCAAGACTGTTAGCTGAAATAATATTAGAGTATCTCCAATATACTTTGCAAGTCAAAAATTCCACAGGATGTTCTCATGATACCGTCCATTAATCAAAACAAAAATGGATTAGCTCTATACCTGCCATCACACCACATCTCCATGCTCTCCTGATGTCTGTGCAGTGAAAATGCTTCAGAAGGCCTTTTACACTCAAGACTCATGAACTACATAGAGTGCTACTAAGCAATCAGTAAATAGCTCAATCAGTGTAACTTCTCACATACAGAAGCTCTCTGTGTGTATAACATGCAAAGAGATGATATATTTTCCTACTCATGAAAGTTCAAAGTCTGGATATTGGAAGAGCACAGCTAGCCTTTTTCTACATGATTAAAAGGGAGCCAAGCAATATATAGTAGCTTTCTCTTCAGCAACCACATTTTCACAGTCAAGTGCTGTTCTACCATACCAGAAGGAATTATCCCTCCTTTGACAATCTATTGAATGGAATTTACTTGTTGTGAACTGCCCAGAGTGACCACAGGTCAGACGGGTAGTATACAAATTGAACAAACAAACAATGTTGTGTCATTTCTCAAGGAGTGGGATGGATTTGTAGGCATGTCAATGAGAGCCTTATCTCAAAGATTTTTCTAAAGAAAACATCTGTACCCATCTTATATACCTATCTGCTTTGAATACTTGCAGAGATTGTTATTGTATCAAGAGGAAAATTATCAAAAGTTATGTGTTTTGAATTACTGACCCCATGGAAATAACAAGTTGCACTGTGATTTATCAGTCCTTCCTTCAGGTGATCCTGTCCCCATAAGACCAGTATAAAATTGGTTAACTGCAACAGTAACAGCAAATAATATATTTTTTTCCTATGAGTGCTTCTGAAAATCTTCCTGGAAGCTCCTAGGAATCAGGTTTACTGGTTTTTTAATAGTATAAATAAAGTTTATACACTCATGGATTAAAGGCCAAAATGATAGGTCAGTTAAACATCTCCTGAAACCACTTATATATTGAAACAAGTACTTTTTAATGCAAAGGGTGAAAGGCAGAGATACAGAGCAGGGTGCATGTAAAGGCAGGAGACTTGAGAAAGAATGGAATGCTAACTGCTGTGAGATCTTTTCTTCAACCAATGGGCCTGCCCGATCTGACGTTCCGAGCACATTCTCTTCCCACATGTACTGCTTGCAGCATAGAATCAGTCATATCATCAAGGCCTATGAGAGTAATCAGGGGTGCCACAAATCCATAAAGAGCTGACATAGCCACACTGAAAGGCCAAGCAAAAGCAACCAAGACAGCCAACCAGATGACACTCCAAAGAAGACAGCAGCAGTCCATTGAATTTGCTGGTTGTGGGCTGATATAATAAAGAAACAAAAAGATTTAAAGTTGAGAACATTTTAAAGGACATGTCTACTTGAATTCATGTAGCAAATAAGTAAAAACAAAAAGCTGCAGCAAAAATATGCAAATATAGTATTGTACAACTAGACTGTTTCTCACATAGAGATGAAAAGAAAGCTAGGGTCTGTTAATACTCTATAATAACCTGAATTATAGGAACATCATTTTGACAGATTATTAGATTATTACTTCTTCCTAACACCCTGCTTGCCATATTTCATATTCACTGCACTTTTGAACCACCCTTCTTTCTAGAGTCTTAAACTTGATCCTCCTATTGCCCATTTCCACATCTATTTGATCATGTAGATTAATTTGAAAAAGGAAACTGGGCTAGGACCACGCCATTTAGTTCTGCCCTCAAACTTCAGTCCATTGTGTTTTCAGTTGAACTGTTCGTTCATCAAAGGATATTTAGCTCATGAAAGAGTTACTGTATTTTTCCGTGTATAAGACACTACTTTTTCCTAAAATCATTACACTAAAAATTGAGGGGTGTCTTTTACATGGAAGTAAGCTGAGATAGCTGAGGAGAGAACAAAACGGCACATACCTTGCCTCTGTAAACAGGCTTCCTTCAGTCACAAGGCTTAGCTTCCTACAGTCAGGAGACTTAGCGTCCTCCAATCAGGAGCCTTATGGAACGGACCTCAGCTGATGCTGAACAAACCAATTGGAACACACCTCCTTGGAGGTGGAGCCTGTAGGCAGTGCTCAGATTCAACAGGGACTCGTAATGTCCACTGTTCTGAGCCCAGAGGCTGAATCCTCAAAGCTAAGTTTTCTTAATTTTGGGGTTAGAAAAGTGGGGGGGGGGGCATCTTATAAACAGAAAAATACGGTACATGTCAAGTGGCTATTGGTCACTTGCCAGATTAACACACGTATGGAGATGAAAAATCTTGGGAAAGTCTTGTTCAATCCAAGTACAGTGGTGCCTCGCTAGACGATTGCCTCGCAGGACGAGGAAATCGCTAGACGATGGCTTTTTGCGATCGCTAATGCGCTTCGCAAAACGATGGTGTCCTATGGGCGATTTTCGCTAGACGACGAGTTTTCCCCATTGGAATGCATTGACTAGCGGTCAATAGCTGTCAGTGCATTCCAATGGGGACCCGCGCTCGCTAGACGATGTTTCCCTATGGACGATCTCCGCAAGACGACGAGTTTTCCGTTGGAACGCATTGAAGAGATTTCAAGGCATTCCAATGGGGAAACGCGCTTCGCTAGACGATGTTTTCGCAAGACAGCGATTTTCGCGGAACGGATTAACATCGTCTAGCGAGGCACCACTGTATAAGAGAAACAGTTTAGCCTCTTGTAACTGTAGCGCTTAGAGTGCTTGGTAATGTTACTGACCCATACAGGCAGCCTTGGCTAGCATCTTGCACAAAGAACAACGTTGTGGGATCTTAATATATTTATGGTAAAAGAATTAAGGGTGCATTCAAAATCTATTGACTTGTATGAAGCATGACTTTCCTCCAAGCTTTTAAACTCTAGACCTTTTTCTATTCCATTGAGGACAAATGTGTTTATATAATGAAGCACTCTAGTCTCATTCTCAGATGCTTTTTTATTGTTTAAGACATGGAACTAGTTGTGATACAGAATATGAAACAGGGATTTGAATTTGCTTTACAGTGAATAAAAACACAACATTCATGGAACTTATTCATTGTTCTAGCTGGATAGCTCAGTGAGATAGGTACTTAGTTGCAGAGGCAGAGAGGCTGGGAGGTCAATTTCCCATTGGGCCTAGAGGGGGAAAAGCCAGCCTGTGTGGCCTTGGGCAAGCTGCACAGTACCAAGGCACTCCCAGAAGAAGAGAATGGTAAACCACTTCTGAGTACTCATTACCTAGAAAACTCTGGAAAGGGTCACCATAAGTCAGGAACTGACTTGACGACCCATGATTATTATATCCATTATAAAATGAATGAAACAGCAAAATTCAGAATGGCAAGATACAGATTCATCTTAGTTTACCCTAGCAGTAGCCAGGGTACAAAGAGAAGAAAACCAAAAGAACAAAATACGTATTTTTTTGTATTTGTGTAGCGTTTTTATGTGGGGATCAAGCCCTAGTCATATATTAGCAAAATACATGGCTCATTCATTGTAAGTGGAATGGGATCACACTGAGTTCACACTCTATATCTAGCATACCTACTCCCAACCTTCGCATTTTGGGCAATTGTCTGGAGGTAAGCAGACAATGCTCATGGAGGTTCCTCCACAGAACAGCTCCCCATCACAAGGAGGCATGGTCTCTATTCCCAGAATGAATGAGTAGAGCTCATCGCCATGAAAGTCCCTTATAATGGAAGCACTGAGACCACAGTCTGGTGATCTAAACATTTCTTGATGACACCAGCTATGTACCCTGTCATTTACTTCCTATATTACTCTTTGCCTTTCTAGGCCACAACCTTCAACAGGAAGGAGGAAAGAAGACACCAGAGTCCTTCATCTCCCTACCCAAAGCCTCATGCTGACTTGTGATACATTTCAAACTGTGTTACATGGTTAGCAGGAAAAAATAATGAGTAAGGGGTGATGAATTTTGGCATGTTTCTGATCACATCCTCAATAAAAGCACCATGCCTCTTCCTCCAGCATACCAGAATGGTATATTGCTGCCCTTGTCTATCCCAATAAAAATACTACCAACCATCCCACACATCTCCTTCTTGGAGCAGCTGTAAGATTTCTTCCATCTATGAGAGTCTGAATCCATGCTCTGTGGTCCCTGGTTTAGCTAGTCTTGTTTAGGTGGTATAGATCAGACTGTTCTATATCTGCTTTAGTAGCAATCAATGGATTGCACAAATCATAGGTGGTCCACAGATGAGGACTGAAAATCATGGCGTTATCCTATTTGCAGTTCTGATTTGTAGGCAAAGTAGGATTACAAACAGTATCAAACCATTGCTTGTGATCCTGGTTTGTGGGTAAACTATAGTTTCCTTAATGTGAGCAAAATAGTATAGTGTGATTTGCCACTAAACAGAAACAGAAGTGCTTGGCTTTTTTATATATGAGGAGGGGAAGGGAGGTGTATACAAGCCTGAGTTTGTTCACACTTCCTAAGTTGAACCATGTTTACTCTTTCTGTAGAGGTAGTGCCAGGTGTATTGGTCCACCTATTTCCCATCCTTCCTAAAAAAGAAGAGCATAATCTCCTGGCACCTGAGTTGCATTCTGCACCTGCAGTCCTCTCAGACTCAGAGAATGTGGGGCTGTTAACTATACCAGAACTACTTCTCAACTCTCCCAGACCTTTTAAATATGGAAGAAAGGAAACCTGAATATGCAACAAATATGCATCATTATTTGTTTCAAAAATCTTGGCTGAAATCTTATGTACATTCATCAGGGAGCATCATCCTCTGAGCACAGTGCATCTTACTTCCGAATAAATGCACACAGGTCAGAGGCTGGAAAACTTACTTTTTGAACTATCTTTCTCTAAGTCTCCATTGTGGCACAAGAGTTGTTACAAAAAAACCCTGCATAGTTTACTTATCATTTCTCCTTTTGGTTATATATCAAAAATGGAGCCAGGGGCCAAGAGTTTGATTCCCCACTGTGCCTCTTGAAAGCGGAGCAGCCTGTGCAATGCAAGCTGCATGATCCCAGAGCACCACCAGAAGGAGGGACCAGAAAACCACTTCTAAGTTCTTTATATGTAGAAAATCCTGAGGAGGATCGCCATCATCAGAATCAATATGATGGTACACAATAACATTGTAAAACTGCTTGTACAGAAGTGAAGCCTGGGTAGTAACAAAGTTTCAAGTTAAAAACAGACATTGACCAAAATTCTGTTGCCTAGTGTAGTAAATTGCACTAAGGTAGGGCCATTCAATCAATGGGATTTAGTGAGTCACCTCCTTTGTAACTCCCATTGATTCAAATGGGCTTACTCTAATTGCAAGTTACTAGGCTAAAACAAGTCACAGTTTGTTGTTGTTTAGTCGTTTAGTCGTGTCCGACTCTTCGTGACCCCATGGACCAGAGCATGCCAGGCCCTCCTGTCTTCCACTGCCTCCCAGAGTTTGGTCAAATTCATGTTGTTAGCTTCGATGACACTGTCCAACCATCTCGTCCTCTGTCATCCCCTTCTCCTCTTGCCTTCACACTTCCCCAATATCAGGGTCTTTTCCAGGGAGTCTTCTCTTCTCATGAGGTGGCCAAAGTATTGGAGCCTCAGCTTCAGGATCTGTCCTTCCAGTGAGCACTCAGGGTTGATTTCCTTCAAAATGGATAGGTTTGTTCTCTTTGCAGTCCAGGGGACTCTCAAGAGTCTCCTCCAGCACCACAATTCAAAAGCATCACTTCTTCGGCGGTCAGCCTTCTTTATGGTCCAGCTCTCACTTCCATACATCACTACTGGAAAAACCATAGCTTTGACTATGCGGACCTTTGTCGGCAAGGTGATGTCTCAGCTTTTTAAGATGCTGTCTAGGTTTCTCATCGCTTTCCTCCCAAGAAGCAGGGGTCTTTTAATTTCATGGCTGCTGTCACCATCTGCAGTGATCATGGAGCCCAAGAAAGTAAAATCTGTCAGTGCCTCCATATCTCCCCCTTCTATTTGCCAGGAGGTGATGGGACCAGTGGCCATGATCTTAGTTTTTTTGATGTTGAGCTTCAGACCATTTTTTGCACTCTCCTCTTTCACTCTCATTAAGAGGTTCTTTAATTCCTCCTCACTTTCTGCCATCTGAGTGGTATCATTTGCATATCTGAGGTTGTTGATATTTCTTCCGGCAATCTTAATTCCGGCTTGGGATTCATTCAGTCCTGCCTTTCGCATGATGTATTCTGCATATAAGTTAAATAAGCAGGGAGACAATATACAGCCTTGTTGTACTCCTTTCCCAATTTTGAACCAATCAGTTGTTCCATATCCAGTTCTAACTGTTGCTTCCTGTCCCACATATAGATTTCTCAGGAGATAGATAAGGTGGTCAGGCACTCCCATTTCTTTAAGAACTTGCCATAGTTTGCTGTGGTCCACACAGTCAAAGACTTTTGCATACATAGTCAATGAAGCAGAAGTAGATGTTTTTCTGGAACTCTCTGTCTTTCTCCATAATCCAGCGCATGTTAGCAATTTGGTCTCTGTTACTCTTTACTTGCCTGATTTTCCAAGTCTGGGTCCAATCCAAGATGTTCTATATGTCTTTCAACTGCTTTAAACAACTGCATTGCTTTTCCATGTCATGTAATCTTACAGAAGTAGTAACATATATTTTGTATATGAAATGATATGTACACTGTATGGGGATTATATACGAAGAAGAAAACTTATACCTTTTAGCAGATTGGGGAGATGAAGTCTCCTTACTAAGAAGCCCCTCAGTAGGGGGTGATTCTCCGTCAGCTCCCTCATCGAAGTCCTCATATCCTTCTCCATCATCATTAGCAGCCATTTCGTATTGAAGATAAGTATATTCCTCTTGAATATACTATTAGTCATCACAAAATAAAAACAGACATTTATTTTAAAAATAGAAATAACATTTTAACTTTAAAAGTATAAATAATGAATAAATAATGAATTATTTATACTTTGCTGAACTCTCTCTTCAAATCTAAGTGGAATAAAGGAGATGCCCATCTTTTAAATTTTATCATGTGTCGTCAAGTCAGTTCTGACATATGGCAACACTTTTCAGGGTTTCCTAGGTAGAATACTCAAAAGTGGTTTGCTATTGCCTTCTTCTGGGGGCATCCTGGGACTGTGCAGCTTGCAGGAGACACAGTGGGGAATTGAACTCCCAACCTATTTAAACCACTGAGCTATAGAAGTACAAGCAGTAAAATGTTTCAGAAAATGAAATCAGATGTGAAGGCTCTCTTTGATTTTATCACTATTCATGCACTGATGTTTTATCCAACTATATTCCAGCAAAAAAGGGAAAAAAATCCACGTAATCCTTGTACAAAATTCAGAACAATACTTTTATTCCACTGAAATTAACAAAAACACAAGCCTGTGTTTGCATTTGAGTTTAGTGGTCTAATCATGATATCACACATACTTATTTTTGGGATATATTGTTTGTGGCTGGATAGCCCAGAAGCTGGACTCAATGATCCATAGGGTCCCTAGTGTTGCTGACCACACAGCACAGATAGGTTAATTAGAGCTCTTGTTTTGTTCTGCTACTTGTATTGCTTGAATGAACTAGCCTGCCATCTTTTCTTGTTCTTCTCTCAACCAGGCTGGGGAATCTGTGGCCTCTCAGGGGTCGAACTTCAACTGTCATTAGCCCCAGCCATTTGCATCTAGAGGGCTGCAGGTTCCCTACCCCTCTCATGCATCCTTGAAGAAATAGAAGTTTCTACCCCACATCAGGAAAAAAGTGCCACACTACAGAAGGTCATTAAAAACCTTTACTAAAGGTTACAGTGCTGGACTTCTAGTTTGTGTGTTGCTTCATAGATATCCCAGTTGAACTGGTTGTACTGTCAAGTGTCCGTGGATGCTCTGAAAGCAATGTGTCCAAAATTTTACTTATAATCCTAATGAACCCATTTGTACCCTATCTGTCTTCCAAGGAACGTGGTCTAAAATCATTCCATTTTACCCTCACAATAAATTTAAGAGATTGATTAGGATTAGAGATGGGGGCTTCATATTCGTATACGAATACAAAACCCCACAAGCACAGGTGGCTGGCTTGATTGTCTCCCACCCCCAGTTCCCACTGCGCAGACCACTTACTGCGCTGTGCATGTAGCCGGCATCATCTTTTGCACCCCAATCGCAGCAGTAGCTCAGCTGCCGCAGCCCTGCCTCTCTGCTCGCCCAGCCACTCCGGCAAGGGGGCAGGAGGACGAGTCTCCCTGCTCAGCGGTTGGATGAGTAGGGAGGCAGGGGTGCAGCAGCTGAGCTACTGCCATGATTGGGGCACAGAAAATTATCCCAGCCATGCGCGCAGCGCAGTAAGTGGTCCAGCCGGGTTGGGGGTGGGAGGTAATTAGGCCGGCCACCTGGGCCAGGGGGCTTTGTCTTCATATACAAATACAAAGCCCTCATCTCTAATTAAAATCATCCACTGGTACTGTTAGATCAATTTAGATCTGGACTTAATGGGCCTCCCTCAACAAACGGTAGTATGTATTACTTCATCTACTTAAAAATTCAGCAGGCTAGCCTTACTGCATTTGAGAGCCCTCCATCTCAGTAGTTGGATTGCTCAGTGGTTTAAGTATCTGGCTGCTGAGCCAGAGGTTGGGAGTTTGATTCCCTACTCCAAGGAGAAGAGCCAGCCTATGTGGCCTTCGGGAAGCTCCACAATCCCAGGATACCCCCAGAAGAAGGTAGTGGTAAGCCACTTCTGAGTGTTCTCTACATGGAAAACCTTGAAAAGGGTTGTCATAAATAAGAATTGACTTGACAGCACATGATTATTATTATTTTATATTGTTTGTATTCTTTCTATCCTATTTTTTCCACTTAGAGTGTTTTTCACTTTCATGAGGTATTATTATTTTTTGGCTAAATGACTCACATTGGGTCTTCAGATTACACTATGAGCTAACTAGTCAATCTGTTTTGGAATGAAAGGTATGCACAAACATCTATGAATGACAATGCATAATTCATGCTGCCAATGAATGCTTGGTGCAGGCAATTTATTTAAACACTTGAAGGTATGGAACTTGGGAGACCCAGGTTCTAATTCTTACATATCTATGGAACCTACGGGGTGATCTTGTGCTATTTGCATGGTGCTGAGAGAAGAAAATCTTATGGCCCAGGTTCCTGGGTAACACAAGAACAAAAAAAGAAGAAATCTTGTGGGAAATGAGTTTTCCATCTTATAAGAAACAACAGGAGGAGCTGAAGTATATATAAAGCCTTGGTTCACACAGTTGGGATCCAGTCAGCCTGCATTTTGGAGCCAGAAAACCTCACATCTGCTTGGAGGCCAGAAAATATCCCTCACTCCTCATAATTTCATGCCAGACTGAGGTTAGGGTTGCTAGGTCAGCAACATTGCCATGCCTGAAAATCCTGAAACCAGACAGACAGGTGATTTGACATCATGGGATGAGGCAAGCAAGGGTTGAGAGACATGGAATC
The DNA here is from genome assembly GCA_037013535.1 of Intellagama lesueurii. Taxonomy (NCBI): domain Eukaryota; kingdom Metazoa; phylum Chordata; class Lepidosauria; order Squamata; family Agamidae; genus Intellagama; species Intellagama lesueurii. Next base: position 48,428,665 of record JBAJHW010000001.1, read on the forward strand.
ATCCTGGGTCATGATGCTGGCATGCCATTCCCTGCTTTGTTCCAGCTGTAGCAATGCATCAAAGTCCATGCACTCTCCCCTTGTTCCTGTATTATTGGTGCACTGAAAACATGCAGCTGTAACACACATACTTTCTACTGAGCCACTGAGCCCTGGCACCAACTGGAAATGAGTGGGAATGGATGTTCAGACTTCAATACCACCTTTCTCCTCCTCCAGTGCCACTAATCCTGAGATATGTTTTCCTGCTTGGAGTCCCAGAGATACTAGCAATTCTCTGTAATTCAGGCTATGGCCTTAAACCTGATAATCCTATCTGGGGTATTATACATAAATTTGTGCCATATTTAAAGTCAAGCATGTCTATAATGAAAAGCACTGGGGCCATAAAGGGACCATCCAGCACACTGTAATGGTTGGAAATGCAAACCATGTGTAACCCAGCTGCACGAAGCTTCATAGGGCAGAAACCACTGGTTTCAGCAGACCAACCAAGACAACAGAAGTGGCAGTAGAAGTCTCTCTCTCTCCTGGCAATCACAATAGTATTACTATCTCGGGTGTGAAGAATGTAGTGGTTATAAATAAAGGAAGGATGTAATGGCCAGGTCATACAACTTTGCAACTTATTTAATCTTAACTCTTTAATTTGAGTCAAAATACATTTCCATTCCCAAAGTGTACAGACTTAGTGATGGGCATGACTTACCTTGTAAATACAGATTCCTAGAATTCTTTTTTAAAACGACTAATTTTGTTTTTGGGTTTTCACTGCAATCTGAAGACATCAGAAGGCTTTTGAAGAGAAAGATTACACAAAAGAATCCATGTGCTTCCTCTCAGGAACACATAATGCTTACAGACTATTCAAAGCAACCTTGTTTCCAAGTAACCAGTATGATGTCATACCTACGGAAATCTAAAAGACCATCTAGCGTACCACTTCTGTTCCACTATTCAAGTGTACTACAGCAGCTGCTCACTTCTAGAAAAGAATGGGCAACAATGGGATCTTTCAGACAGATTATTTGTTTTCTGTAATGTAGCTGATTCATTCCTGATGTTATTGGTTCACCACCACCACCAATGGACCGTAAGGCTTGTCCCAGTTACAGCAATGACAAAATCCATGACTTTCTATGCTTTTTTATCTCCTGCTTGGTTTGTTCTGGGGAGCAGCTGTGGTGCTTCCCAGTGGAAGTTCATTTCCACAGTCAGAACCTCTGGTTGGAAACTTGATTAGGTTGTCAATTAGCTTCAAACACACACAAATAGTTCTTGAAAGGAAATTCTAGCAGGGAAGTGGATTTCTACAAATTAGTTAAATCTTCAGATTTCTGGAAGAGAAGTGGGTGGGTTGTTTGTTTGTGTTTTGGAAAAGTGATTTTTACAAATAATGTTGAATTTGAATATGAATTTCAGTAAGCCCTGTGCTCCTTTGCAATCACGTAGGACAAAGGGGAGATTCCTTTTGGAAGTAATCTGGAAAAGCCCTATGTTCCACACAGACCAAAGCTACCTCTTATAACAGAAAAATAAAGTAGATTCACAAAGAATAATGTAATTGTGTCCAAAGGAGGTATGATGTGTGTATATATATTTGTTTTATGCTCTCTCTGTCTCTTTCTGCCAGATGTTTGGAAGGACTTGTGGTAAAGAAGGCTCTTCTTATAAAACCTTCAATTCCTCTCTGGATTCCTTCAAACCTGTTAACCAAACTTTGGTCTCTCTACATACTGTTCAGACAAAACCTGGCACCCAAGGTGAGCAGCTGAGGCCCCTCTTTTCCCTTTCTAATTGAGCAATGGTTTGGGAGTCATTTTTATTATTATTTGAAAATGGCTACTTGACAGGATCTGAGAATTAAGGCACACTGGACATCAGAGAAAACAAATTATATTCCCTTTTCTAACCTAGGTCCATAAAGAGTGTTTCTCTTTCCTCAAAGAAGGGAGAAGAACAAACCATATACCACTGACTACAAACAGAATCAGACATGATTTACTTGTACCTCATTAGGAACATTGCAGTAAGCTGATCTAGGTGGAAAAAAACTATACTGGGTATTTTTACTGGCTATGTCATAACTTCTCCTCTCTTGAACCTGTAAAATATATATCACTCCCACTTGTCCCTGCACTATTTTTTATGTCCTTTCAAACATTGCAAAGCTGACCTTTTAGCCTCACCTCAAATGAACTGGGATTTAAGCCATGTGATAGATTTACTTTTATTCCAGTTTTGTAATATCTAAATTTCTACTAAATTTCTTGTATCCATCTTTCACCTAATTGTGGCTATATGTTGAAAAAGACCAGCTGCACTGATAAGGCTTACTCTGTGATGCCCTTCACTTTTTGGACAAGTCTGCATCTCCTTTTCACTTGCAAATAACCTCTCTGTAATCGACATTTCCATAGCAAAAATATCCTTTGATTTCTGTGAGAAATAGATTTTCACCACCATTTTTGTGCAGGATGAGGTTATGATCTCTTGAGGCTCTTCCGGACAAGGCATTTATAAGTCAACTTTTCATTTCCTTTTCTGTTGCCTGTTGAAGTTCATGGGATTTGCCAGGAGTCAATGGATGGTCTAGTGCTGTACCACTTCTCTGCTTCATCATTGTGCTTGCTCTCTTTTGTCACTTGCAAGGGCCCAACAAGCATCCATTATTGCTCAGTGAATTTCCCTGTGCTGAAATTCTAAAATGCCTAATGGTAAGAAACTTCCATCTCCCAGAATAAAATGGAGCTGCAGATATGCCAAGGACCTTGGCAGGATGGCAGAGATTTCGAAAGTTAGGAGGAAAAACAGTATGAAGCAAGATCAGATGAACATAATTTACACATTGGAGAAAACTCCCAAAAGATCAGTGTAGAACTTGACACAAATGTAAGTACAAATACCATGTCTAGAAGAGCTTCTAGAATGAAAATTCCTTGCAACCCTGTTCTCAATTAGTTAATTTATAATGGCATATCTATGCATCTAGTTATTTTGTAAGTTCATTAGTTGTATTTTAGTGGCCTAAAACCTCTTACCTGGTTATGCTGATGTAGTACAACCAGTGTAACATTTAGAAGCAAATCGATCTGTTACAAGACCACTTTACACATCAGTTGCATACTGAGTTTATGATTCAGCATGCAATTGATGTTTATGCTTAAATAAGTGCAGTTGCCCACTCCAAGATTATGGGTGGTGGATGACCTCCCTCCCAGGTGGCTATCCATGGGCTCCAGACTGGAAGGTTGAAGTAATTCTGATTCTGTTGGATGGGAGGCAGGAGTTACAAAATTGGTTCCTTCACCAACAGCCCCTTCCCCTGAGTCCTGTCTTTGGAGGTCCACGTCCCTTCACTGGGCTCCTCACAAAGTTAGTTTCTTCTCAGTCTCCAGTTGTCTTCACTGGGGATGGCTTGAATAGAAACTGTAGAGCTTTCAGTAGTCCTCATGCAGATCCATGACCTCTGGCATCTTTCAGAGAGGGCTTGTAACTCTTCCCAGATCCTGGCTCAGGTGATGGCATTTATCCCCCATAGCTGTCTCCTCTTACTGGGTCGTCTGACTGCTTCCAGTGCCTGCCTGAGGTCCAGTGGTCTCCCTGCCCAGCAGGTCTTCCAGGGGGCATGGGCAAGATCAGAAATTTGGGGCACTGGCCATGGCAACCACCTCACAGGTTATTTCTTAACTTGGGGGAATTTGCCTCCAAAAGGTATGTCATTTGTGTAGCTGTGTGAGACAATTTTGGCCAGTGTCTGTGTATTTGTCCTTGGTGTGATATAGTGGATAGAGTGATGGACCAAGACTCAGGAGGCCTGGGTTCAAATCCCCACTTAGCCATGGAAACATACTGGGGGTGTAGAACTGGTAAAACCACTCCTTAAATATCTTACTTAACTTGAAAGCCCTATCAAGGTCACTATGAGGTAGTTCTGACTTGACAGTACATAATTTCAACCAATTTGTCTCTTCAGATAAGCATTTTGTTTTATTAAGAATCTACTGGTGTATGAGATTGAGAGAATGTGAACAAAAAAGAACTGTGGTTTAGTGGAATGTAGGTTTCATCTAAGTGAGAGAGTGAAGAGACAGATAGAACAAAATAGCCAACTTACGTTTTTACAAGGTCCTCGATACCTCCTTCTGCAGGTTGTGTAAAGTCAAACAGGCCCCAGGCCCAACACTCCAATCTCTTATACATAAACACTTTTGAACTTGTACTTACTTCTGATTAGTTATGTTATGTATATGCTTGTACTGCAGGTGTGTCAGCTGGCTATGATGGCTGGTTTAGTAAATGCTGCTTTACTGTAATTCTCCAGGTTCTTCAAGTAAAGTTAGAATTTATCCATCTTCATGCATTCCTGGATGTGAAAAATTGCAATGAGAGGAGCTGTTAAAATCTTACTATGTTTACGATGCACCGGTATATAACAATTGGAGAAGACAGAACAAGGAATCTAAACACAGACATATTTACCCATTTCAAGCAATTTTCAGTTCAGGTAAAGTTGTAGAACTGCTGCACTTACTTCAGGGTTGCAACAGGTTGCATGGGGGTGTGTTGGAGGAAAGCTCTCCTTATGTTATATTTACAGCAGGGGAATCACATCTCCTCAGGTAAATGAGATGTTCCGACCAAATGTGAAGACCCAATGGCTTCTCCCCAAACCATGTTTGTCCCATTTTCCAGAATATGTGATGCTGACACGGGAAGAAACCACACCATTGCTACTTCTGTTTGGTCAATTATTTGTTCATTGTGTGATAAAAAGCAAGAATGGGTAGCAACTCTCACACAGAAAAAGGTAATGTAAACGAACAGCCCAAGTAACAAATACGCACATGCAAACTATGGCCGACTGTGGCAACTGATCTTCTCTTTGAATTATTCTTCTCAAGAACATTTTGCCCACAAAGTAAATTGCATCAAAAAAAGATGGAGAATGAACATACCAATTATTAATTTTCTCTTTATTGCAGAAAGGCATTGTGTTTGGCCACAGACAACTTCTAAAAATAAGCCCGGCAAAAATGAAGAAGAGCCCAGTTGAATCATTCATAGTCCAGAGAGCATATGACATGGGCAAGATGTCCACTTAGATTTCATCTTTGGTAACTTTCTGGACCCCTTCCAATTTGGCTTCCAGCCAAGATAACCAAGGCATAGGAACTCAAGACCATATCAGTTTGCCCTGGTAAACAATCTACTTCTGAAGACAGACAGGAGAAATGCTGCAGAATTTGCATGGTTCTTAAAGTTACTTTGGATACTGTAGATCATAACCTTTTGCTCCACCACATATAATACAGTAGTCCTAGCCTTGAGCTGTTTTTGCTTTTTATTCAGATGCTAGAAGGTAACAATTAGGGATGCACACCCTGCCTTGTAAGACATGCAAAGTGGCCTTCCACAGAGCTGTGTTATGTCACTCATGTTTAACATTTACATGAAGCTCTTAGGAGACAATGTCTACAGCTCTGGGCTGAGAATCATTATTATTACACAGCTCTGCATTTTGTTAAGAACCAAACTACACGAGGGCCATATTTGTGTTTGTTTTATTTTTAAAAACCAAATGCAGCTGCAGTAGTACATCCTGGAGAAGAACACTGGAATAAGCATGTATGTCTTTTCCGTAGGATGACAGTGGTAGTTGGGAGTACTTGAGGATAAAAGGAAAAGCACCAAAGAGGAATGAAGATATCCCTACTCCCATGCCTGTATTCCTCTCAAATACTGCAGCCTTTGCAGATACATTTGTGAAAATCTGTACACACCTGACCATCACTTTAGGCTTTAGCAGCCAGAATCAGTAATTTTGATTCTAAAATAGTGGCTGGAGGCCACAGCTAAAGGCCTACGGTTCACTGTTAGTGCTGAAATGTTGCATGAGCCCTATTTGAAATGCAAGCAAATGGTAACAAATCAGTACTGTTGGTCTTTCAGTGCATGGGCAGACTGTGTTGGGGAGAGGAGAGTTGTTATGACTCGACATAACATGCATCTGCAAATCTTGAGGTTACCTCCAGTGCTGATGCCTTCTATTGGTGTGGATGTTACAACATGTAATGACATCAGCATGAGCACTCAATCTCTTACACATAAACAGAGCAGAGATTGAAAGTAGTGTATGGGAGAAGAGAAATATCATCATCATCATCTTAGAACTGCAGAGCTGGAAGGGACCCTATGGATCATCGAGTATGAAAATGTTACCCCTGATATGAAGGAGATGTTGGTCCCTAATGACCCAGAACACCAATTTAAAAGGCAGTATGAACAAATAGTAAGTTGAAGTAGTTTTATTATCTATTTATCGTAAGTGATACTTATTATAATTAACATACCAAAGAACAAACATAAAAATAATGCACTGTAAAATATTCATAGAAAAGTTAAGTGTAACAAACAGTGACTGTTTTACTATAAATTTATACATTAGTAACTGCATGCAGGTATGAAGAATTAACATCAATGAGCAAATAATTTCTGTATTGTAAGTTAACATACAAGACAAGAGCAAAATCATACTTGCAGGGTTTGGTCACAGCAAATGTAGCTATGTCCAAATTCTAGAATGCTTAGGTTTGAAGAATCTGGCATTCTATTCTAACACAGATCTGGCAGAAATCTGAGGTTCTAATTTAGATCTCTCTGGTTTTAGCACATTAACTTATGAAAAGGTGACATAAATAGGAACAACAGATTCCAGTGTCTACATTTACTTATTTATAGAATGCAAATATAAAACATATCCTTTAAACCCTGAATTACTTTTTGATAGAAACAGGAACATTTTCAGTTGCAAAAACCCATCACGGGAGAAAAAAGAATGCTAGCTGGCTGGCCTTTATATTAACAGAGAGGCTTTCCATTGTGCACATTCTTAGCGCATTGCCTTCCCACATTTACTCCTCTCAGTAGAATATCACTGACGTCATCTAGGCCTATCAAAGTTGTCAGAGGAGAGAAGAATCCATACAGTCCTCCTAAGAAAATGCTTACGGGCCATCCAATAAAGAAGAGTATGATCAGCCAAATTAGTCCCCACATCACACAAGCAGCATCCATCTTGTACCTAATGAAACAATTAGATGTGTTAATTTGGAAAGCTCTCATATAGACTCTCTTTATTTACTGAAATTCTGTATATACCAAGTGTGTTGTGTTAGAATATTCCTATTAATTTAACATTCCACTAAAATGCACAGATCTACAGAGGAATATTTCACAAATAAAGTCTAAAATCAAAATCTGAGCCTAGAACGTGGAAATATATAGTAGGCTGTAATACATAGACAAAATTGGCACACACTAACATTTATAAAATGAAAGCTAACCGGATAAAAATGTATTTGTTTAGGTTCAAATGATAAATACATCCAGCAGACAATCATTCCTTAACCGTGTTTCAGACTTTTACTAGTTGCTTTAAAGGAGCAGCAAAAGTTGCTTTCCAGATTATTTTTACTTTTGCTTACAGAACACAAGGTGATGTTTGGAGATATCTAAATCACTGCCTGGACTACATGTTAAGCTATACATGGATGTAAAAGAAACAAAAACAAAATACTAGGCAGAGATCCCTCTAAGGGTGCACCTGCGTGTGTGTGTGTCTGCCCCTCTCCACGCAGGGCGCCTCCTCCTCCACACCCACAGCAACTGTTTTCAGCCTCTTTGGTTCCAGTCGTGATTTCTGAAACCTTAAGAAAAGAGCCAGCCTGCATAGACATGGGCAAACTGCACAGCCCCTGGGTGTCCACAGAAGAGGAGAATGGTAAACTACTTCTGAGTGCTCACTGTCTTGAAAACTCTGGAAAGGACCACTATCAGTTGGAATGGACGTGATGGCACACAATTATAATTATTGTTTTAGTTGTTGCTTTGATAAATATATACACATATTTTGGGGCACAGTTGTGAATATACTTAACAGAACTCATAACGAAATCCTTTCACTACATAATTATGAAAGCAATCAAAAAATGAAAGTAAATAGAACTATACCTTGTCCTAGAGTTCACTGCAAACACCCTCTTCTAGAAGTAGAAAACAATCTTTTACCAACACAGCTGTTGCACCTAACAACAGAATAAAGACAGTGTTATTTCTGTCAATGACCAAAATTAACTTGTGTGGCTTTGGAGCATAATACTGTACTCAACCCTGGGGAATCTTCTGACGAATTCAAATAGAAATAGAGTAAGTTTACTAAGCAGCAATAAAAGATTGGATAGTACAATTCTGTGTATCCTGTTTGCAGCTTGTCAACATCACTCTCTTGTAGCCCTGCAGGAGGCATAGCTACAAAAGAACTACTTAATAAGTTGTAAACAAGCACAAAGTGGCCATTTCCTCATCTCACTTCCTCCTCTCAGTCTCTATTTTCTTTTTCTGCTTAGATGCCCCAGCACAACAGTGCTAGCATGAAGCTGTTACAACAACAACAAAAGGGGGGGGGGATTGCATATTCTGCCCAGAAGGGAAAGGCAGAGTGTGAAGGATCACAGTTTGCTTTATTGGTTCAAATGATCACACTAGTGGAACTGATTGAAATGGATCTGGTGGTAAAAAAAAGTAGAAGTCCTAGCAGGGGAGGTAAAAATTACAGATGGGAATGGGACTCCAGGCTGATTCACTTTGGCTTTGATGTCATGTGGTCAACGGGGAGAGAGAAAAAAGTAGATCGGCACATCCAATCCCATAACATTTCCTGCATTTTGTGCCAGTGTGGCCACACCCTTAGTCACAGTCCTAAAATGGAGAAGGGTAGTGTACAATAATAGAACAGACTCTACTAGATGCTGTGGTTGCTTCTATGGCTTGCATCAGCCAAGAGCTTAAGGTTGTGTGTATCACTGCTCGAGCTGTGCTAGGTCAAAGAAACATGGAATGATTGATCCCCTGTTCCTTGTCATCCTTAGGTTCCTTTGTATGCACAAAGCCAAGGTAAAAATAAAATAGCCTTTTAACCTGGTTGCCCCCTGTGCAATAACAATTGGGTTGGGGAGATACAAAAGGTCAGTGTGCAGACACTGAAGTATGCTATAATTAATAAAAAGACATGTAATGGCAGAGTGATCTCTTAAAAATCAACTGAGTGATGTAAAACACAGATGGGATCAATAATCTTAAAAACTTTTATAGTAAGAATTACACATCTACTGCAAGACAGAGTGAATTGATGATCCATATGTGAAACCTTTTTATATTCACAGTTCTCTGTGCATAATGAATCTAAATACTTCATCTCCTTCCTCTATAAGATTTTACAGTAATTAGGACAGAATATCTGATTTTACACAGATAGCACTGTCTAAAATAAACTGTTGCCGGTACTACTGCAGGTGATGACTAAACTATATGCTTCAGAAGCAAATTGAGATTAAATTACTAAAATAACAAAAACACCAAATGTTACTTCAACAACCTATATTAATTTGCATAATTTATTTTATGCTTGTGATAAAAATGTTGAATGTAGCTTCCTTTGCTGATAACAGAAACTGCTTCCAGATTTTCAGTATAGAATTGTTGGTATGGAGCTTGTTTTTCAGATTTTGTCGCTTCTGGACAACATATAACATGTTTAACTATACACTGCATATGGGATGCTCCACTATTTGAATAGCACAATTAAAGCGTAGCAATGGTAAAGTATCTTGCTTAGTTCTTCATTGCAAGCAAGCAGACAAGAAGCTTACCTTAAGCTGTATGTAGCAGCTGAATAGCCTTTTGAAGATCTGGTTTATTTTTGTAGGCTTTAAGTAAAATACAAGCAAACAAGCAAGCTCCTAGAACACCCACAAGCTAGATATCCCCTCCAACCTTTTACAAGCATGCCTTTGTTTCTCCTCATGCAAGTCAGCTGATAATCCACAAATACCAGAAAGGCAGCCACATGTTCAGTAAAATGAGGTCATACAGTATTACTGAAGCAACAGAAAGAAAGATGGGATTCATTAAAATATAATTGAATGCCTTTGCTAAAATGCATCATAGCATTTTGCTCCTATTTGACTTCATATAAAATATCCACATCTTCTGTGCACCTACCATGTAAGGTTAGGACTCTCCTCTAGTCTTAGTTTTTTCTTGTCTCTTGGAATGTTCCTGTCCAAAAGTTTCACTAAATTCACCAAAATTTTAATGCCAGGAGTCAGTAACTTCATTTGAATGAGCACAAATTAAATCCATACCACTCATGAACATCTTTCTTAATCACACAGGACAGAAGCTCAAGGAAAAGAAAATGAATGTTCCACCTGGACCTTTTAAAAATGGTACAATATTCTCACATTTGGCCCATTTACATGTGTATTACAGAAACACATTCTCCTTCTTCACAAGCAGCACTCTTCACATTTCTCAACATGGCCTTTGGAATATAGAGGCTGTTTATTCCTTGTCTCAAAATGCCACTGTCTGAACAATAAGGTGTAAAACTTTCCGAACAATTCATAAGACCCCAATATTGCTTGCTTATATTCCTATCTGCTGATATTCTATAGTGGTTTTTTAATTTTTATTTTTAGCAAAACATCTCTCATTTTCTTTGAGGACTTTTACTGTGTGAAGTTTTCTCCCTTGCCATTAATATTTCCCCTCGATTCATATATATTCTTAGACAGCCGGGATTTACTTCTCCCTTCCAGCCCCTCACCCTGCCCAAGGGAACTGAGGGTTCTCACAGAAATCAGAAAGGCACCCACTTGGCCTGATCAAGCCTCATATGAGGTGCAGGGTGTAAATGGACACAACTGCCCATTCTTCCTTTTTTTACCTCCTGCAAATGCATGGTGAAGTTGCTACACATTTTCCACCCTACCGGATTTCAAAAAGCTCATCCAAAATCTTGATCGCTTCCTTTAATCCCCGCCTTCCTTGCAAAATGACTAAATATTGGCATATTCAAAACGGGGGGGGGGGGGGCGGGGAGAAGCAGAGATTCTGATTCATTTTGGTAGATGTATACATGGAGGGAGAGATGCAAACGATTCCGGAGTCGTCTTTTGAGGGCATGTGACTCCTAATCCGGACCCTGAGGGCCATTCGTATTGTGAGGGCCTAGCTTCAGGCAGAGTTATTTAAAGCAGCAAGGGTGGCCATTAGTAGTATTAGGCCAAGTCTCTGCTAATCTGGCCAAGGGGAGGGGAGAAGAAATGAAGTTTTAACAAGCCCGTGGTGTGAATCCATCACACACAGGATCCATGGAGTCTACATGAAACCAGGCCCTAATTCAGAGTCAACCCAGAGGTGGCTGGACTTACCTGGAAGGAGCCGGAGGGCAATCTGACCTCTTCCCCTCAGGGAGACCAGCCCACAGGCCCTGCCTGCCTCTCGCCCTTCTCTTAGAAAGCTTTGCAGGCTTCTGCCAAATATACTTGTTTGGCAATGATATTAACTGTTGCAGCGGAGCCAAAAGCGGAATTTAAACAACACTGGGGTATTTCACAATTTTGTTTTAATTTTCCCTTTCAGAAGCCGACTGGACTTTTGGTTCAAACCACAGAGTGAGGCTGGGCATTTCTAGCAGCTACTCTGTGGCAATCCTTTCCCCAGCAATGTTTGTAGAGAAGAGTTGGTAACAAGAAATAAAATAATATGGTTTTGTAATCCCCTCTTCGGGTGGAGTCAAAACACACTCATTCACTTACATAACTGTGAACAAGCTTAGGACGAGTGATGTTACTTACATACAAACTGGAATAAGGTGACTAAAAATAATACTTCCACTTCAAGTAGACGCTATAAGGCCGTAAATAATCTGTCTCGCTTTGCAGAGAATTTCCGTCTGACTGTCTTTAGCAGAGGGTTCCAAAATGTACAAAAGATAGGTTAACATCCACTTTGCCACGTTTTGACCAGCTGTCAGCAACTGAAAGCCCGAAGCTGCTCTACCAAAGGCATATTTGCAGTATCTGCCTAGGAGGTTGGTTAACAGCCAGAGGTCACCTACACTGGGAGGAGAGTCAAGACAGTGTACGACCGTGCCAACAAAAAAACCTGCCAGCAAAAGGGACAAGTTCAGCCATCTAGCTGAACTGACATCCTTATACCACAGAACAGCATGCAGTAGGTTGCAGAACTGGGAATTCGGGGTACAACATGCACTGATACCTTGGCACTTGCCTAAACCTGATTTAACGTTGATGTCAGAGAAGCTGGAATGAGAAAGTACAGAACCACAGGATATTTTACTCCCTCACCCTTTTTAAATAAAAGATCCTAGAGTGCTGTCTTCACTTTCGTCAGCATGGCTGTGTTCCAGGTTTTGCTGCAATGTCATTGACATGGAGTTTTTTGCTCTAAAAGTTCTTCCTAAAGGCATGCAACTGAAAGGGGGGGAAAAAGGAGTTACAGGGGGTTGGTATTTTCCAGAATGCCCTAAACATGTTGCGGATGCATTAAAATACTATATGAAATATTTCAGCACTACAGCTGGATGGGAAAACTAGTTTTGCAAGATTATTTGGGGACTACATGACAGAGCAACATCCTGAAATAACCTCCAAAACTAATTTTGCAGTTTTCACACATGATAATCATTTTCTGCATGGAATTAATAACTATGCGTGAAGAGCTGAGTTATATTTCCAACAACAACTTTCTTCAGGCTGGTGGGTTGGATGAAAAGGAAGCACGTGGTTGAAGGGGGAGCGAGCTCCAGCCAAAAGCTATTCAGCTCTACAGTATTCTGGACAATTCTTTGCACAAATTCAGAATCCATGTATGCGAATCAGAGAGTCCAAAAATAATAAAATGTGCATGCGAAATTGAGTAATCAGGTATAGAAAACAAAAAAGAAGATAGGAACATGGACTCAAAACCCTTTATGAAAAAGAAGGTCCATCAAAGCAAGATGAAATTGGGACAGTCACAGGACAATCTTTATGCAAACTATTGGTGCCCTCCCCCCAAGAATCTGATTTTGTTCTTGTGAAATCTATTGCAAAATTTTGATTTGGTGACATTTGCACAATCCTTTCCTTCCTATTGATAGGTGTGTGGTGTGTTAAAAAATTAGACACATCCATTTTTGTTATGTCAGGGCCTGAAATTCAATGTTACCCTGTTTCCCTAAAAATAAGACCTAACCTTAAAATAAGCCCTAGTATGATTTTTCAGGATGATCATAATATAAACCCTACCCCAAAAATAAACCCTAGTTAAGTGAAACCCCACCCTCTACCATTGTGCAGCAACCAGAGGAAGATGACATGACTGTATTTGAATCAATGTAGATTGTTGTACATGAAAAGAATAAAACATCCCCTGAAAATAAGCCCTAATGCATTTTTGGAGCAAAAATTAATATAAGACCCTGTCTTATTTTCAGGGAAACACGGTAGTAACTCAAGTAGCAGACATTTCCTCTTCCCTGTCCTATCTCTTCATTCTGCAGAAAAGTTGCAGTCTTTTTGCCAGTAGAAGAAGAAAAACAGATTATAACATTCCATTTAAACATTTTCCCTCTTTAAACCTTTCTGTTTATGAACTGATGGTATCCTTGGTTATTCTCTCCGGTCTCCATTACTATGGAATAAAGCTTCTGGGACCACTTCTACGCTCAGTTACAAGTATATATGTTTTTGTTTTTATTTTTAAATGACAAGATTTTTCTGAGTACATCCTCCATTAAAAATAAAAAGATGATTAATAAAATATTTCACAAAAAGACCTGTTTCCTTTTATGTTGTTGTTGTGTTGTTGTTATGTGGTGTCACGTCACCTCCAACTTATAGAGATATTATGAATGAGCAACCTCTAAAATGTCCTATTGTTAACAGCTCTGTTCAACTCTTCCAAACTCAAGGCTGTGGTTTTCTTTATGGAGTCCATCCATTTCACACTTAAGTAAACTTTTGTTAGCATGGAAGAAGGCTGTGGTACAACACTTCTGAGTATTTATTACCCTGAAATCCCATTAATGAGACAGTCCCTTATATTTTGCATGCCCCCTATAACCCTATTGTGCTTAAAATGTGTGAGTTAAATGGTTGCATTTGCCCTATTTCCCCTGTCATCTAATAAAAACATGGAAACAACAGTCTGAAGAGAAGAGGCTTCTACACCCAAGTAGACTCCATGTGAACCAATCTCCCCCAACATCTGTTGCAGAGTTTTGAATTTCTGGTAAATTTATCCCTTTGCTATGCAGTAGAAGTACAGAGATCCACAGAGGAGAATAGCTACAAGTTCCACAGAGTCTATTCTTTTCTCATTAATTGGCACTTAAGGTCTCAATAACTTATTCTGAGACATTTGTAGGAGAAAGAATAAAAAAGTATTTATTTACAGTTGCTTGAAATTACATGTTTGTTTATGCTGCTTTCTTTATAGCACACATACTTAGCAATAAACTGAACAGATCAACAGCAAACAACTGCCACCAATGGACTAAAAGACAAAAAAGCGCTCAGAAGAGAGGTTCTTTGAAATCAATGGCTGGAAGGAACAATTAGTGCTGGATAGACAGTCAGTCACCCCAGCCTAGAAAAGTACATCCCACCCAGTCTCGTAAACCACAGACAGGATGTAAGATTGCAAACAAAACACCAGCAACATCAGACTCAGATGGAGAGGCTACTTAGGCACAGAACTGCTGCTTCCTCAGATTGTCATGTTGCACAGTATTAAAGGAACCACTGGGGACAGGGTGAGTACGAGCCCCTCAAGGTATGAGGGCTCCACATGTTTTAAAACATACCCTATAGGGCTAGAGTGTGAATGCCAAAGCAAGCCCTCTTTAGCTTCAGTTAGAGATCTTTTTTTTTCTTTATGTCATATTATTACATTTGCTTTTATAGTATTGAGGCACAAGCATGTTTATGTCCATGATTGTCCAGTGCAAATTTACAGTCAGTTTTAAAAGTCTCTAATTATAACACCCTCCAGAATTCTTAGATGCACCTCATTCCAATACAGAAATCATAATTCGGTGGAACATAAGTGTCCCAAACATCTAGATTCCACAGGACTTAAGTTCCATCTTTTTTCTTCCCATTCTGTTTAGAAACTGTTTTCTAGGAACTTTTCTAAAGGCAGAAGGGATGAATTATGTGCCTTTTTTGTACTGCTTGTGAAGGCATATAGATGCAGAGATAGATGCCCCTTCAAGCTGTTAAAGAAACTATCAGCAACAATAATAAATAAACAATTCATTTTCCCTCAAATTCTTAGTAATTGTGTATTACCTTTGAACAATTACTATTTTCCAGTAATAAAATATGACTGAAGGCCAAACTAAACTTTGTTAGATCTATAGTAGGAGAATGTATGATTTTGAAATGTTAGATTTGGAAGAGGTAATCAAGATAGAGAAAAGGTTTTTATTTTATTTTTTAAATCCTTCCTGCTACTACTCTGCAACTTAGTTTTAAAAAAAAAAACACTTTCCTGAGCCTCCTTCTTGGGAAGTGGGGGGGGGGGGGACTGCCATTTCTACCAATATCATCTTCACTCCTATAGCAATAGGGAAAGCAGTCTTCACCAGGACCATGTTATGGGTGGAAATAGTAAAAATATCATAGATTTTTATGGACCCTTACCAAAGCACAGTGGGCCAGGTAGCTCTGGGAGATACAACTAGACTTGATTTTTGTAGCTCCAACAAATATATCCTGTATTATATTTTCCTTATTCTCAGGCCTACTTAGGTATAGTAAAGGACTTCTGAGACAGACAGGTTGTTGTTGTTGTTTAAAATATTTCTCTCTCCCCCCCCCCTTTCTCCTTAAAGAGGATCCAAGGTGGCTTACATCATGGAATATAATGGAAAAACCTCCTAGCAGCATCCCAGTCAATCATATTGTAGCATAGCAACGCCCAATACAGTAAGAGAGAGAGGTTTAGAATGCCAGGACTGACAGTTCAACTGCCATGTAGGGTGTGACTAACATAAAATGAAAGATAGGGCTAGGTTATGAGAGGAGCTGGTTAGGGCTGAGCAGTGGTTGGGTTTGGAGTGTGTTAGTCAGCCAGGGCTAATATTTGGTCAGCCGCCCAGAGTGGTCAACTGACCAGATGGGCGGGATATAAATACAATAAATAAATAAATAAATAAATAAATTTGCATTTCTTCAGGTTGGAAAAGGAGACACTGGAAATGCTAAAGGTGCTTTAGGAAGTGAAATTCTAGGAAGGGCTACTGTTAGTGGGCAGTTCATTGGTTAAAAGTGATGGTATCTAAAGAATCTGAATCATCTAGGTGATGATACATTGACTCTTGGAACCTGTTGTAAAATAAGTATAAAATAAAAGAACGACAGGTTACCCACCTGTAATTGTAGTTCTTCGAGTGGACCTCTCTGATTCACACCCTGGGTGATTTGCGCCTGCATGGAGCCTCATCGAAAGATTCTAGAGCTTCTGCAATAGCAATGAACACATTAGAATATGCCCCTCCCCACCCATATAAGTACCTTGGCGCCAAGCGTCCCCTTTCAGTTGTGTCAACCGCCGCTTAATAGTAAGCAAACAATGGCGTGACAGAGGGAAGGACGGGTGGGATGTGTGAATCACAGAGGTCCACTCGAAGAATTACAATTACAGGTGGGTAACCTGTCGTTCTTCTTCGTGGCCTCTGTGAATCACACCCTGGGTGACTAATAAGCTGTCTTACCTGGAGGCAGGGTGTCACGCCAAGGTAGAGGCTAGAACAGCACGTCCAAATGGCGCATCAGACTTCTGCCGGAGGTTGAGTCTATAATGATGGATAAACGTGGACGGCTGTGCCCAAGTGGCAGAAGTGCAGACGTCCGGAAGAGGTACGCCGTGGAGAAAGGCTGTAGAGCAGGGGTCTCAAACTCAATTTACCTGGGGGCCGCTGGAGGCAGAGTCTGAGTGTGGCTGGGCCGCATCAGATTTTCTGCCAAGCAGAGCAAGAGCCCGAGGAAGCCGCACGGGAGTTTCCTTAGCCCAGCTGGGGCTCCGAGGAGGAGGAGGAGGGGTGTGCGAGCCCTTGTCGCCCGGCCACGACCCCCTCCGGCTCCTTCTTCACCACCACCAGCAGCAGCAGCAGCCGGAGGACAAAGAAGCGGAGAAGGGAGGGAGCGCCGGCGACCGCTTAGCCAGGGGGAGGAGGGCACGACATAAATTTTTTTAAAAAAACCTCACAGAATTCACCTTGTCAAAGGAGAAAAGCCCCCACCGGTACCCGCGAAATTAAACAGAACGGGGCGGGGGGCCCCCACAGGTGCGTGCACGCGCATGCACACAAACAAACACAAACACACACACAAACACACGGAGGTCCGGCAACCTTCCTCTGAGGGCCCCCCTAAAAAAAGGCGCACTCAGCAGCAGCAGCTACTCCCACCACGACAGAGGAGCAAACTTTGCGAGGCGAGCCCAGGCAGCCTCCAGAGCTGAGGCGGCTGAAGCAGGACGAAGAGGAGGAGGAGGAGGAAGCACCGCCGGGTGCTGAGGCGGCTGCTGGCCGGGCTGGTGCTGGGGGTGCCAAGAGAGAAAGAGAGCTGCTTCCCTGGAAGAGGCAGCGGCGGCGGCAGCTGCTGTTGGCGGCTTGGAGGTGCTCTTCGAGGACGGGCCGGGAGCGACTTGACAGCAGAGGACGCGTGGGTGCTTCGGGGGGGAGGCAAGGTGGGGGCCACAAACTATCGTCCAGCGGGCCGCAAATGGCCCCCGGGCCGCATGTTTGAGACCCCTGCTGTAGAGGCTGCCACTGCCCTGATAGAGTGAGGGCGAACCACTCTAGGGGCTGGTTGTCGAGCAAGTTGATAAGCCAAATGAATGGTAGAGACGACCCATCTGGAGATAGATTGGGAAGTCACCTGACGGCCTTTTGTAGGTAGCTGATGGCTTATGAAGAGACGAGATGACTGTCTAAAAGGTTGGATACGTTGGAGATAAAAAGCAAGAGCTCTTCTGACATCCAACGTATGGAGTATTTTTTCTTCGTTTGAAGAAGGTGACGGAAAAAATGAAGGAAGGACAATCGACTGGGAAAGATGAAATTGAGAGACAATTTTGGGGAGGAAGGAAATGTCCATGAGTAACTTCACCTTATCGGGGAAAAATTGTAGATAAGGGTAGTCATAGCGCAAAGCTGCCAATTCACTAGCTCATCAAGCTGAGGTGATGGCTCCGAGAAAAGCTGTTTTAAAGGTGAGGCGTCTTAAGTCAGTTGCAGCTAATGGCTCAAAAGGAGCTTTGGTAAGCTGTTTCAAAACAAGAGTTAGTCACCATTGTGGAGAGGGAGGTCGAGTATCGGGGTAGATATGAGAGAGACCTTTCAGAAAACATTTCATTGTTGGATGTTTGAAGAAGTTTGCTGCTGGAGAATTTGGAGGTTGGTATGATATTATTAGTCGCGCTGGCCACATGACCACGGAAACTGTCTTTGGACAAACGCTGGCTCTACGGCTTGGAAACGGGGATGAGCACCGCGCCCTAGAGTCGGACACGACTGGACATTTGTCAAGGGGAAGCTTTACCTATGATATTATTGCCAAAAGGTAGACTCTCAAGGATGAGATGGAGAGGCCCTTGGATTTGAGATGGAGGAGGAAGCGGAGAACAGTGGAAAGTGATGGATTGATGGAGGATGATGAGGAAGATTTGGTAAAGGATTGAAATTTCTTCCATTTGTACAGGTAGGCTTTCCTTGTGGATGGTTTTTTGGCATGATGAAGAACGTTCATTAACGAGGGAGAATCCTCCACGCTGCCAGGTGCAGAACAGGTAAGTCCGGGTGTAGGACTTGGGAGTTGTTCTGTGTGAGAAGGTGTGGCAGGCGGGGGAGATGGTGGATGTCTGATGAGAGACTGCGGAGAACTGGGAACCAAGTCTGTCTCAGCCACCTAGGGGCTATAATGATGGCATTGGTTTTGTCTTGTTGTAGACGAACAACAACTTTGTGGAGGAGAGGGAACGGCGGAAAAAGGCAGGTAAGAGTCTTGGGGCAATGGTTGACAAACGCGTCTCCCTGGGAATGTTTTCCTATTCCTGCTCGGGAGCAACAGAGTTGGCATTTCCGATTCGCTCGGGAGGCAAAGGGATCAAGAGTCGGTGTGCCCCATTTCCAGCATAGTTGGCAGAATACTGATTGATCTAGTTCCCACTCGTGAGCTTGAGCATCTGTACGGCTGAGCAAGTGTGCTAGGTCGTTGTCTTGACCAGCGATGTGTAAGGCTGTGAGACAGATGTGATGTTGCAGACACCACTCCCAGAGGTCAACTGCTAGGTAGAGGAGACCTGGGGAGTGGGTGCCGCCTTGTTTTCGGATGTAGTACATTGCCGTGGTGTTGTCGGTGGTGAGCTGTACAATTTTTCCTACAAGAAGGTTTCTGAAAGCCTTGCAGGCCTTTATGACGGCTAGTAGCTCCAACTCGTTATTGTGGAGCAGTTTTTCTCTGTGAGACCATTTGGCATGGACTGTGAGGGATTTGCAATGAGCCCCCCGCCAAGCTGGTGTGACTGGCATTGGTAGTGACTTGTATTCGCGGGCGAGGTTGTTGGAATGGTCGCCCGATAGAAAGGTTGGTATGGGAATGCCAATTGAAGTTCAGAGGCCAGTTCTAGAGTGACTCTTAGGAGAGTGTGGGGAGAGTCTGGTAGTGGATCGAATAGGGCCAGAAATCGGGATTGGAGATATCTCATTTTGAGACACACATGCTGTACAACTGACATCATAGAGGCCATGGTGCCTATAACTCGTTGCACCGTTAAGGCAGGTATCAAGGCATGCAGAGTGAAGCCGCGAAGTAAGGTGAAGAGATTTTGTCTCTTTTCTGCAGGGAGGAACGTGCGAGCTCGTATGGAGTCTATGAGCACGCCTATGTAATGTATAGTCCTTGTAAGTTTTAATTTTGATTTCTGTTCGTTGATAGTTAGACCGAGATCGCGAAGAAGGGCGAGGGTGAAACGGGTGTCTCATCGAGCTTTGCGAC
Source organism: Intellagama lesueurii (assembly GCA_037013535.1). Lineage (NCBI taxonomy): Eukaryota > Metazoa > Chordata > Lepidosauria > Squamata > Agamidae > Intellagama > Intellagama lesueurii. The sequence goes on from JBAJHW010000001.1 coordinate 48,448,581, forward strand.
GGGAGTGTGCTACAAGGAGCCAGTCGTCGATATATGGAAAGACGAGAATGTTTTGAAGCTGAGGTAGGTGGCTACCGGTGCCATGCACTTGGTGAACACTCTCGGAGCTGTTGCAAGGCCAAATGGGAGTCTTTTGAATTGGTATGCTTGTGATACAAGTTGGAAACGAAGGAATTTTCTTTGTGCGGGATGTATTGCAATATGAAAGTAAGCATCTCTTAGATCTATGACTGTGAACCAGTCATTTTTTTGAAGTAAGGGAAGAACTGATTCTAGAGTAACTATGCGGAATTTTGTGGTGATGAAGTAGTTGTTTAATAATCTTAAATCTAGGATAGGGCAAAGTCCCCCATCTGACTTGGATTTACCGGAGGACGGGAACTGTGTTGATGTAACGGAATGGAGCGTGTGTCCATGGACCAGGATGAATTTCGAGGATCATCGATATCAGAGCCTGTGTCTCTGTGATGTCGAAACGGAGGTTGCTGATGCGATGGCATAGCAGTAGAATAAACGGACACTGGCGATGCCGAGCGTGAAGAGTGGTTTCCGTCATCTATTGTAGTAGGAAAGTATTGGGAGGCTGGGGCTGCAAAAGCCTCACGTGTGGATGAAATCTCCTCGACCGTCCGAGGTTTTTTCGATACCAAGTGGAGAGCAGGTTGAGGTATAGGCACCTCTCAATGATGTGGCCGCTTCGACACCGATGGTTGTCGAGAGGTAGGCCGACTACTAGATGGTAAAGGGTGCAGTGAGTAAAATTTATAGATTCCTGCTTGACTTAGAAGAAGGAGAGAGTGAGAAAGAAGGATTGAAGTTAGTGTGGGAACAAGACATAGGAAAAAGAATAAATGATGAAGAATGGAGGAAGATGTGGAAAATGAGGGTTTTAAGATTTTTGTCAGTGAGAATAAGAGAAAAAATTTCAAATTGGGCTGAAGATGGTATTTAACACCGACAAAATTGAATAAAATTAACGCTAGTTATCTGAATGTCTGTTGGAAATGTGAGAAGGAAATTGGTACATACTTTCATATGTGGTGGGAATGTGAAAAAGTACAAAAATTTTGGAAACTAATCTTTAAAGAACTAAATGACATATGTGAAAAAGATATAGAATTTAATCCTGAGATTGCTTTATTATCAATATTTGAGAATGTGGAATATGATAAGATGACTAAAGAATTGATTACCAATTTATTAACAGCAGCTAGACTAATAATAGCTAAGCAATGGAAATCAAAATCTGAATTTCAAATGGACGAATGGTATAATGAAATATGGAATATAGCTATAAATGATAAGCTAACTTGTAATTTAAAGGTTAAGAAAGGAGAGTTGAAAAAGAATAATTTTTATGATATATGGGGCAGATTTTTGGAATATGTGTTAACTAGAGGAAAAGGGAAAGCTCCAAATCAAGAATCAATGCAGTTCTGGAGAAGAGGACAATAAAAGAAGAAGAAGAATATAGATGGAGGAAGAAGATTATTGCAAAAGGGCCCATCTATGGTGGTGGGGAACACAGTTAATTTGTATTTTGGTGTATGTATTTTATGTTTATGTTATAGTTAAAATAAAAAAAGAACCGGGAAAAACACCTGGTTGACTAGTCAGTGCAGTTTGTTGAGCAGAGCACTGGTTGGGGCAAATGGCAATCCGATGCGCGTGCTAAGCGTGGGTTGGAACCACACACGATGAAGCGAGCTGTCGAGATCATTGATGTCGACGGTTCTGGTTAGGGATCGGTGGGCGATCTGAGGGCATCAAATATGGAATGGTGTCGAGCCGTTCGGGATGGGAATCCTCGGGCTATGGAATAACCGAAGGATTGCTGGAAGGAATGGAAGGTTGTGGACTGGGAGGAGAGGACGTTAGTCGGTCGACTCTATCATTCCATTCTGGAGACTGAGAACAGGGTTGATGGGACAGAGGTCTGTCATCATCTGAGGGAGATCTGAACGAAACTGATTCAGAGAGTTGTTGTGGTGGGATGTCTGTAGGCTTAGACTGTTTAGCTCGTTTAGGAGGAACAGGCTCCGGAACTGGAGCAGCTTCAGTAGGTCTCTGACGTTTAGAAGTTGTTTTCGAAGTCGAGGACTTCAGTATGGAGGGTTTCGATTTGTGTGTCTTCGAGGTCTTAGACGATGCAGATGGAGAATCGGAATGAGCTGGTGTAGCCGATGGACGTTGTTTCGGTGATTCAGTAACGGCTTTTTCCATTGCTTTGGTTTGGGAAGTGGCCCTACAGGGAGGTTGGGCCATTTGAGCTGGTTGTAAGGATTGTTCCCAAAGTCGGAGTTTTAGCCTTGAGAGGCGAGATCGAAGAACTCCGTGCTTAAAATTTTTGCAATGGGTACAGGAGGAAGTTTGATGTTGTTCTCCCAAACAGAAAAGGCACTTAGCGTGTCCGTCGGAAAGTGGGATCTTATTATCACAGACAACGCAGTGCTTAAACGGGCCCAAAGGGGCCATGAATAGGAGAAAATAATTGAGGAGAAAAACCGATGATTGGAGGGAGGGGGGTGCTGCGGCCAGAGGCCAAGCGAGGGGAAAGGAAAAAATCTCTGATGATAAAGAGTTTGATCTAATAGTTTAAACGAAAAAAGATTGATAACAGGAAGGAATCAAGAATAAGCTCTCTTTCTCTTTTACTCACAGAAGCAGAATTATGAGGCTCTCAACACGGCGGTTGAAAGAAACTGAAAGGGGATGCTTGACGCCAAGGTACTTATACGGGTGGGGAGGGGCATATTCTAATGTGTTTATTGCTACCGCAGAAGCTCTAGAATCTTCCGATGAGGCTCCGCACAGGCGCAAATCACCCAGGGTGTGATTCACAGAGGCCACAAAGAAGAACCACTAATCTTTATACCCATCAAGTGTTTTGATAGTAAAACTGCTTCAGTTCCAGAATCTGTATCAATTTACATTTCTACTCAAAAAATGGAATAATTGGCTTAAATTAGCAAAGGCAATTGGCGCAAGATAACATGTCGTACTATTAACAGAATAAAATATAGAGAGTGAGTAAACTTTGAATCACTGCTGGTCTCAGTCATGGTGCCAGCCTTGTGTCATCATGGAGGGACAGGCATATTTAGCTAATCACCCAAATCTATAAACAGTAGTTTACATTCTGATGAAGCACACTTTGGTGATTCACTGAAATTGGGAAATTGGCAGATCATCATTGTAAGCTGAGACCAGTGGAATTCAGAATAAGAGATATATGAGACCATAATTCCCTGCCCAATAAATAAAAATGCCTCTTACTTATTTGAACAGACACAGGCATTAAAAGCATGCCCTGGATATAATCTATATTGTGCACATGAGCATCATCAGCATTAACTCCAGTGAAATTAACACTTTATTTAAAATATGTAGATGTTTCAAATTATTAGTAGTACATCTGCATGTCTTTGAAAACACCGTTTTTAGAGTTGTCTTGTTAATAATTCTGAATCAATAAACATTCTTGCTTCATGTAATATATAATATATGTATTAAAAAAGGTTACTTGTGGTAAGACAGAGAGAGAAGATGAGTCATAAGGAGCAGCTGTCCTCAACGTCTCCTTTTATTGCATAGTTTAGTCTGACAGGATGCCAGTGGGTGAATGTTGTATGAGTAGGGAATAATTTAGGACAAATGGCTTACCGATGAAATTTGACCGGAGTTAATAATTGAGAAGAGATCTTCTTCTTTGTGTCAGAAGCACCACAGTACAATTAATAAACATATCCTATGGGGAGAAAGGCAGCATATACATACATACATACATACATACAATCAAATAACTTTCGCTCAATAACAGGCAACATCCAGAGCATTTAGGCAGCTAACATCAAGTCTTTCATAATATGTGCTCAGGGGCATAGAGTACACTGATGTATGTGTGAAGTTAGCTGCTGTTGTTTTTCCCCGCACTCACAAAGTACTGTTGGCTTATCTGGTGTGGGCTAAATAGGGTTGCTTCAGATTTCATAGAAGTCTTGTATGCTATTTGGTATGATCCTTTCACCCAAATGTCATATGCACCTCAAGCAATCTTTAAGAGAAGAGAAAAGAAAAATCTCTGTCCTTGCCCACCTCCTCTCACTTCCTGCTTCCAGGAGGAAGGTTTCTAAGTGGTGCAGCCCATCAGCACTGCCTTAATTTGCTAAAATAAAAATTTAAAAAATGTTTCCTCCCTCTGCCCTGTGGAGTGGCCAGTATTCGTAGGTAAATTCAACTGTAGGCAGTTTCGTGATCCAAACCTCCAGGAAATTCACAGAAAAGGACCCCACCACCTTGCCCTCTCCTTTCTCCTCCTGGTTCTGTGAGGAAGTTTTCACTTTAAAAAATAATTAAGTGGTGCGATGTGTTGTCTATTAAGTTACTTCCAAGTAACTCAGTTTTCTGTGTGACTGGAAGCTAGGCTTTCTTAAATTTCCATTCATTTTAAGATATGTTAGTTCCTTCTTTCCTCATTATAGTTCTGGCATTCTCTGCTGTTCCTTTGAGATTCACAGATGTTCTGAAAAGAATCTTTCCTTGATTTCAATCTGAGAGATGTGGGATAGTAGCCGTTGATAAAAGATGAAGACATAGCATACACAGTATTAAATATACAAAGGTAAGCTGGAGATAAAATAGGGAACATAAACTTTAAACAAAATAATTTGTTCAGTTCCATATTTGAAGCCAAATGCCCAGAATTTTGGAATAATGTGAATCATTAGCTATCACTGAGTATTGCAAGTCCACATGAAATAAAAGTTAAAATAAATGTTGAAATGAAAATGAAATTAAATAAAAATTTTAAAAGACAGCAGAGGTGATTGCCAACGTAGCTGTAATTTTTAATGTTATAATGAATCATGGCAGCACTTAAAAGGTCAGATTCACCTACTGTGGCAAACTGACTTCTCTTTGAAGGGTCTCAGGAAGAGTGAACAGTGATTAATCCATTTTTCCTGTCCCTAGTATTTCAGTCAACTGGAATTTACGCAAGTTCCACTGGAATCAAAGGAGTGCAGAAAGTTGAATAGAAGAAGTATGCTACACTTTCTGTCATTTTAATTATGAGAACTCTAGGACAAATAAACAATATTTATATGCTTTGTATTGATAGGAATCATTAAGGAGAATATACAGAAATAAAAGTTTTAGATATAGTTGATCAATACTTTTTATTAAAATCAACCAAGGTAGTGGTACGTCTCCTACACTTAAAGGGTGTAGAAACACTGATGGGAGACAGAGAGAAGGTGGAACTGGTCAACATCTACTTTGCCTCCTGCACAACACCTTCTTCTCCTTTCCTTTGCCAAAAGGACATTCTGAAAACATAATCAATGAGGGGTTCATTGCATTATGACATAGGTGAAGAGGTCATATGGGAACACTTAATTGTTCTAAATTAATTCAAGTCTGCAAGATGAACCACATGCAACGGTATCAAATGAACTTCCATATGTAATCTGAAATCCTCTGTCTATAAACACTTACAGATTACTGCAGTTACTGACTGTTAGCATGGGTTTCTCAAAAAATGAGCCATGCTAGGCTTTCTATTGACAGAGTGACCTGCTTTGTAAATCACAGGAATGTTGTGGCTGTACCACATCTTGATTTTGGCAAGGTGTTTGACAGAGCCTCCCATAAGATTCTTGAGACAAGTCAAGTAAAATATGGGCTTGACGATGGGGCCGTTACATGGATTTATAGCTTTTTGATGGGCTGTGTTCGAAGAGTGTTCACTGATGGATCAACGTCAGCCTTCAGAGAAGTGTCAAGCGAGGTGCTACACAGTTCACCCCAATGTCACGAAACTTTGTCATGAAGATCTGTTTAATATTTAGTCAAAATCTCTTTTCCGTAATTTGAATTAGTTATTTTGCTTCTTGCCCTCTGAAACCATGGGAAACAAGCATGCTTAATTTGTTGTTGTTATGTGCTGTCAAGTCACTTCCAAATTATGACAAATCTATGAATGAACATTCTCCAAAATGCCCTATCCTCAACAGCGCTTCTTCGCTCCTGAAAACTCAAGCCCGTTGGTTCCTTTAGGGAGTCAATCTATCTCATGTTTCAGGGTACATGTGAAATATTGGCTGAAATCCTGCTGGTGTAAATTTAGGCTATGTAAGTCTGATAGTGTAATCATTCGGTGACAGAAATCTTTATTTTAATTAAAATTTTGTTCCCTTCTCCTTCAGGTTCTGATGAGAGCCCCTTTGCCCTTAAGAAGCATTTGAGAGCCTCAGGATGGCAGGGGAGCCTTTAATATCTGAAAATTGCCACTGGATCACCACCAAGGGTCGTGTTGCAGCCGTGAGGCAGCCGGCAATGATTTTCCGATATTAGAGGCTCCCAGAAGCTTCCCAAGGGCAAAAAGGGATCCTTTGGAACTTCAGAACTTGAAAAGAGGTCTGGGAAATGTTTTAATTTAATCAAATGACAGGTTTCTGTTGCAGGATTATGATGCCATCCTGCTTATGTGGCATAAATTTATGCCAATAGGATTTCAGCCATTGATGTCCATGACTCTGTATTCTCCAGGATAAACATACACAGTTCCTTCAACCATTCCTCACAGGGTTTGGTTTCCTCTGGAAACATTGCAGCTTGTCAACATCCTTCTTAAGCAGTTTTCAGAGAGATGACCATTAGAGATATGCACAGTGAAAACTTTTGTTTAATTTCAACAAAATGAAACGGGGTTGCCTTTTTTTGTGTCTTTTTTTCTTCAACAATCCTTTCATTTAACACCAAAGGGACCATTTCCTTTGGTCTATTTAGTTCTGTTTTTTCTCATTCATGTTTTCTGGAACTAGTCTAAAAAAACCCTAAAGAACCCATAAAAACTACCCCCAAAAAGCAGAGGCAAGGCAATATAGAATCAATCTGGGGGATTATATGTACTCTACACATACAGGATAAACTCTATTGATTTTTTTATTTCATAATGATGTAGAAAATAGTGTTTCTATAGACATTACTGAGAGCAGAGAATGGGCAAAGACATTCCTGCTCTCCTCTCCTATTGCAGTCTCTTGGGAGGGGATGGGCTAAAGGAAACCTGGCAGAAATCAGAAAGTACTCCTTGTATGAGTGGAAGTACAGTGGTGCCTCGCTAGACGATTGCCTCGCAGGACGAGGAAATCGCTAGACGATGCCTTTTTGCGATCGCTACTGCGCTTCGCAAAACGATGTCTCCTATGGGGAATTTTCGCTAGACGATGAGGTTTCCCCATAGGAATGCGCCGACTAGTGGTGAAAAGCTGTCAGTGCAGCTGTCAGTGCATTCCGACGGGGACCCGCACTCGCTAGACGAGGTTTCCCTATGGGAGATTTTCGCAAGACGACTGAGTTTTCCCTTGGAACGCATTGAAGAGATTTCAATGCATTCCAATGGGAAAACGTGCTTCGCTAGACGATGTTTTCGCTAGACAGCGATCTTCGTGGAACGGATTAACATCGTCTAGCGAGGCACCACTGTATATGTTCCAATCATGTTAATGGTTGTCTGGATATAAACCACAGGACCCAAGCTTTTGAAGGTTTTAAAAGCCAACCATTATTTGGAATTATACCCAGAACCGTGCACAGTTCGGGGTACAAATCCCAGACTGCTCAGCTAGACTAAACCTGAGCAGAATCATCCAAAAATATCCCTAGGACCACCTGACAATTTGACTAAAGCCATACAACTGTTGAATACAGATATGAATGTTATAAAACTATCATAGAACAGCTATGTTTTTGATAATCATAATCCTAGAATTGTAGAGATGGAAGGAACCCTATGGATCATTGAATCCATATTGTCAGGAAGGCAGAATGGAGAATTGAATTCTCAACCCAGATACCTAAACCACTAAGCTATCCAGCAGTTTATGTAGAAAGTCCTTTTATACTTCTAAGTTGCTCACCTAAACAAATAATTGAAAACACTAGATTCAACAGACTTACTTCTAAGGACTTTATTTTTAATCAGGCCCCAAATCCTGTAGTGTAACGTACACATGAATAAAGGCAATGGTATCACCAACATGGAGATTGCTGGTAATTAGAGTTCAGGGCTAGCAGGACCTGCCTCCAAGCAATCTCACTGTGTGCAAGTCTAGTAGGCCCCAGGATCAAAGGAGGAAGGAGTTAATGCTACAGCATTTTGAGTTTTGACAGATGATGTATACATTGCAATAGGCATTTGAATATTAATACTTATGTATTCAATAAAAATCCACAAGTTACTCATGGTGGTGTTACTGACCAAAATCCTGTTGCTTACCATAGTAAATCACACTAGTGTAGGCCCACTGAATCAATGAGGATTTAGTGAGCCAAGTTCACCACACATTCATTCCATTGATTCAAATGGACCTATTCTAATTGACTTATGCTAAAGTACGTAAACCATACTTAGAATAGGCCTATTTGAATCAATTGGACTTCTTGAAGAAATGACTCACCAAATTCTCATTGCTTAATGGGCTTACTCCAGTGTCATTTACTAAGCTAAGCAACAGATTATGGCCATTGTATACTAACAAAATGTTTATCATGGTGTTGGATACTAAGGAAAGCTTCGGAAGAGACACAGCCAGTACAGTTCAGAAAAATTCAGGATAAAGGCCACATGATTGTGGAAACAATACAAATGCAGGAGCAAGTGATACTTTTAATTGACAATTAAGAATATAAAACAAAACAAAACAAATAGTGAACTTTCAGTGATAAATCATCATCTTCAAGGCTGTGCATCAAGTTCTTGTGGCCAGTTCCAAACTTAAGTGCTGTTCCAAGTTCACATGACGGTGTAGAGGCCAGGTAAGCTTTTTAGATAGAAGCAGCTGCAGCATGCATGTTGGTTTCAAACTCTTCTTCAGCTAGCAATTTGGAATTTATGGCCCATCTCTTAAAACAGGCAGTCTGGGCCCCCTCCACCCTTTTTGAAACTTGAAGAGTTTCTCTTCAGCTGGGGGAGGGAAGACTGTCCAGTTAACATGGCCTGCTTCTAACAGAGATGGGATTAGGAATTTAGTTAAACCACCAGGAACAGTCAATTTAAGCCAAATAAAAGCCAAATAAATCGTTTTACCTGGTGGATGCTCTCTTTAGCATGCAGTACTGCTTGTTTGATGTCAAGAGTCCATGATGTCTAAGAACTCACATTGGTCTTCAGTTGATGCCCTGATTGGCCATTCTATGGTATGTTACAGTTCAGGAAAAGCCAGTACAGTTTATCTCCTTGATGAGATCCAGGCTTCCCAGCCTCATTTCAACATCTGAACAGCCATTCAGTTAAACAGGAAAAATTAAAGTAGTATGCTTGCAGTCTTAATCTGCTTCATGCCTACTGAAATGATGTACTACATACCTGTGTAAAGCTTTGCCTGCTTCTTGTTTACGGTAAATGGGCAATTTTTAAAATACACAAATGAAGGAGGAAAAGGTGTGGGTACTCAGATACACACATATAGAATTTACACATTCTTAACATCTAATATAACTTGCATTAGAATATTTGTTGCTTTATGCTAACACATTGTGGCTGAAATCCAGCAACAAGCTGCAACAAGAGTAGGCCCACTGAATCAGTAGGGATTTGGTGATTCAAGACCCATGCAAGTTTCATTGATCAATGGGCCTATACTTGTTGTGATTTACTGCTGTGTATCTAAACCTGCGGTCTAGATTCTGCACTGAAGAAATGTTTTGTAATTCACAAACTTGGCACTGACATGAACTGGTTAGTCTTAAAGATGCCAATTTGTTTGTTTCTAATACATTAACATTGAAGGAACAGTCCCTTTAATAGTTTGCCTTGCCACTAGAACAGCATTTGAAACTCTAAACCACAGCACCCTCCCTATAACCCATTCCTCTCCCTTTACAGCAATTATAAGCATTCTATGCCCCCAGACCATCAACCTAAAAATAGTTCTGACAACAGAGATGTCAAATTTAAGCAGCAGGATACTGAAGCGCCTTGCGATGCATAGCAGGACTACTCTAATTCTGCAGCCTGGTAATTCAGGAATTCATAGCTGATAAATGGGCAAGCCCTATCACATTTATCTTCAGTTAGGACTGAAGTGCCAAGGCTTTTATTATTAGACAGCTTTTCACCTGGACGCTGTTTAGTTCTCTACAATATGAGTACCATGATGACAGACATCCAATCTAGTAGCTCAGGATCCCTCTTCAGGTTCTCCCCACAGCAGCTGACACAGCTCCAAAATGTCTAATTGTCCTCAAATTCTCTCACTTGGCAGCATGGATGTTTTATATTCCTCACGATTGGTTCCCAGCCTGCCAAAGTCTGTGAAAGATTCTACAGCAAACATCAGTGAGTTCAACACCTCCATTTCAGTTTAGGTCCTCAGAGAGGTTGGTGAATATCTTCAGTGGCAGTTGCCCCATCAGACACTAATTGGAAAAATGTTCTATAAACGTTCACCCCTTGCTTTGTGCACACATTCGGGCTATGTACTTTTGTTTTGAGACTTTCACCTGGCAATATATGAACATATACGACTAATCTATTTCAATTTGCTTCATTAAATACAAGTAACTTCCAGCAGCTTTCCTGCCAGTGTTTGATTTTAAAAACCCACAGAAATAAGTTTTTTGATACCGGAATATTTTTAGAAAATAGGTTAGAAAGCAGACAATTCTTAGCTAAGCTGGTCACATGTTGCCCAAAGGCCTTGTACCATTCATCCCTGATTAAACATTTGAATGTTAGTTTACAAAACTGTATTAAGCTCTCTATCTTTCAGTGATAGGTTAAAAAGCTATGATTTGTTTCCTTACATGATGGAACACATGGAGCCATATACTTCTTAAACTCTGTTTTAGTTTATCAAGACAATCTGAGAACTTCCACACATGACTGAACTATCAAGGCCAAGTACTATACAACTTACAGAACAAAAGAATCTAAACTGATTCTGATTAATAGCAGGCATCTTTATCCCAGGTCTGATGCTGCCATGAAAGCTTATGGTGTTTCCTACTTTTGAATGCATGTAACATCACAATTAACCCTACTATGAGGAAAAGCCAAAAGAATGTGAAGTAGTAAAGCTCTTTTAATAATAATTTTTGCCAAGCAATTCTGTTGGCTTTACCAGCAAGTATATATCCATGGCAGCAAATAATTTGAAGCTTTGTTGATAATCAAGTTTAGATCATGTTTGTCAGTGGATTTATTGTTATAAAATCACCTGCGAAGTGGATGTCAATCAATTTTAAGTTTAGAATATATAAAAGTACATTCAAAAGTACTTAATGTTTTGGAACTTTTTCATATTGATAGCCTGTGAAATTGTTTAAGAAATCAGATTTAAAAGGATTTTTACTTTTTTTTTTTCAAATTTACACTCATTCCCAATGGCTACAAACCAAAACTTTATAGAGATCTTATGATCATATAAACCCTGAATCCCATGTGCGCATCAGAGATACAGAATGAAGGCAAACATCCCCTCTTCAAATGTTTTTAAGAAAGTGCATTTCCGTTTTTCTCTGTATATTGCATGACAATCACTTTCTACTTAGAAAGGTCAGCATGAAAACACAAGCAGTGCCTTTTTTTGTAGATCTGACTCAGCAGAGTAAATTACCATGAGCTTTTTTCCTATAGAGGTTTATGACTTGACTCATATGCCTTCAGTTACAGAGGACCACGTCATAAAACCATTCCTGGAGCATACTACTTCAGACCACGGATACAAGATGACATGACTGAACAGATTTTCAAACAGAAAACTGGTAGAAAAGGAGATTACCCTTTTCTCTTCAAAATGCTGACTTTTGAAAACACACAAAATTTAAAAACAAACATGAAAAGCATTCAAACATGCCACTCCTATTGTTTGCAGTGACACAGTCAACAAACAGTATTACCACTGGCTTGGATCCAGGCTATTTCATGTGCAAATGGGTTGGCATAAGAGGAACCCCCTCCCTTCACCGCAGCCACCTCTGAATGCTACACCAAGGGTTGAAGGACTTTGTTGAATGGAAGGATCTGTGTTACAAGGAAGATCTCTGAAACCTGGAAATGAGAGAGCCAAGACTCATGGATCTAGTGCTTCGACCCCATTCCTCATGTTTGTGAAACCATATTTAGATATTTTCATTATTGATAACATATCTGTATGATATTTAATGGGGATAAATGTTTATAGTACAAAAGACTCAAACAAATAGTCTAAAAATGTTTTACTAAATACAGCATATACAAGTAAAAAAAAGAGACACAGTTCTACCTATAGACTTCAATTGCAACCACATTAATGGCTCCGTATGTTTATGTTGGAGATTAGGGATTTAAAGACTGAATAAGAGAAACTGCATAACTCTTAGCGGCAAATTGCCAGACATTACCAAGCTGCTTGCTGTGCCGCTCATTAAGAAGCTGCTTGCACTTAACTCTGCAACTGGGTGTGTGATCCTAAGCGCAACCAGCAACTGGTTAATGAGCAGCAATTTGCTAAGACTTACTTTTCCTTATGCAAACTGGGTAAACTGCCAATAGGATTCTGGCCAATACTTCAAGTATCATACTATTTACTTCTGTCAAGTAGAAGTTTGGCCCACTGCAAGAGTGGATATGTCAGAAACGTAATATGCAGGTGTTTTTTTCAGGCTTGTGCTTGAAAGACAAAGTTCATTTCTCAGCACCCTCCTCTGTTTCACTGTCTTCACTATCACTATCTCTCCCAGGATGTTCAGGCATTTTCCGATGCTCTTCCTCTCCCTCTCCTGCTTTTTGTTTCTCTTCCAAAGTATTCTCTTCCGCAGTTTCCAATGATGTGGTTCTGATTTCAGCTTCTGTTTCCATTTCAGCTTCCTTGCTCTGAATTATTTCACCTTTTTGAGACCGAAGTGTTTCACTTTCTTCAACAAATGCCGGAGGGGGCAAGAAATCCTGCTAACGAGAAGAAAAATCCTATATAAAATGGTTCGACTTTTATTTAGGAATTATTTCCCACTGTAACAGCCTTTGGGTTGAACTAGCCATACTAGATCAGAAGACCTCAATGCAAAGTCTTGGCTGACTTTACAGTGGCTGACTTTATAGCCAATGCATGGTTGTAAAGTCAGATGTTGCTTCTAAGGAATTCCCTACATATTGCTTGCTTACCAGTAATTACTACTGCTGATTTATATGACAGCCTCAGGAAATAATTCTTTCGTGTGGAGTTCCACGTGTGATTCAACAAGTGGGAGAGTCCAAAATGAAAGATACTAGCAACATGCCATAAGTTCAATGTGACCCACTGCCAGGTACCTGTCCATCCTTTGGGTTAGGAGGGATGAAAAGTAACATGGAAAAGGCTCTTACATCTATTTTCAGAATGTTTTTGTTGTTGTTCCTAAAGAGAGCCTCTGACATACTAATCATCCATATGAATGAATGGGAGAAGCAAAGATCTTTCATTTTAACATTTCCCTTGTTTTTCACCTTTATTCACTTCATGTATGTAAGATGGCCTCACAGTCACTGATATTCCAAATGAACAGCTCACCCACCCTGCTCTTTTCCCTCTCTCTCTCCTTGCCTCCTTGCTCGGCTAGCCCCCCTCTTCCCCCTTCCTCTCCTTTCGCCCCACTACTGGGAGCCTCCCTTGCTCAGCTGAGCCAGCCCTGCTCTTTCACATCCTCTTTTTCCCCCCCTTGTCACCACCACCTTTTTCCTGAGCCAGACCTGCTTCCTCTCGCTTCTCTGCCACTATTACTACATGAGGAAAAAAAACAAAATAAACTGACCTGAAAGTAGGGCCCCTTTTGTGGTAAACAAAAAGAGCGGAGCACGAAAAAAAAAAAAAAGATAAAAAAGGCACCACACCTCCAAAGAAAATGAGCCAAAAGAGAAGTAAACATGTCTGCCATGCCCTAGTTGTGTACAAAATTGCAACATGAATCTTATTGGGACCCAAGGGGCCCACTAATCTAAGCTCCCTCATATATTAAACTTCCCACCCACCCCCATTTATTATAGTGAGTTTGGGGGAAGATCCCTGGTGCCACAATTCCTCTCTCCTTAATGTTCATAGTATGCAAAATACCCAAACCAAGAATTTCCATGTGGATCTCTCACTCTAAGTGGCATCTTTAATGTAAAATGAAGGGAGCAAGAAAAAGGTAAGTGGAACCACAGTGACTAAGTTGCTCCTGGGACAAGAGAACATAACATTTCAAATTCACTTCGAAAAGAGGGATAAACATATTATTCAATTTGCTGACCCAAACTGAAAATAGTCTGAACTAGCAAAATATTAATATTATATTCTCACTTTCCCCCACTTTCCTCTTTCTGCCTCTTTACTGAGAATGTATGGTTTTATCAGTCTGGATACTGAAATGATAGCAGAGAGTCCTATCCTGAATCTCCCAAAGTACTCTGTTCCATTGTTTTAAGGGAGCTCTCTTCTACATTAACGTTAAGCAAGTGATCAAATATTCTAAACTCACATTTCTGACAGCCAAGGAAAGATTTGATGTTACACTGACCAATTGGGATAACAACAATCAAACTCTGAAATTACAGTATCTGGAACTTGTAATATGTGGCCAAAATGATTTTGGGGGAGACTAATTATAGGTATTCAGAAACTCTGAATCTCAAATTAGGGATTCCTTTGTCCTTGGCAAAATGTATATTTCATGCTGTCGGAAACAAACTAGGACTCCTTCTGTGATGCAGCTGGGACAATTTTTATCCATGCATGATTACTGTCATTCAATTCTTTTTGTAAGCTTGGAATTAATATGATGCTAAAAATAACATCTTAAGAGTACCATGGAGAACACACTCCAAAGCATTTGCTGCAGGTCTATGGGAGAAAAGCATGAAGTTAGTCAATCACTCTATATTGTTAGCGACTGTTTAAACAGAAAATTCTCTTGCTACTTCATCTTCAGAGAAATCAATCACTGGAGCTCCCATTTATAATAACAAGCCTGGCTCTAGCAGAACACTAGAATTATTTTGAAGTAAAATAATAATAATAAAACAAAATATAGTACTATCAAAGGATAATAAAAGGCATTAAGTGGTTTATTTTTTTTCCTTTACATAAACTTTTCAATCTCTTCCCCTCAAAAATCAACCCTGAAGTTTTTAAAATCAGAACCAACCCCAAAATAATGGTTTGTGTGTTTGGCTCAATACATAGATTTTGAAGGGGTCAAGACACTGGTGCAGTTGCACTCACCTTTAATCCCATGTATCTTCTGTGCATGGGTAAAGCGCATAAAGTTGTAGCTGCCATGAAATAGTTGTGTTCTCGCTAAACTATAATTTAAAGTGTGGACATGAATGAACCTAGCCTTTCCCTGGGATTCTGCATTCCCTTTGAGAAGGAGTCAGAAAACGTTCATTTCCACTTTTGATTACATACAGGTTAGCACAGATATCTGGCTGCCCACTGTGAGACAAAGGATCCATGGAACTCAGAAAAGCTGTTGGCCATGATGAGAACTGCAATGCCCCAAAGTTGCTTTTCTAAGATCTGAGGCTATTAGATTAGATGGGCCTTTGGGCAATAGGGCTCTTCTCATATTCTTGAACAAGAGCTTCACAGAATCAGAGCAAATATTTATTCAGTCCAAAATCCTGCATCCCACAATGACCAACCTGATGAGCTGGTCATTCCACAAGAAAGACATCAAGATATTTTCTAACTCTTCTCTAGATGTTAAACAGAGGCATGCTACTCTTAACACAGAGGTTTTACTTAGGTACCACGTGCAACAACCTCTTATAGACCTATTCTTCAGAATTTTTCTGTTTCCTTTTTAAAACCATCTAAACTAGTGCCCATTATTTTATCATGACATAAGTGCTTCCACGCTGGAGGCATTCAAGAGAATATTGGACAATCATCTGTCAGATCTGCTTTGATTTAGATCCTGCATTGAACAGCGTGTTGGACTTGATGGCCTTAAAGACCCCTTCCAACTCAATTATTCCATGATTCTATCTTGTGGCAACACGTTCCATAAAGCAACTGTATGCTGCATGGGGGGAAAACCCCACTTCTCTGTCACTGTCCTCATACTACTGACTACCAATCAGTTTCACTATATTTTAGTGTTATGGGAGATGCAAGAAATTCTTTCTATCCAATTCAGACATAAGCTATAATTTTAATATCCATCCATCATCCCTCCCTCCCTCCCTCCCAAGCCATTACTCTGTGGCTAACAGAACAAGATCAAATAGCAAGATCTCTGTTTAAGAATCAGACATTCCTTGTATTAATATTAGCATTAGTATCCATGTTAATACTATTATTTATTATTAAAAAGGGTAACTACCTCTCAGCCAAGACTACTGCAGCAGTCAATATAATGTAGCAAAAAGCACACACATCTACCCAAGCCATTCACCCCATAAAAATCTGTAAGAAAAACAAAACTGTAGTTGATTTTCCCAAGAGGTAATGACAAGCCAGAAGGAACAAAAATTAATGTACTGTTATGAGGAAGTACATGAGTAGGGCATGTAGAAATTATTCCAGTTGCTACAAACTCCTGTTTTTATATACCAACGCCTCTCCTTGAGAATGTGAAGTGAAACAGAAAACCCACTGACCTGAATAAAAGGTACACAGATCAGGACTGACCCCTCTGTACTCTTTAGGAAACATTTTTACCCACTCTGTCCCCAGATCCATGGGGTGTTTACTTGCTTGAAATGTTGTGGATATGCTTTATTTGTTAGTTGCTGCTAGTGGCTTTATGACTTTCACCCTCCCTTTATTATCCTAGTCTATAAAAGCAAATATGAAATTATGCTGAGTGATCTCTTACTGCTAAAGGTACTGAGATAAGAGGCTTGCAAATTTGAAGAAAAAACAAAATGAAATACTCATCCAGGCCCTACTACATAGTCACAATAGTTTTTTTAAAATTCCCTATAAATTCATTTCATTATCAGAAACAACAGGAGTTTCCAATCAATGGCTGAAATCCATGGCCCACTGAATCAGTGGGGATTTGATGAGTCAACTTCTTGGTGAGTTCCATTGATTCATGTAGGCCTACTCTAGTTGTGACCTACATTAGCTTAGTAAGTTACAAGTAGAGTAGGCTTATTTGAATCATGGGAACTTACTGAGTAGTTGGCTCACTGAATCCTCACTGTTGTACAACTTCCTACACTAAGCCAAAATATTTCAGTGATTGCATTTGTTGTTGAACAATATTTTCCCAACTTTCAATGTTCCTTACCTGTCTGTGTTGACGAGTAGTTTGTATCATATGCATATACATATTGTAGACGAAGTTAGCCATTTGGGGCATATTCTTTATAATGTGCACTTGATGAGATGGATGTTCTCCATTCTAGGAAAGAAAAAAGTATTAATATTATCGGTGTAATTATTTTTAAAATACTGTAATAACGTATTGTTTTAGCTTCTAATATTTGTTCTTTTCATACTGTAAGCTGGCTTGGATTCTTTTTAGGAGAGAGGCAGTATAAAATATTTTAAATAAAGAAATATTAAGACAGATCTAAAGCAAAAACCAACAACACAAGAGCTCTTCTGTATTCAAGTAAAAGAATTAATCTTTTCTAAAGAACATATACCATGGAAAAGAATTTCAATCTTTACACAATAGTCAACACAATTTGAGATAGATGGTCATACCTGCCGAGCTGTTGGAAAATATTCTGTGGGAATTATATGTAGTTGAAGAGGGCGAGCTGTGAGCTGGCTGAAAGCTGGGGTCAACTCAAAGCAGTTCTGGAACAGTGATACTCTTGCAAAGATATAAAGCCCAAGTCTGGCTCTTGACATAGCAACCACCAGACGTCGAACATCTCTTCAAGAGATAGAAATGCAACCATTAATAAAACTATTAAAACATGCTTATGGCTACCTGCAGCTACCAGCTACTTCAGCAAGGAAAACAGTGTATCTAAAGGTATACATTTCCACCTATAAATACAAGAATTATTACTATTTGTGGATTACCACTATCAAAGAAAGGTATACGAAGCAAAGCTGGAACCTGCCTTACATTCAGCTTGACCATTCACTGAAATCAGGTCAGTAGGATTTACATTTAGATCTGTAAATACAGAGCTCTTCAGGTGTTATCTATTTGTGTATAATCATCATACACAGAAGAGAGTGCTCTAGCTGTCTCATCAGATAGGAAGTTATACTTCCTATCTATACATAAAAGGTATCATCATATATCTCTAAGGTCCTAGTCAGACAATTCCTTTAATTTTAAGATCTAGTCAATATCTTACAATAATTATTATAGTAGTATTTTTATGCCTCTCACAACTAAGGTAATCCCCGAAAGATTTATAACTGTTTATTTTCATCCTTGAATATTACACAAAATTCCCTTGAATTACTAAGACAAGTCTCCTTAGATATGTTGGTGCCAAGGTTCACAACCCCCTTAAATACATGAAATTTCAGAACATGCACAAATGTATCCAGAGAGAGTGCTTATAAAAATGGATGAAGCCACGTATGTCTTTAAAGATAATCACCATAATTTCAAACAGCAAAGACTTACAATTACAAAACTTAAATGCTTATGGAAAAAGAGAATGCTCTGACAAATTGAATAACAGATATTAAAACATTTGAGCATTCAGACTGTGGAAGCACAAGACACTGCCATTAAGACTCAGAGCCCTGTTCTTCTTAGGAGCAGAGCAGAGAGAGAATTCTGAATGGGAATAAGGTAGGCATGCATTTCCAATCTCCACAGTGGCTCACTGAAGGATAAAACGGGTTTTGTTGAGCTCTTGTGAATCTTCTGCTCATGAGCACACCAGTTATGGCTGGCCTGGGTTGCGGCCTGTAATGACGATACAATATTACATACCTCAAATGTCCAACTGCTTTGGTTCGCACAAGGGAGAGGATTATATAATCATTTTGCTGACCTTGAAACCTGTCTACAGTTGTCACCTAGTGGAAAAATTAAGAGAGTGTTAATTCAGTGGCATCTGAATGAGATTTCAAGAGAACTTTTGGTAGAAACAAAGTGGCCTTTTAGAGCAAAATGTGTCACCCTGAAAAGCTGCTGAAGAGCACTTCGTTATAAACAGAAGGAGGCAAGGGTTCTGTGCGATTCTATGAGCTTTCAGACCAACTCCCACAGACCACAGAAATGCACATTGTCTCACCATTAGAACTGATATATTAAAAATAATGTCTTTGTAACTGCATTATGAAAAAGATCAAATGCTCTAAGTGGGATTTATAGATATTTGCTTATAAATAAATGTGTAGGTGTGGTCTAGTGGATAGCATCAGACTAGGACTCAGGACACCTGGGTTCAAATTCTTGCTTAACCATGGAAACTCACTGAGAGAGTGGCAATGGTAAAAACCACTCCTTAAATCTCTCACATATCTTGTAAACCCTGTTAGGGTTGCTATAACTTGGATACAACTTGAAGGCACATAAACAATGGCTGGAATATTGTTGCTTAGTGTAGTAAGCTACAACTAGAGTAGGCTGAGTGAACTAGTGGGGATTTGGTGAGTCACCTCCTCCATAAGTTCTGTCAATTTAATGGGCCTATTCTAGTTGTGCCTTACTAAGCTAAGCAGCAGGACTTCAGAAAATATGTTTGTGTACATTCACATCAAAAGACTTAGATATGCATGTATTTAAAATATGAAAATAATACATACTGAGAATAGGGAAAGTACATAATATTTTTGCTTTACAGCACATTTAAAGTTCTATTTAAAATACTGTGCAAAATTTCACTATCTTCTCTCTTTTATAATAACTTGATTCCTAGAATGCAACCTCGTATTGTTATAGTTTTCTAATTTTAATTAATGTACTCATAAATAACTGCCTCAAGGCGGAAAGTGGAACTAATGCGAAAGCCTAAGCAACGTAATGAGCCATGATAATTTCCTGGATTAATTCCCCCCCCCCCTTTTGAATAATTCTTGAAAGATTTAAAAAATAGTCCAAAATGCAAAGCTATATCCCTTTTATAAACTAATGACTCAAAATATATATTTGCATATAAAATCTTTTGATTTTGCCACATTATCTCATAGAGTAGACCTTTGGTCTAGATGGGCGGGGTACGAAATCCAATAAAATAAATAAATAAATAAAATAAAGAATGCAAGAGCTCTGATCTCAAAGCCTACTTTTTCATATTTGTCATTTGACAAGAATATTAAATTACTTACCCGGCATAACAGCAGTTCCACTGGCTGCCAATCCATTCCTGGGCACAATTCAAAGTGCTGGTTCTAACCGATAAAGCCCTAAACGGCTTGCATCCAAGCTATCTCAAGGACTGCATATACCTTTATGAGTCAACTCGATGTTAAGATCATCAGGAGAGGCCTTCCTCTCGGTCCCATCACCCTCATAGGTGCATTTGGTTAGGACACGGGAGAGGGTCTTCTCTGTTGCTGCTTCCAGACTTTGGAACTCCCCACTCCACCCCACCACAGGAAGACCTCATCTTTGCTGTCCTTCCACAAGTGGCGAAGACTTTTCTCTTCAGGCAAACTTTCCCTGAGTGACTGGCGGTCCGAGTACGGTTTCTAAATGGATTGTTGTACCTCACTGGTTTGAATGTGCTTTGGCGTTGCTTTTGCTTACTGTTTTTTAATGTGGTATTTGTTGATCTTTTTTAGTATTTGTATATTTACTGTTGTTAGCTTTAAATATTGTCTTTTAATGATGTAAGTCACCCTGGGTTCTTTTTAAGAAGAAAGGCAAGGTTAAAATATTTTAAATTAATAAAAGTAATAAATAATGTACAGAATGATATCCAGTATTTTTGATGAAACAAGAATTAAGTAGTTGATTAGTATCTGGAATGTTACCTTGTTTGGTCTTCCAATGATTGGATTATTCCCACAACGCTGATTAATTATATCCCGGATCAGGTGTTTCTGTCCATTGTATGTTGTCAAGATACTTATCTTTTCTGCAGGGTATCCAAGCAGGCACATATACATGAACAGGGCAACAACATATTCGGCCTCACCAAGATTCTGCAAAATTTTACAAGCATGGATTTGTTTAATATGTCTTCTTAGAGAACATTTGTATAGCTATTCTGGGGAAAAAACACCAAAGCAAGGAAAATGAGCAGCCAAATTCCTGTACAGCAACCTTCCCAAGTGACTTGAGTGGGATCCTCTATTTCAAGAAAGGAAAATCAAAATAACAGAGAAAACTGTGCAGTCTGAATGACCTCAACACACTACATTAATACAACTTGTCTTCCTTTATAGAGATAGATATCTATAACATCTTAAAAATAGCTTGATTACTTCCTTAACATCAGTTTAAGCAAAAATAATTGGCTTGCTGTGCAAAAAAAAAAAAAAGTAGCAATTAAGATACTTAAAAGACAGCCATCTCCTTCTTTCAACGGCAGAGAACGTTATTAAGTATTTGAATTGTCAAACAGAATTAGAGCTGCATCTAGCAAAACACTTCCAGAAAGGAATATTACCACTTTCAGCCAAGTTCTTTTATGTACAAACACTCTCTGTTACCTACAAAATTTCTTCTTCTATACAACAGACAGGATCCTGTTGCATAGCTCCACCTGTGCAATGAAGTTACATCAGTGGTTGAAGCAGATTGTTAATTGACAAACTCCTTTTTCAATTTCAGAGTGTGCACAACTTCGTATCATTGTGTGTGAGTTGTGCATACCCTGAAATTTTAAAAAAAGAACTCTTTAAATAGCTGTAATCTGTCAGAGCCAGTGATGTCACTTCCACTGTGGAGACAGAGTGACACAACGGGATACTGGCTATTTGTGTATCTGTGCATGGTGGTGGGGATGTGTTGGGGTGGTCTGCTGCTTATTACTTCCAGTTTTATCTAGTGTCAAAAAAGCACACTATGCTTGGCATTGTTTTCACAATAAATGCTGTGAAAAAAATCACACCTTAAGGAAAATACATCTAGTATTCATGCCAGTGTAAAGTGGCCAGGCAACAGGGAATTGTGCTATGGAATTGTCCAATTAGTTCTGAGTCCCTGGTATGACCCAGTGTGCAACGCAACAGTAGAACTGCTTCAGGGACAGCACTTCCACCTTGGTGCTAGTGTAATTACTATAACCTTGAGTTGTACACACATTTTGGGCAATACGATTTTGTCCCATAGGGTGGACAATTACTCATATCTCTTACCTGATAGAAATAAGGATTGGGTTCTGATTCTCCAACACCATGGAAATCCTCTACATTTATCAGCTGGAAGTCATACAAGAAACCAGCATTTGCTGTTCTGAATTCAGGCAAGAGTTGTACATGGGGCAAGTTACCCAGGTTCTTGTAACGCCAGTTGTAAAGATTACATAGACTTTAAAGAGAAATAGAATGGAACATAGTTATTGATGGGTTCAGTTTTTAAGTATTCACCCTTTAGTATCTCTGTGCTTCTTTTTAAATTAATTTAAAGATATGGCACTCATCTAGTATCTCTAAAGCATAAAAAGCAAATGCAGCATTATAAAACAAGCCATTTTGCACTACAGTGAGACAACAAGAATGAAGAACATACATTTTCAAAAATCCCAGTAAGAGTAGTATATAGGTACCAGGAAAAATGTAAGTAACAAAATAGAGTCGAACCCGTAGAGAAAACGGGGATCATACATCTTCTCCATCTGCTTGCGCCAGCGACTGATCTGTTTCCTGGTATACGGAAACGGCGGCCAGTCCTCGGAGCGTGCCCGGGTTTTCTTATGTTTGGGGTGATGTTTTCGAACCCTAGTCAACTTGGAGACCTTCGGTCCCAAATGTTTCGAGGACCGGGAATCTCCTACATCTGGCACGGGAATGCTTGGTTTTCGCCTTTCTCTTTTTGGCTGGCGATGGATCCGGCACCGGGGAAGCCGATCCCTGTTCAGAAGCTGAGGGCGGAGGTGACCCAGGGCTGAAGGGTACCGAGGACTCTCGGGATGTCCCTTCAGATGGAGCCGGTTCAGCATGTACCTGGAGTAGGAGAGGAGACTGTGCCGCCCGAATGGGAGGGGAGTTCTCCATGGCAGAGTCGACGAGCAATGGGGCTCGAAGAGACGGTTGTTGTGGCACCGACTGTTGTATAGCAGGAGAGAGTGGTTTTTTGGGCTTTGAGGCTGACGGTTTGGCCTTCGGTTTAGTAGGAACAGCAGTGACCTTTGATTTAGGTGGTTTGGCTTTCGGAGATAAGATGGGCATCTCAGTGGTCGATGAAGTGGATTTGGTGTCCATTCCGGGCGGTTGAAGAGACTTTTCCCACAAAGCAGCACGGAGACGGAGGTCCCTAAGTTTTAGCGCCTGTCTAGTAAAGTTCTTACAATGGCGACAGGATTGTGGGATATGAGTGTCGCCCAGGCAGAGAAGACAAAGCTGGTGTCCGTCGGTAGACGGAATCTTCTTTTGACAAGAAGCGCAGCTCTTGAAGGAAACCTTCGGTGCCATAAAAGGCGGGAAAAGGGCAGGGAAGGGGGAGGGGAAACGTGGAAAGGCTAAACGGTTTAAACAAGGTTTTTTAAAAATATATTAACAGGGGAAAGCAATACGAACGGTAGCGAACAGTAAAGAACACTGATAAAGGCGTTCCGCTTTCCGCGCGAAGAGCTCCAGATAACGAGACCTGCTGCAGCAGCAGAAAAAAAGGAACTGAGGTAACCGTCAGGGCGGGCGGACCATGAGGGCTTGGGGGGAGGTCCTAAACGGTTACTTTTGCTCTAGAATATTCCGAGGCCTCTGTGCATGCGCAGATTTAACCCATTAGTGTGCATTCACAGAGGCCACGAAGAAGAAGCAAATGCAGCATTATAAAACAAGCCATTTTGCACTACAGTGAGACAACAAGAATGAAGAACATACATTTTCAAAAATCCCAGTAAGAGTAGTATATAGGTACCAGGAAAAATGTAAGTAACAAAATACAACCTTCTCATTATTTGTTTATAGGAGCTGAAACAGGTCACATTGGGGAGTGAGCAAATACTCTGGGCAACATGGGCAGGCAGGTTGGAGCAGCAGATAGCCTGTGGTGGGAACTGTGCCAACAGCAGGGGGCTCAGTACAGTTGAGTGAGTGAGCACAATCCTGGAGTAGCAGTTGGAGGAATGAAAGAGGCAGAAGGAGGGGGCAGCAGACTGAAGCATGGCATACCTAATATGAGCAGAGTGTGCCATTTTCTCTTACTTAAAGGGGACTTCAGGGAAGCCCACCAATGGTAGCAATAATTATTACCTTAAAGAAAATATATTTTTCTATAAATCCAGGCATGAGTGGTGTGGACTGACAATGTCCCCTGCCTGAGAACAATCTCTCATTGGCACATTAGTTGGTGGGCAAGACAGCAGCTCCACTGATGTTTGCCCAGACCTCCCCAAATAGACCCCTCTCAGCCCAGTAAGACAAGGGACCAGTCTCTTTTGTTTTGCAGGGCTCCTACATGTACACCTCCACCATGTCTTTCCTCTGGGTTGGTGTGCCATTCTTGTCAAGACAGTGTTCCGAAAGCTTGCCCTGTTGTTGCAGGGGTGAGGTATTCTGGACTGCACGTCCCTGCTGGTACTGTTGTTTGGGGTACTATGAACACTGCTAGTTTCTTCTTGCTCTGTCACCCCTCAGTGCTAGCTGGACCTTCTTTGCTAGGCACTGCATGCATGTAATGGAAAGCTGGTTTGAATTGCATTGTAAAATGGCTACATTTGCATGCAAAGATGGAAAAAAAAAACTAATAAAATCCATCTCAGGGCTAATGAGAAAGGTTAGACCTACTGCATATATAGCCTTCAAGGCAGACTTTGATAATGGTAGGAATTTTCCTACCGCCATCCAAACATTTCACCTATAATCTAAATTTATCCTTACACATTCCTTTCCCCCTACCTTGCTCTTGCTCTTCCTTGGGCATCCAAGTCAACAGTTGGCACTCCCACACGAACAAAACGAGTAAAAAGAGACTGTTCCATGTTGGAATATTTTTGAAAAGCCATGTTTTTAATGACTGGCGGCAACTGATGATGGTCCCCGATCATAATCCATCTTTTCAATCGGCTGAACCCGTCCTGTGGATTCTAGTAAATGCAATCAAGATGTAAATACAACCACTGCTGATCAACAACCAACCTTGTGTTACAATGACTGAACCAATCTGCTGCATCATGCTTGAGTTCTACATTTCAGCTATGTTAAATGAATTACAAAGACACCAACAGAAATTTTTTTTTAGTAAGTTTATGTGATCCGTAGAAGCATTTCAAGAGTGAAAACATTTAGACCTTGATATCCAGATGAACTCTGACATGGCTGAAAATGTTATATGATCTCATACTGAAACTAACCCTTTCTGGGATAAATTTCAGCGATGATGGGCAACAGATTCAAACTATCAAAGAGTGTAAAGTTAAATAGCACTCTGATGTTATTGCTCAAGTATTATATATGTGACCTTGGCACCCAATGAAGAGCATCACAGATAGCTTACTGTTAACTCAGATGTCAAATATGAGATGCATTTTAAACCTATACTGTTACGTTCCTGTTATAAGGTTCAGAAGACTTCTCAATTTTATTTATAATTATCTCACCATTCCTCCAATAAGCTAGGTGGTGCTATGGCTTTGTTCCTCTTTGTGTTACTGACACTACAACCTTGTGAGGTAGCTCAAGCTAAGAAAGTCTAACTCGTCCAAGATCATCCAGTGAGTCTTATGGTCAACTCCTAGCCTAATATTTTAACACCACAACAGCCCTACTTATACAAGTCTGTCAACCAGAACACATTTATTTCTTTTTACAATAAGTCTCCCTGTTTTTTTATATGCTTCAAGACAACCTGAAATGCAAAGAATAACATAATTCAAGTAAAATGACCATAAACTATAGGAATGTTTGTGTTCTCACCTGTAAGAGAAGTGGTATAAAAGTTTCAATCTCTAGTATCTGAGCAGCCTCTTCCATCAAGATGTTATCATACTAGGAAATTAAGAAGACACACATGAGCTTAAGAGCAGACATTATATATAGTGAACATGGAAATAATTAATCCAGGAAGCTTGGAACCAGCTTACTAGTATACTGGGCATAGTAATGTATTAAAAGGAATATGATATGCACAATATGATCTGCGTACAGTAAACATGTAAGAACTGACTTTCTGGGCGATATTGTTCAAATTTCTGACTTGCATAACCTAAGACCACAGTTGAAACAAATGGATGTGTCTGGTTTGTATAGTGAAGCGATATCTGCTACAAATCTAATGGAATATTCCATGGAACTACTTATTTTATTTATTTCTTGCATTTGCAGACTGCTTGATTACCCAATACATTGAACAATTACAATAAAGTTTTTGTGTATTTAGTATTTCTCTTCAATGACTGACAATTTATTTCCATAGATATTCTTATTCAAGAATTTTGCATGAAACAGAAATGGGCCCTTGAAACCAATAAAGACTTGCAACAGTTGGAGGCAGCTCATAGGCTAGCTCCTGACCATCAAGAGTTAAACACAAGATTCTGAGATTGTTCTCAGCTTCCTAGCTAATGTAAGACTTGGATTAGAAGAACAATTCCGAATTAGTTAGCTCTGACAAACAGGTACTATCGGAGATGGTAGAAGTGCTAGAAATGGGATCTCCTTCCACCTATCTGGATGCTGACATAGGGTGGAGTGGGCATCTAGGGTTGCTCCTTCCTCACTTTCCATTGTTCAGACCTCAATGGACAAAGAAGGTGCAACTGTCAATTTGTTTTGGCCGGAGGTTATTTATTGAGGGAGAGGCAGTGGGGTTTCCAAGATCAGTGCTCAACCTTTCATTGCCACTCCAAAATGTACTCTTTATTCTGTTGTTGCTTTTAAAGCCTCTTTGTCACTGTAACTATTTGGGGGGAAGGAGGGGCAGAGAGAAGTTGA
The DNA here is from genome assembly GCA_037013535.1 of Intellagama lesueurii. Taxonomy (NCBI): domain Eukaryota; kingdom Metazoa; phylum Chordata; class Lepidosauria; order Squamata; family Agamidae; genus Intellagama; species Intellagama lesueurii. Next base: position 48,475,502 of record JBAJHW010000001.1, read on the forward strand.
TGTCCTTGATTCTCGTATGGACAGCAGATGACTCTTAAGAAACACATGGAAATCTCAACCTTCTCCACTGTGGCATTACCTTGAAACCCAACTCGACTAAGTCATGACGTTTCAAAGCAGCATGCGTACAAGTCATTGCAATGATCTTTGCTTCTTTTACAAGTAGATATTTGGATCTGTCCAGCCCACTGCGGAGTAGTTCAAATGCCCTGAATTCCTGCAGAAAATAGATGACACTCATAGTTCTGTTCCAGAATGCAGAACAATATGTAACTGTCAAATTACCACCCAAAACAGCAGTTGTAATCCAGACAGCTGTGGCTGCTTTGACTGCATATTTGGGGCTCCTACATGAATGCTTCCCACTTCAATTTAACTTCAAGAATCAGATTTCTCTGTACAAAACTCTTTATTCCTTCAAAAATCAATAGGGTTTCCCATAGATTATCTATGCCTACTGCTCTAATCAGCCTATCTTGCGGTAGCATTTATATAGATTTACTATAAAAACAGGTATGTTTTGGAAATTGGAAGCATCTCTGACCAATGAAGAAAATATGTAGCTTCCTAATTAACAGACAAAGATTTGCAGGCATAAGGAGCAACCGTACAATTTCCCTTCTTTTTAAAAAGGCAGGGGTATCCAGTATTATTCCAAAATAAAAGGTTAAAATTAGACATGAGATATTTGCATTCGTATCCCTGGGGATACGAATACGAATATTGGCATCAGAGGTGCCTGGGAAGTCCAGTCCCTCCCCCACAATCTGGCAGGTCTAATTAGTTCTCATTGAACCAGCAGGTCTGGCATAGCTCTCGTTGTGCCAATCATGGAAGTAGCCTGGCTGGTGCTTCCCTGCCTGCCCATGCAGCCAACAGCTCAACAGCTGAGCGGGGAGAATCGTCAGCCCATCTCCTCACCGGAGTGGTCAGCTGCGCAGGGAGATACCAGCCAGGCTACGTCTGAGATTGGTGCGACAAGAATGACGCTGGCCAATTGGATCTGCTGGTTTGGGGGGCAGGGACTGAACCTGTAATGCTGATATTTGTATCCCCAGGGATACAAACACAAGTATCCCATGTCTAGTTAAAATACGTAACAGTGCAATACCTTTACTGTGCCAACTCAAACACTGCAATACAGAAAATGGTCTTAAATTTCACGCTCTCTCTCTCTGTGTGTGCGAGAGAGAGAGAGAGCGAGAGAGAGAGAACCCCAACTGCTCCAAGAAAGCATTTAAGACCCACAAAATCAGAAAATAATATTTATTAATATGGAAGAAGTAAAATTAACACCCATTACATTAGTTCCAAAAGACTGTCATGTACTCTTACAGTGTAAGAAAAGCCCAATAATTGTTGATTTAATTTTTGCAGAGGATCTTTGAATGTTTTAATTAATATTCTAGTACTTGATCATATGATGTCTGGTCCGTTAGGACATAATCAAAACACAGAAAAGGGAGAAATCCCAGAAGCCATACAACAACTTGTCTGACAAAATGATCTATACTAATTTTTTGCCTCCAATCATCACACCTTCCCTATAATTGAGCATTTAAATGTGGACACTGTTGCTTCATAGGTTTTTGCCTCATAAATCTTTCTTATCCTCTTGAAATATTACTGATACAAACTTTAATAAGTAATCTTCTTTATATATGCACATAAATAAAGCTAGAGCCGTTTCTACATTTTCCCTCAGAAAACTGAGACTTCAAGATGGCATTTAATATCTTTTCTGAAGATCTTTCAGTTCTTACTATGATCCAATTTTCAGGTACCTATGAAAATTCAGTATAGACAGCTATGTCATTTATTTCCATTAATCAGAACCATTTCCCGCTTCTATAATTAAAAAGATGGGATCCAAGGGTATCCTGGTCTTAGAAACCTTACCTCGAGTTGAGTAAATATCTTCTTGATATGTCTAAAACACCCTTCTGCAATTTCCATGTCTTCAGTATAAGATCTACCTTTAAAAATTGGTTGAGGGGCATTTGCAAAATACTGGTGAAAAGGAAAGAAGCTGCTGATATCAGCCACACCTGGAGGTTTGCTACCTTTAACTTTCACTTTGCTCATATATTCTTCCCAACGAGACATTACCTGAGGGAGAGAAGTAGGAAATACAATACATCACTGCATTTTGCTATCTTATGTTTCCTGTGACCAAAATCTAGTGAACTCTATACTACATAAGTGCACTCTTACTTTTCTTCTTTGCACAAACAACACCAGCCTCTTGTGCCCCCTCTCTGCTTATCAGTTTCAGAGGACTTCAATATGGGTGGGATTCAATGCGCAGGATAATAAAATTGTATTTATTTAGACCAGGGGTCTCCAAACCTTTGAGCATGAGGGCCACATTGTATACTTTCAACATTTTTGAGGGCTGAAGGAACGTGCGCACGTGCAAGCATATGCACGGCTGCATGCCTGCTCCCCCACACACATGCACCCCCCCCACAGATGCCCATACACCTGCCTGCACCCCATGTGCATGGGCTGAAGAGAACGGGCCAGATAAAACGGCAAGGCAGGCCAGATGTGGCCCGCGGGCCGTAGTTTGGAGACCCCTGATTTAGAAAGTTATAAAGACAGGGGATGTAGTTGAAAGGGAAAAGCATAGACACCACTGTATAATTATGTCAGCATTTCCCCCTTGCATTGGAATTTCTTGTATTGGTATTCTCTGGACCCCAGGCAATGGGCATATCTTCTCCGTTATTTATTAACATGAATGCACTCTGTAAAATATACTAGAAGAATCTGTTTTGGTAAGCAACTGTGGACCTTTTAACTAGGATTCAAGGAAAGATATAAGAAAACAAAAGATTTTCTTTATTTCTTTTCAGAATGTATTTTTCAGCATTCAAGGTGAATGAAATACATGATACTATATAATATGCAACCAAGACAGAGAACTGAGGAGGAGAAGCCAGTTCAGACTCCTCATCAACTTTCATATAAAAATAAGAACATTGGCCTTTCTAATAATGACTCATCTTACACAGTGTGAAAACACTAACAGGAAAAACAAGACACAGCATAATAATAGCTCCATTTGCCACTCTGTATGTTAAAATGAAACACATCTGGTTTTCAGTCCAATTCTGAGAACTTCAGGCTAATTCCCATCTCCAGGATTCTTAGTATGTTGTGCTCACATCTGTGCTTTATTTGGGGAATGATCCTATGCTTCCTGAAGAGCTGGCCATAAATCTGCTAGATGTGGTCAGTGGAGAGGGAACCCCAGCTATGACTATCTTTCCCGGTTGGCAGCAGACAGCTCTGCTGTCCTGACTGTTCTGATAGTGCATCTTCTCTAGTAGTGGTTCTACGTCTTCTTTATTGTCCAATTCTCCTAATATTCAACAATTTACACCAGTCCAAGAGCTAGTGCAGTACATTCCTTCCCAATGGAACCAATGGGTTGTACAGAACCAACTGTGTGTCCCATATCTACTGTTCTAGTAATTAACAGTGGCCTGGTGTTAGATATGGCAATAAACCATAGTGCATGTCCTTCATCCTAGCCTATAAGACTGTTCTGTTAATGTCTTACTTGATATAAGAAGAAGTGGCCGGCTGTTTCGCATGTATAGGAAACGTCTCCTGGGACACCCAAACTCTCCTGTAATCGGCCAACTTCCCGCAGAAGCTCCAGTCTCCGAGCTAGGACATAGTTTACTCTTCCATACCTGCGAATCAGATTCATACACTAAAACATGAGATATGTAGTTGAAACTACTTTCTTTGGCTACCAACATGATTATGTTGTTACACTGTATTATGAAAAAAAGAAGCATGAATTATGATAAAAGGAAAAAAAAATGTCCTGCGACCGTCATGCGCTGAAGAGTTGAATTTCCCAATTAGCTTTTCGTATTGTTTTACAAACTGTTTCCCAGTTCCTCTTTAGCCTGCAGAGCTTCACTTTAACTTAAACCTTCTTTGTGAAGGAGTAAATAAATCTTCTATTGGATGTTTTTTTAAAAATATATATATAAAACACACACACACATATTCTGAGGAAGTTTCAAAAGCAGTGTGTGAAAAGGAATGGACATTTTCAATGCAATGTCAAAGAAACAACAAATACACTGACTGGCTGCATGCCCATGGAACGCCCAAGGTTATTGTATAGGTTTGGTTATAGAAGCTAAACTTAAGACAATTATGCAAAATTGGGCTTCTACTAAATGTACATATTTTGAGCACCCTACAGACTTGCATACAACCAATGGGTTTCTTTGTTTGGTTGCACTGAAGATACCCATTGTCCAAACTCAATATAGCCATGATGATGATATCATTCCAGGAGAGGAAAAAGCAGTAGAAGCAGGAGCAGCAGCAGTAATAGTTATGAGAAAGCTACTGAGATACAGAATTGATTCAACGGATCTAAGCAAATGATTCAAAATGTTAAAGAGGAAATAATGTTTTCAAACAATCTGGCTGAAATCAAAGAGTATCTTCAGTACTATTATTTTTAATTAGTATTTTATTGATATTATTGTTATTTATATAACACCTTTCAAGATATAGCTCCTTCAAAGATTCTCCATGTAATCTTTCCATCCCCATGTTTTATTTTTTATTTTAGTTTATGCACAATTTGAAGCATATTCCCTTTTTAAAACTCAGAGTAAACAGTCAAATAAGCATCTAACTATTGTGAGAGGTGTGGACAGGCTGTAGTACCTAGCAATAAAGTGGTCTTAGCTGTACACAGAAATCAAAATTTGACTCAACAGAAAATTGTTACTATTGGAAAAAAGGGAGTTAACCAGTTTTCTATAACAATGTCTTGCTTACATGGAGTGTGTGCAAGAGTGGGTTAAATGTCATGTCTTCAGTTTTTCTGTTTGCATAGTTTAAGTTTTTTATTAGCTGTATTCTGACCTGCTGAAATCTTTCTCTGTCTCCAGTTCTTCCTCTCCATGACCAAGACGCAGGAGGTGACGCTCATCAATGTCTAGAGCCATGATTTTTTCAAACAGCTGGTTCAAGGCCTAAAGATTGACAAGAGCAACAGAAGGGAAGATTTTAGAAATCCAGATGCTATTACAGGGAAACCCAGCATGCTGGCAGAACCACTCCTATTTTGGTAAGAAGCAAAACCAAATGAAGGGGATGTTTATACAGAGTCCTATTCAACATTGGAAAAGCCTGCTTTGTGATTCTATGGATCCTAATATTTCAATCTAATTTAGCACAAAATGAACACCAAAAAAACAACAACAAACAAACCACTACTCAATTAGACCAAAGGATTGTGTGGTCTATCATCTAGTTTTCAAGGGAAGTCAATTTCTCAGAAGCCCACAAGCAGGCCAGTAAGACAATAAGCCTTCTCTTCTTAAAAGCAGCAACTGATATTCAGAGACATATTATCTCTCAACATGCAAGTAACATTTAGCTGAAGATGGAGGAACTGATAAGGAACTGATAAAAAACAAAGAGATAACAAGAATCCGAAGAAAACAGCTGTAGAAGACATGACCTGGAAATAATGTGAAAGCAACTTCAGGAGGGAGGACTTTAAAGCTTCAAAACCTTCTAAAAGGAGGGCTGCAGCCCACGGAGAGAGACACCCACGGAAACAGGTGCATCCATGTTCCCTGTACCCCTTGTGTGTGTGTGTGCATTGCGTGTGTGTGTGTATGTATACAACACACACGCACAGATGCAAGTATGAATAAATGGACGTACTGATGTGGTTTACTGAGAGCTCAATAAATATTAAGCTAGATAACATTAGAAATCCTACTGGTCTTCATCGCATTCTTTCTCTGATATACCACCCCATAAGCAGCTGTAAAGAAGCTTAAAGAATTTGTAACAGATTCAAGAGTGAAGAAAACAAATCTGAGGACATAGCATCTCCCTTATCATCTTGCTTAATTACTGAAGCCTTCCAATGAGATGTTCTTTGTAGTTTCACATAGGTCTGAGATGCATCTGGAGTCAACAGGAGAAGATCCAGCAGTGCATCAACTCATCTGCTGGAATGCCCTTCCAAATGAGGTCAGCCATGCGCCTATACTGCCTTAGTTCTGCCTCTATTGAGGACCTTTCTTTTCATACAAGAATTTCCAAACTAACAAAAGCCAGTCCCTGTTATATCAATGGAATGTTTTATGGCCATTGTTTTGGCCAAAATGCTACTTGTAAGGACATTTGTACAAATGGTTGTCCATTTTCCTGGCTGTCTTTTGGCAACTCACATCATTTGCATGACTGCCCTTATATAACTACGTAAGCAACAGGATTCCAATGTTTGTATTTTTAAAAAACTACTGTACATTAGTCCACAATCTTAGATATAGATTAGCATATAAATTTTATAAACAAATAAATATGATAATGTCAAGTGAATTTACAGTCTATAAGATGCTGCTGCTTTGAGGTGGCAGCATTTTGAATGTGTAGTAGCATCCAGTTTTATAATCAGACTTCTAAGCAATAAGTGGGGTCTCAGGAATGCTATATTTATTTATTTATTTTTAATTAAATGTTCCTTAAATTGTTTTTAAGCTTGGTTATAGTCTTGACAAATGTTTACTTGTTTTAAATATAGTTTTTGTGGTATTTTAAAACCGTGATCATTGTATAGTTTTAATTGTTCTGAGCCATTTTGGGTGCTCAATGACAAAGGCAGCATTTAAATCAAATCAAATCAAATCAAATTAAATAAATCTGGTAGCTGCTAAGATGCTAGTTAGTTACGTCAAGGACCAGAAGCTTCCCATTATGAACTACTACATCAGAAGAGGGGGGGGAAAATCCGAAAGTCTCACTACCTGTACTGAAATGGAAATGAAGGACACTCCAAGGAATAAAGGTATGTAAATTTAGTTACCTGATTAGAATGTGTAACAATAAGAGTCCTCTGTTCAGGGAAATTATGATAGAGATTTGATATGATCTGCACTGCCACATCAGTTTTGCCAGTACCAGGTGGTCCCACAACCTACAAAACAAATTAATAATTATGCATAGTATTTTATGCACTTGGAGGGCAGACACTTGAGGAAACATAACTGAGCAGTAACAAAGCAAAACTGAAACATATGACTTTTCTAAACTGAGGTTCTTTGTAAAAAGAGGGACCTCCACATAAGCATTTGGAAAGTAGAGAGAATAAATAGGCACACAGAGACAGTAAAAAACCAAGTGATGAAGGAAACCAGGGGACCTCGATACGAGGTCTGAGTAGAGATTTTGGTCAGCTGGGCAGAGCTCCATCTCAAGACTTTAACGTTTCTGTTTAGGAGCTGAGTTTCCAAAAAGGAAAATGAAGCACTACACTGGACAGTTTACACAAGATTAAAACTCACGAGCCCTTAGTACCCCACAATAACAAAATATACAATTGTGATACAAATATATGCATCTCTTTCAAAATGTAGAACTGATTTTTTAAAAGTTGTTATTAGCAGCATCCCAGAGATTCAGGCAGCTTTAAATAATTCGGTTGTTCCCATCTTTCTAAACATGAGGAAAGAAGAAGGCTGCCATATCTATGTCAGCATTTTATTCCAGAGACTAGGGGTTAAAACTGAAAAGGCACAATTCCTTGTATTCACCTTTTTGGCCTTCCTCAATGTAGCAACTTTTAAAAACGTGGATTGAGAAGAGGAAGTGGAACAGACAGCTAATTTCTGGGAGAGACACTCCAACAAATATTGAGGTCCTAAACCATTAAGGGCTTTATAGGTTATAACCGGCACCTTGAATTCAGCACAAAAACTAACAGGGAGCCAATGAAGGTGTGCCAAGACTGGCGACATATGATCAAATTGACTAGTCCTGGTAATCACTCTGGCTGTCGCGTTTTGGACCTGCTAAATTTTCTGCACTGTTTTCAAGGGCAGCCCTATAGAGAGAGCATTGTAGTAGTCTATTTTTGAGATTACAGTGGTGCCTCGCTAGACGATTGCCTCGCAGGACGAGGAAATCGCTAGAGGATGCCTTTTTGCGAGCGCTACTGCGCTTCGCAAAACGATGTTTCCCTATGGGGAATTTCGCTAGACGATGAGGTTTCCCCATAGGAGTGTGCCGACTAGTGGTCAAAAGCTGTCAGTGCAGCTGTCAGTGCATTCCTATGGGGACCCTCACTCGCTAGACGAGGTTTCCCTATGGGAAATTTCGCAAGACGACTGCGTTTTCCCTTGGAACGCATTGAAGCGATTTCAATGCATTCCAATGGGAAAACGTGCTTCGCTAGACGATGTTTTCGCTAGACAGCGATCTTCGTGGAACGGATTAACATCGTCTAGCGAGGCACCACTGTATCAATTTGTGAACCACTGTTGCTAGGCATTTCCTATCAAGGTTGGGGTGCAGCTGAGCAATCAACTGAAGTTGATAGAAGGCACTCCTGACCACAGCAGATATTTGAGTCTCCATAGAGAGGGCTGAATCCAAGGGTACCCCAAGCTGCAGACCTGATCTTCAGGGGAGTGTAACCCCATTGAAGCCTGGTAAATTTCCCTCTTAACAAATCAGGCAATCCTAACAGTAGAATCACCATCTTATCTGGATTCAGTTTTAGTTTATTGACCCTAGTTCAGTCCATTATCAAAAATAGGCAGAGCCCAAGGACCTGCACAGCATTACCTGCAGATGAAGAAAAGGAGAGACAGAGCTGCGTATCATCACGATACTGGTGACAGCAAACTCCAAATCTATGTATGATTTCTCTCAATTGCTTCATATAGATGTTAAAGGGAGACAGTCGCCTCCTCTGGGACCCTGTAACAGAGGTCCCAAGAGGTGGACATGGCATCCCGAAGCTGTATCATCTGGGATCAGCCATCAAGAGAGGACTGGAACCAATGGAGAATGAAGCCCCCAATTCCTAAACTCTACAGCCATCCCAGAAGGACACTGTAGTTGGTGGTGTCAAATGCCACAGAAAGATCCAGAAGGATCAGCAAGGTTACATTTCCCCTCTCTTCCCACCTTAGAAGACCGTCTTGGAAGGCAACCAATGCTGTTTCAGTACCATGCTACAGCCTAAACCTCACCTGAAATAGATCCAGACTATCAGTTTCTTCCAAGAATGCCTGCAACTTTGTAGTAGTTCTACAGTTACTACTTTGGTTACTGAAACATATTGGTTCTGTCATTTGGAACAAAAGACAGATCCTCCAGCCCATAAAAATGCATGTTTTGGCCAGTTGACAAAACTATCCTTTTCATTAGGAAAAAGTCCAAACTATTTCTTCTTTCCTCCAATTTTAAGTCTTTAGAACAAATATGAAACTACTCAGTGTTTGAGATCACATCATGGATTTGGAATAATCTAATTTTAAACATTGCATAGAATAAACTATATGACTTCCAAAGAACTTCTAACACCAAAGAAGATAATGTATCAATAAAGAGTAGTAAGCATGCAATAATGTAAGGCAGTACCATAGTCAACCCAGGCTGCATTCCTGCTCGTATAGCTTCAATCTGGGTGTGGGTGAATTGAATTGTATTGCTATAAATTGAATAAAAATACATTTGGTTAATCCAAGGCATGACACACTAGATCAGGGGTGGGCAATTAATTTCTATAGGGGGCCATATGAAAAATCTGAACTGTGTTCGGGAGCCGAACCAACTTTACTTAAAAATAAAATGGAACAGTGATGTTATGATTGTTTTTATTTTAAACTTGTTAATCTTCACAAATACTAAAGAGGTTTTTTTGCGGTATGTTAAAGATAAGCAACTGATCAACTTTAGACAAAAAGCTATAAATGGTTTTGATGTCCGGCGGGCCGGACAGGAGCGGCTCTCGGGCCGCACTTTGCCCAGGTCTGCACTAGATCAACGTTACATAAATTTCTACAGACTAGTCCTCATGAAAATTTTCCTAAGATCTGCCCATCCCTTCAGTCAGAGACTTGCTAATACAAAACTGTTTTCTTCAGGATTTGGAAAGATGAAAGAATTCACATACAGCAAGAGGAGTAAATTCCTGCCTTTAGGGCTGAGATGACATTACTGTACTCCAAGTCATTACACGACCGTTCTGAAATTATTAACTTACGGTTTATCATATGTAATTAGGATACCACAAAGCCATTGACCTAACAGGCAATTTAATCAATGTCAGAAGTCATATGCTATCACCAAGCTCGAAAGGACAAATGTCTTTTACTGCCGAATGTCTCTTTAGAATGCATGAACAACATATCAGACAAAATTACCCCAACAATCTATCCTATTAAACCATGCAATACTAATTCCCCCGACGCAATACTAAGGCTTTCCCCCCAATTAATTTATCACATATTTTTCTTCTTTATGAAACTGATACATATCAAGCTTATTTAAATGCTTTATGTTGACTGATCATCACAATTTACTATTTGCCATTATTGATAACTTAAATTTCGCTACACTAACATTACCGTTTGGGTTGATTGTATGGGTAGGGTCCTCTGTTGGGGATAACGTGTGGCTCAACAATTAAAGTTTTGGAGTCTTCCACTTTTTCTCCATCGTTCTCTTTGCGTTTCTTTCCAGCTTCACTTCTGACTGGAAATGTTATCCTATTGGAAGAAAATACTGTTTTTCAACTGCAGATATTTTCTCAGTGAAACTATCTTTCCAACCAATTACTTGTAGACACTAAATTACCATATTTTTCCGGGTATAAGACTATACTTTTGTCTAAAATATTTAGATTTAAAATTGAGGGTCGTCTTATACATGGAAGTAGGGAGGGAGGAGGGATCAAAGCGCTTTGATTCCTGCTTTCCCCCTCCACTTTCTTACGAGGAAAGTGCTTTCCCCCTCCACTTTTTTCGCAAAAAGTGTGTGTGTGGGAAGCAGGAATCAAAGCGCTTTGATGATTCCTACTTTCCCCCTCCACTTTCCTCACAAAAAAAGTGCAAGAAAGTGGAGGGGACAAGCAGGAATCATCAAAGCACTTTGATGATTCCTGCTTTCCCCCTCCACTTTCTTGCGAGGAAAGTGCTTTCCCCCTCCACTTTCTTCGCAAGAAAGTAGAGGGGGAAGGCACTTTCCTCACAAAAAAGTGCAAGAAAGTGGAGGGAGAAAGAAAGTGGAGGGGGGAAAGCAGGAATCATCAAAGCACTTTGATTCCTGCTTTCCCCCTCCACTTTCTTGCGAGGAAAGTGGAGGGGGGAAAGCACTTTCCTCACAAGAAAGTGGAGGGGGAAAGCAGGAATCAAAGCGCTGTGATCCCTGCCTTCCCCCCCTCCACTTTCTTATGAAGAAAGAAATTTTAGGTTAGAAAAGTGTGTGTGTGTGTGTTATACATTAGGGCATCTTATACACAGAAAAATATGGTAACTCCCGGTATCCTCAAACTTTACAACCTTCACAGCAAAATGGAGAACAGAGTACAACATTAGAAATATGTTATCCGAGATAACTGAAGACCATGAGAACAGAATATGATATATTCACTTATTTTTCAGACATAGCTCAATGTAAGTGACTGAAATCAAGGGATAAACGCGACACAAAGGTATTAGTGGAACAAGTATCCAGAGCAGTGAGAAAATAGGGAGAAAATAACTGAACAGACTGCACAGTAGAATGTACCCTGGTGATGCAGTACTTAAACTGTAGTACTGCAGTCAAGCTTCTACTCACAACCTGATTTTGATCCTGATGGATTCAGGTACCCTGTTTCCCCGAAAATAAGACCTAACCTGAAAATAAGCCCTAGTATGATTTTTCAGGATGCTCGAAATATAAGCCCTACCCCAAAATAAGCCCTAGTTAAGTGAAACCCTGCCCTCCACCATTGTGCAGCAACCAGATGACATGACTGCAAAATAAAACATCTCCTGAAAATAAGCCCTAATGCGTTTTTTGGAGCAAAAATTTATGTAAGACCCTGTCTTATTTTCAGGGAAACACAGTAGTTGGCGCAAGGTCAACTCAACCTTCCATCTTTTTGAAGTTTGTAAGATGGAAGGTTGAGTTGACCTTGGAGGGCAAAGAGTTGTTTGCATACTTATGTTGTAAACCGCACAGAGAGTGCTCTAGCACTACAGGGCAGTATATAAGTTGAAACAACAACACAGTATAGTTTAAAAAATAGAAGTGGCTATTAAACAGCTTTCCTACAGTGGATGGGATAAGAATCAGAGGAGCGATTCAGCTCATGACTGATGTTTGGCTGTTCACGACCACACGCCACAAAAGTGGCTCCCTTGAATCCATCTGGCAAATGCAGTACCTGAGTCTCGCATTTATTAAACCGTCAAATAAAAATCATCACTTTTGAGGACATCAAAGGTCCACTGTCTAGAAGTGCAACCAATGTAAATAGCCAAAGTCAGAATTCGAATTGTGGCATGCTTCTGCAAGACATGGGAAAAGCAGGGAAGTGGCAAAGGGTAATACCTGCACAGTCTCCCATATACCTCCCCCCACAAATATTCTGCAAGAGTTGTAAATGCTTCCAAGCAGGTTTTCTGTGCTATGGAGACCTGCAGAGGGACAAAGTCAGTCCTGACACTACTGTGGATGTGCCACTGGATCTAGCCCGTCACACAAAGGTCTAACACTGGAATGTTGGCTTGATGTCATGCCCATACAAAGCAGACTAAGACACAGATGGAAGAGCCATGACAATCATATATGAATACATATAACATGTTGTAGCGATCACCCTGCTTTGGCTCAGGTAGAAGATTATTTGCATGTACCAATGAGAGCTGTTGGGAGGCGGAGCCAGAGAAACTAGAAGGGAGGGGTGAGTCAGAGTCTAGTCAGTTCAGTCAGAGAGACAGAGAAGAGAGAAAGAGTTTGGGGTTTTGAGGCAGAGAGAGTGTTTAGGGAGTGATTAGTCAGAGTGTGACCTGTATTAATTAAAATAGAAGAGGTTAAAGTAAAATACTGAAGCTTTGTGTAACTTTAAGAATGTGCTTAAGAATTAGTCCTAAGACAACTTGTAATCAATAAACCTGTTTCTGTTTAAAAGTTCAGTACTGAATGGACCTCAGTCTTTCATAGGAAATACAGGTTGATAAAGAGATCAACTGGTGGCAGCGTATTAAAGGGCGTGTTGGGATACTTGGGTGAGCTCTTTGTTTGGTGAAACAAGCAGGAGCCATGGGGTAAATGCCACACGTGTTACAAACAATTCTGTTGACAAAGAGGTATACACTTGAATAGAGATGAGCAGCTTTTAGTCACCTGAATGGAGGAATCTGCAGTACAGGATCTTCAACAGTTACTTTAATGTTGTATCCGGGAAAGCTGGCTTTTAAGTGATCGATGGAGAGGAAAGTATCATTAAAATCCAGGGAGCTGATCTGATTCGGCATTTTTGAATAATGAGCACTACTGGGGTCTCCATAGCCAAGGATAATATCATGCAACCAGTCAGGAACCACACAGTCTGTGTTCATCAAATTCCTTATTGTTTCCAGAACAGCCTGTAAATATATATAATATGAATAAATGCCAGATCCCCATCACCACCGATTGTAAACACAATTGTGTTAACACCTAGTGCTACTTCAGTATTTCTGTGTGTTTTAGAGAAAATAACATATCTTCCACTGAAAAGTGTTTAGTCTGTTACAGATGGAAACGGTCACTGTATTTTCTGCTGTGCCCACAGAGAACTTGTTTGGTAAAATCAGCTGTATTCATACAAAGTCTCTCACTATCAAACTGTCTCAATAGTGAGAGCAAAAAAACTGATTATGTCTTTATGTCATTTGCAGCGAAACACAGCTCAGAACAGAATTCTGCCTATACAGCAGAAACCCTATATCTGCTGTTTCAGTTACCGCATTTTCACCATGGTCTGAAATGAAGAGCTGTCCCTTCATCATCTCCCCTGTCTCTCCCTTTGGGCCAGGGAGTGGTGGTGCATCCTCCCAGTGGCCATTTCGAGGGATGGAATTGAGTCAAAGTGTTTCATCCAATGGGAAAGATCGCTGGCAGCTCAAGCACTCCTCAGCACCTTGCTCCTTGCCTTCTGACTCCTCATCTCAACACAAACAGGCAGCAGTGCCCATTGCTCTCACTCAAGCCCTGACACATTGAGGTGGACTGTGACTCATCAGCCATGGAGGGCCAGAAGAGAGGTAGCGAAGGCAAAGGGCAACTCCTGTGCACTGAATGACTTCCTCATGCCCCATTGACCTCAAAAGCAAAGGACCCAGCAGCAGCCCTTTGCTTTTGAGTTCACCACTGCGGTGTTTGCTACTATCTGTGGTTTCAGGCATCCACGGGAGAAGAGCTTGAAACCTATCCCCTGCAGATACGATGGTACTACTGTATATGCATTCATCAGAAAAGATGCTAATTGTAGGCAATACTTCAGGGCAACGTTCCCTCTAACTGTCATCCCCACTGGGTAAGAGCCTTGCCCATCTGCGCGCGGGGGGCAGGGTTTCATCCGAAACCCAGAAGTGAACAGGCATTGACCCCTGCTGCTGCTGTGCGGCACTGATGAAGCTCTGCGTGCACACGCACCTTAGAGGGAATGTTACTTCAGGGTGAATATTCTGTACACACAAACGCATATCATCATGTGCCGTGTCTATATTTTCATTCTTCTGAACATCCTGGCCAGAAAAAAATGTAAAAAGCAGCAAAACCAAAAAGAGAAGCAAGCAAACAAATAAAAATAAAAAATCAAACCGGAAGAGAAGGAAGAAGGCAGAGGGTTATGTTTGTCTTTTTCGGAGTTACTGGCAAAATCCTGAAGTTGTATTCATTGTATGATCAAATTAAATAATGGAGATTTGTTATAAGAACATAATAAACTTCTGCTTCCCTGTTCTCCACTTCCTTCTATTTCTTATGAGCCATTGTGGCATCAGGAAATTTAATATTATTTAGCAAATGCTGTCATGTCAAACTTTTTTAAAAAGTTAATCTTGCGATTTAAGAATGGAAGTGAATAGCAGGTTTGTAAGTTGGCTTTTTTCAATAAAATATAATTATATTTAAATCACAGTGAGCGTTTGAGTAAGGTGTGATTAATTAGAAGTAAAAGCTTTCAACGTTTTCATGGCTACACTGGAGGTGAGCAAGAGGCTTGAAAAGGTTTGTTCTTGTATCAGTAAATCAGAGTTCATTACTATATCTGAATGTAGCCACTGAGCGCAATAAAGATTTTATTTTAAAATTCAATGGCACTTTCTACCTTTTCCAAAATCCTAAGTTCTTATATCGGGACATGTATTTCACAGCTCACAAAACTGAGGGCTATGTCTGCAGATCCCAGACCTTTCCAGGCTACTATCCCCTTCTGAGAGGGGGAACTGAAAAAGGAGAATCACTGTTCATGAAAACCTCCAGCATCAGCAATTCTTTTATGTGTGTACATCCATACTTCTCATTTTTTGGGTTTTTTTGTAAACCAGAAGTGAATATCTGTTCCCTTGTGGTTCTGAACAGTTGTGATACATTCACAGTTTGGAACAAGCCATGGCCTGCAGCTGCTCTTCAGGGATTAAAATTAGTTCTGGGAGTCCTAGAGTGTGCTTACTCCTGTCTAACATTAAAAACAATGTTCAGCATATCAGTGTACAGAATATAGCCAGTTCAATGTTACTTCTCTGCATTAAATGTTGAGAAATAACTGTCCTTGTCTAAAAGGACTACTTTGTCACTTCTACTGGGATGTGATTCAGACAAATATTAATTGCATCAACTAAGGACAGGCTGAGCAGCCTCAGGGAGTACCTAGGTGAAAGAAGTAATGTCTAAGGTGCTGGTAACATAGTTACTGCTTCATGACAGAGATCTGCAAGAGTATAAAGGCCCAGAAATATACTGCTGCAAATCATATCAATGGATAAAATATTGTTGCTTAATGTAGTACATCTCCTTAGAGTAAGCACACTGAACCAATGAGGATTTAGTGAATCAATTCTCTGCTAAGTTCCACTGATTCAAATGAGCCAACTCTAACTGCTATTTACTATGCTAAGGCAAGTCACAATTAGAGTAGGCCCGTTTAAACCAATGAAGCTTACAGAGGAACTGACTCACTAAAGCCTAATTGATTCAATAGGCCTACACTAGCACAATTTACTATACTAAGCAACAACATTTGGGCCAGTCTCTGGGAGAAAACAGTGGCTGTATCCAGTCAGACAGTATCACACAACAGTCCACCTATAGCAATATACAAACCTGTCCTGCAATATTACAGTGTTTGAAATGTGTAACACATACATGCATTCATTTTAAAAATAACAACATAAGATCACAGTCCTCCACTAATGAGCACTTGCTGTTCAGCATTACATGAGAAACTTCTTTGATAAAAAGCAATGAAGATTCCCGTCAAACTTCAAAGATTGTGAAAAATCTATGCTGCATAAGCCTACTTTGTCAGATGCATGGAGTATAGCTTCAGTGGGCACAGAATATAAAATGCCACAGAAATGCAAATAACACCAGCACACTGGTGATTTTAACAGTGGCCCTTAAGTACTGTTTAACTGTCACCAGGAACTGCCAAGTACATCCAAGCACAAACAAGCAGATCTACTCATGCATTGCAAGGGAAGGTATTTGTCAAATCCAAGTAGAACAGAAGAGTTTGACCTCTATATATGCTATGGGATCTGTCACACTATTTTATGCCAGACCTGAGAGTGGCACAAGCAGTGTGTGCTAATTTGAACTCTTCCAAGGTTCAGTGAAAAGAGGCATAAACTCAAGGGAAGCAAGCATGATCAAATGGTGCAGGAGCAAAATGCTCCCTTCTAGTTCTCTGGCAACCACATAAGACGTCAGGAAGAAGACTGCAGTTGACCCCAAATTACACACTGCCAGTAAGACAAGCCAAAATTCTGAAGTACATTAAAATCTTCTACCATAAGATGCTTCTTCAGTCATGCCCTTCTCCAGTTTAAATATGCACAGAACAACCTTGGAGAGCCGATAAATCAATAATAGAGTCTTCCTGTTTGAAGACCACTTGGTTTCTACCTCTCATTCAGACTGGGACAAAGGAATTACTTGAAAAACTAAATGTATTCAATGGCAAAAAGCTACGGCCATCCCTTGCTTATTCACATACATTAGTGCAGTTCAAAACTGAAAATTAATGTCAGTCAGTCAAAACCTCTGTTTGGTCTTATCTAGTTCCTGGTGGTTCAAGATATTTTAAACAACAAACTCAGGACTGGTGACAAGTTTGTTTCTGCCCTCACACAGGCCTTATCTTAGCAATAGCTGAGGTAGGTGGGATGACATGGTTTCATTCTTGTTTTGCTTCTGTAGCAGTCAAGCACAGCCAGCATAAACTACTGCTGACTCCTTTCACACTAATCCCTCCTTACGCATGCTTTCAAAGGTCCCATGCAGTAGTGCACTAGAATAAGTTGTGGAATATTCCTTTTAAGAATGAATATCGTGGCATACTGCAGCTGTCCACAAGTGAACAGTGGTGATAAGACAGCCCTGCTCATTCATGGATAGCTTTGACAAATATGTTATTCTTTCTGTTGTCTGAGCTATGCTCCAGAGGGATGTCAGAAGCACTGTGAGGGAAGGAAATGCTAGGTGTGTGCCACAGGCACATAGACGTATGTGCTGGCCAAAGGCAAGCCAAAAACCACTGCAGAGAGAACTGCAAGGCCCAGATGATTGAAGCCAGCAATATAACGACAGGTTACCCACCTGTAATTGTAGTTCTTCAAGTGGACCTCTGTGATTCACACCCTGGGTGATTTGCGCCTGCGCGGAGCCTCATCGGAAGATTCTAGAACTTCTGCGGTAGCAATAAACACATTAGAATATGCCCCTCCCACCCGTATAAGTACCTTGGCACCAAGCGTCCCCTTTCAGTTGTGTCAACCGCTGCTTAATAGTAACCAAACAATGGTGTGACAGAGGGGAGGAGTGGGATTTGTGAATCACAGAGGTCCACTCGGAAAATTACAATTACAGGTGGGTAACCTGTTGTTCTTCTTCGTGGCCTCTGTGAATCACACCCTGGGTGACTAATAAGCCGTCTTACCCGGAGGCAGAGTGTCACGCCAAGGTAGAGGCTAGAACAGCACATCCAAATGCCGCATCAGACTTCTGCCGGAGGTCGAGTCTATAATGACGGATAAACGTGGACAGCTGTGCCCAAGTGGCAGAGGCGCAGACGTCTGGAAGAGGTACGCCGCAGAGAAAGGCTGTAGAGGCTGCCACTGCCCTGGTGGAGTGAGGGCGAACCACTCTAGGGGCTGGTTGTCGAGCAAGTTGATAAGCCAAATGAATGGTAGAGGCGACCCATCTGGAGAAGTCACCTGACGGCCTTTTGTAGGTAGCTGATGGCTTATGAAGAGACGAGATGACTGTCTAAAAGGTTGGGTACGTTGGAGATAAAAAGCAAGAGCTCTTCTGACATCTAACGAATGCAGTATTTTTTCTTGGTTTGAAGGTGGTGACGGAAACAATGAAGGAAGGACAATCGGCTGGGAAAGATGAAATTGAGAGACAATTTTGGGGAGGAAGGAAATGTCCATGAATAACTTCACCTTATCGGGGGAAAATTGTAGATAATGGTAGTCATAGCGTAAAGCTGCCAATTCACTAGCTCGTCGAGCTGAGGTGATGGCTCCGAGAAAAGCTGTTTTAAAGGTGAGGCGTCTTAAGTCAGTTGTAGCTAATGGCTCAAAAGGAGCTTTGGTAAGCTGTTTCAAAACAAGAGTTAGTCACCATTGTGGAGAGGGAGGTCGAGTATCAGGGTAGATATGAGAGAGACCTTTCAGAAAACGTTTCGTTGTTGGATGTTTGAAGAAGTTTGCTGCTGGAGAATTTGGAGGTTGGTATGATATTATTGCCGAAAGGTAGACTCTCAAGGATGAGATGGAGAGGCCCTTGGATTTGAGATGGAGGAGGAAGCGGAGAACAGTGGAAAGTGATGGATTGATGGAGGATGATGAGGAAGATTTGGTAAAGGATTGAAATTTCTTCCATTTGTACAGGTAGGCTTTCCTTGTGGATGTTTTTTTGGCATGATGAAGAACGTTCATTAATGAGGGAGAATCCTCCACGCTGCCAGGTGCAGAACATGTAAGTCCGGGTATAGGACTTGGGAGTTGTTCTGTGTGAGAAGGTGTGGCAGGCGGGGGAGATGGTGGATGTCTGATGAGAGACTGCGGAGAACTGGGAACCAAGTCTGTCTCCGCCACCTAGGGGCTATAATGATGGCATTGGTTTTGTCTTGTTGTAGACGAACAACAACTTTGTGGAGGAGAGGGAACGGCGGAAAAAGGCAGGTAAGAGTCTTGGGCCAATGGTCAACAAACGCGTCTCCCTGGGAATGTTTTCCTATTCCTGCTCGGGAGCAATAGAGTTGGCATTTCCGATTCGCTCGGGAGGCAAAGAGATTGAGAGTCGGTGTGCCCCATTTCCGGCATAGTTGGCGAAATACTGATTGATCTAGTTCCCACTCGTGAGCTTGGGCATCTGTACGGCTGAGCGAGTCTGCTAGGTCGTTGTCTTGACCAGGATGTGTAAGGCTGTGAGACAGATGTGATGTTGCAGACACCACTCCCAGAGCTCGACCGCTAGGTAGAGGAGACCTGGGGAGTGGGTGCCGCCTTGTTTTACGATGTACTACATCACCGTGGTGTTGTCGGTGGCGATCTGTACCATTTTTCCTACAAGAAGGTTTCTGAAAGCCTTGCAGGCCTTTATGATGGCTAGTAGCTCCAACTCGTTTATGTGGAGCAGTTTTTCTCTGTGAGACCATTTGGCGTGGACTGTGAGGGATTTGCAATGAGCCCACCAGCCAGTGCGACTGGCGTCGGTAGTGACTTGTATTTGCGGGCAAGGTTGTTTGAACGGTCGCCCGATAGAAAGGTTGGTATGGGAATGCCACCTTTGAAGTTGAGAGGCAATTCTGGAGTGACTCTTAGGAGAGTGTGGGGAGAGTCTGTTAGTGGATCAAATAGGGCCAGAAACCAGGATTGGAGAGATCTCATTTTGAGACACACATGTTGTACAACTGACATCATAGAGGCCATGGTGCCTAGAACTCGTTGCACCATTAAGGCAGGTGTCAAGGCATGTGGAGTGAAGCCGTGAAGTATGGTGAAGAGATTTTGTCTCTTTTCTGCAGGGAGGAATGTGCGAGCTCTTGTGGAGTCTATGAGTGCGCCTATGTAATGTATAGTCCTTGTAGGTTTTAATGTTGATTTTTGTTCGTTGATAGACCGAGATCGCGAAGAAGGGCGAGGGTGAAACGTGTGTCTCGGCGAGCTTTGCAACGGGAGTGTGCTACAAGGAGCCAGTCGTCGATATATGGAAAGACGAGAATGTTTCGAAGGCTGAGGTAGGCAGCTACCGGCGCCATGCATTTGGTGAACACTCTCGAAGCTGTTGCAAGGCCGAATGGGAGTCTTTTGAATTGGTATGCTTGTGATCCAAGTTGGAAATGAAGGAATTTTCTGTGTGCGGGATGTATTGCAATATGAAAATAAGCATCTCTTAGGTCTATGACGGTGAACCAGTCGTTTTTTCGAAGTAAGGGAAGAACTGATTCTAGAGTAACCATGCGGAATTTTGTGGTGACGATGTAGTTGTTTAATAATCTTAAATCTAGAATAGGGCGAAGGCCCCCGTCTTTCTTGGGGACGGTGAAATAGCGAGAGAAAAACCCGGTGTCGTTTTGATAGACGGGTTGCATGGCATGTTTGAAAAGTAAATTCGTTATTTCTTCTTGCAGGGGTTGTGATGGAGGAGTAACGACGTGTGTTGTCGGAGAAGTTCGAAGAAGTGGATGCGGTAGCCATTTTTGATGATGGAGAGTACCCAGGAATCTGTGGTGATGGATTCCCATGCAGGTAAGTGTTTCCAGAGGGCAGGGTTGGTGGGGTGGGTGGCGATTTCGGTCAGAGGAACGTCAAACATGGTGTTTGGGTTTCCGGTCATTCCGCCTAGTGGAAGGCTGTTGCCGGGTTTTGGCTCTTTGGTTTTTGAAGTATGGATTGTAAGAGGTTTGTCGTGGAGGGTCTCGTTGGAACCTCTGGTACAAGTTATAGGGTCGTTTCCATTGATTTTGCTGAGGACGTTGCTGGTAGGAAGGGTAGACTCCCCAACGTCTGGCTGATGAACATTTCTTTTGTACGTTCTCTAGTATATCATCAGTTTCAGCATGAAAAAGACCTGCTCCATTGAAGGGGAGGTCTTCGCTACATGCCCGAGCATCTTCGGCTAAGCTGGCCGTTCTGAGCCAGGAAAGACGGCGTAGGGCTACTGAAGTGGCCATGGACTTGGCTGTAGCGTCTACGGTGTTGCGGGCGGAAAGCATCTGTTGTTTAGCAACAGAGAGACCTTCTTGTTGGAAGGTTTGAGCTAGTATCTTTTTATCCTCTGGCAGGGATTCAATAAAGGTGCACATGTTGTCCCAGAGGAAGCGTTGGTAAGCTCCCATGGCTCCTTGATAATTAGCGACTCGCATGGTGAAGGCTGCGGAAGAGTAAAGCCATCTACCCATGGAGTCTATTCGTCGGCTGTCTTTATTTGGTGGTATGACAGATTGTCGGTGTCGAGATCTCGATTGAGAGGCTTCGACAAATATAGAATTTGGAGCTGGTTGTTTTTGGAGGAAAATGGCTCCTGCGTCATGGATTCTATAGAGGTTATCAATCCGCTTAGACATGGTATGGGAGGAAGCTGGTTTTGTCCAGGATCTCTGCGCAGTACTAAGGAGAGATGGTAACATTGATATGTGCACCAGAGTGGTTGTATTTTTAGAGATCGGATCATATACATGATCTGCTGGTTCTGTCGATGGTCGGTGAACTCGCAGATCAAGGGATTTAGCCATGTGAATCATAAGTTGGGCATAGGTCTGGAAATCCTCTGCTGGTGACAACGGGTCGGTATCGACAATGTCCAACTCTGGAGAGGTAAGTAACACCGATGGAGTCTGCGGCCGAGATCCATGGTCAGAGCCATCGAGGTTGCGTCTGGAGTCAACGGACTGTCGATAGACTTTGGTGTCGAGAGGCTGAGTCTCGTAGTATTGCCAGTTATGAGTCGGAAAAGATGGAGGCGGCATGTCCATGGACATCTGTCGATGTCAAGGATCGTCAACATCGAAAGATGGTGGTTGAGCGTCGACGGACCTCGATTAGTAGGGATGGACCTCGGTGTCAAGCTCGGTGTCGTAATGGTGCCGGGGTCGATGACATGGATTAACCAGAGGCCGGGAACTGTGTTGATGTAACGGAATGGAGTGTGTGTCCATGGACCAGGATGAATATCGAGGATCGTCGATATCAGAGCCTGTGTCTCTGTGATGTCGAAACGGAGGTTGCTGATGCGATGGCATAGCAGTAGAATAAATTGACGCTGGCAATGCCGAGCGTGAAAAGTGATTTCCGTCATCTATTGTAGTAGGAAAGTATCGGGAGGCTGGGGCTGCAAAAGACTCGCGTGTGGATGAAATCTGCTCGACCGTCCGAGGTTTTTTCAATACCAAGTGGGGAGCAGGTTGAGGTATAGGCACCTCTCGGTGATGTGGCTGCTTCGACACCAATGGTTGTCGAGAGGTAGGCCGACTACTAGATGGTATTATCAAACCGGGTAAAACACCTGGTTGACTAGTTGGTGCAGTTTGTCGAGCAGAGCACTGATCGGGGCAAATGGCAACCTGATGCGCGTGCTGAGCGTGGGTTTGAACCACACGCGATGAAACGAGCTGTCGAGATTGTTGATGTCGACGGTCCTGGTTAGGGATCGGTGGGCGATCCGAGGGCATCGAATATGGAACGGTGTCGAGCCGTTCGGGATGGGAATCCTCAGGTGATGGAATAACCCAAGGATTGCTGGAAGGAATGGAAGGTTGTGGACTGGGAGGAGAGGACATTAGTCGGTCGACTCTATCATTCCATTCTGGAGACTGAGAACAGGGTTGATGACACGGAAGTCTGTCATCATCTGAGGGAGATCCGACCAAAATTGATTCAGAGAGTTGTGGTTGTGGTGGGATGTCTGTAGGCTTAGACTGTTTAGCTCATTTAGGAGGAACAGGCTCCGGAGCTGGAGTAGCTTCAGTAGGTCTCTGACGTTTAGAAGTTGTTTTCAAAGTCGAGGACTTCGGTATGGAGGGTTTCAATTTGTGTGTCTTCGAGGTCTTAGACGATGCAGATGGAGAATCGGAATGAGCTGGTGTAGCCGATGGACGTTGTTTCAATGATTCAGTAACGGCTTTTTCCATTGCTTTGGTTTGGGAAGTGGCCCTACAGGGAGGTTGGGCCATTTGAACTGGTTGTAAGGATTGTTCCCAAAGTCGGAGTTTTAGCCTCGAGAGGCGAGATCAAAGAACTCCGCGCTTAAAATTTTTGCAATGGGTACAGGAGGAAGTTTGATGTTGTTCTCCCAAACAGAAAAGGCACTTAGCGTGTCCGTCGGAAAGTGGGATCTTATTATCACAGACAACGCAGTGCTTAAAAAGGCCCAAAGGGGCCATGAATAGGAGAAAATAATTGAGGAGAAAAACCGATGATTGGAGAGGGGGGTGCGGCAGCCAGAGGCCGAGCGAGGGGAAAGGAAAAATCTCTGATGATAAAGAGTTTGATCTAATAGTTTTAAAGAAAAAGATTGATAACAGGAAGGAATCAAGAATAAGCTCTCTTTCTCTTTTACTCACAGAAGCAGAATTATGAGGCTCTCAACGTGGCGGTTGAAGGAAACTGAAAGGGGACGCTTGGCGCCAATGTACTTATATGGGTGGGGAGGGGCATATTCTAATGTGTTCATTGCTACCGCAGAAGATCTAGAATCTTCTGATGAGGCTCCGCACAGGCGCAAATCACCCAGGGTGTGATTCACAGAGGCCATGAAGAAGAACCCAACAGTGGCCTTGTTCCCTAACCATGGCAACCCCAAATACCAAGTCTGTTTGAAGAAGCAAGACACGAAGATCAAAACAATTAGTATTATGAAGACAGTTCTCATATATCAGCAACACTGTTGTCTCTATTAGCTTATACACAGCCAACGTACATGTACAAATGGAATAATATGATTGCTTTTTCTTTTCTGTGACCTTGTGCAACTGCTAACAACAATAAACTAAACTGTGCATCTTCTGGGGCATATAAATCATTTAGTTCACAGATACAGAAGGAGACTACAGGTAAGCCAAAGTACCCAGGAAATAGTATCTAAATGGCTAAGGACTCCTATTCTGTCTTGAATGTGTAATTTAATCTATGAAAAGCTCTATGCAGATTTAACCTTCATTCTCTTCTGCTTTCAAAGTTGTCCGTTGACTTGAATCTGCGAAACTATTTAAGTTGGTGTGTCAGCGTACACCTAATACTGTATCAAGTGGAGACCATCTAATGATCACAGAAGAAAAGGGACAGTTTTGCACAGATTGGCAAAACCTTTCTCATCAATTTTAAGAGGAAGAAAGAGCTGTGATTTTTTTTAACGGCACATGATCATGTGAGGTGACCTATAAAAATGGTAACATCCTGTCTTTTAAGAACTATATTTATTTAATGGGTGATTAGTATAAAAGGAAAACAAACTCCAAAATACTAATGGAGTAGCCATAAGCAATATAAGGCAAGAGGATGGGCCTACCAGAGCAAAATGCCGACTGTCACATTTCGCTATTGCATTATGTTTGTGCTGCTGCCGCTGTCATGTTCATTTAATTTTGGAGACTGCATAAAATTTTCACATCTTTCTCCCTACAGGCTCAGCAGAGAAATCAAGCTGTCTGCTATCTGCTTGACACACTACCAACATTTGTCATAAGTGAGACTGTCTTACCCTATTTTGGATTATGTGAACAAGGAGGAATAGAGCAACTCTTCTCCAGGAAGAAGCTAGGCTGAATCTAATCCATTGGCTTATTGCTTAACATGAGAAAAATGGGAAATTGAAGAGACACCACCACATCATTTCTGTATTATCTGTTTGTCTGACTGTATTCTGCTGGTAAGTAACTTTTCAAAACTCTGAAAGCTTGATTTTCATTTTCAGAAGAATACTTGACAGTGTTTGGAACAAGTAATTTCAATCACTATTTGCCAAAAAAGAAAAGGAAAGCAGTACTGTAACTTACTTTAAAGTTGTTTTCTTTTGGTTTTCTTCTCATTATTATATTAAATGTCTCATAGACATCTTCTGCTCCATTTTGGATGGTATTGGTCATGTCCTGTTGATACTGATTAGGATCCAGGAAGACTCTGAATGTTCTTGAGTCACCTTTAAGCCTTGGTTTGGGTTCTGGTCCTGCTTGTAATGAAAACCAATAAAGTTCAATGTTGCTCAAAAAAATAAAACAGAAAACAACTTATAAAAATGCATTTGAGGCATCAGTTCAGGTTATCACCAGTCCCCTCTAACTTATTCCAGTTCTTCCCTCTCACCTCCCTCTCTTCCTGCCTATCAGGACTGCCCGTCGCACTTTTTATCCCATCCAGTCACTCATGCTGCCAAGAACAGGCTTCCAGCATTAGAAGAAGCAGGTTTGCATAATGGTCTGTGTCACTGGTTAAATCTAAGAAGTCAAGGGCTATGCTGACTGTGACAGAGGAAAAAAGAAGGGGCAAAGAACAAAAGGAATGCACCAGACAAGCCAGTTCCATCACTTATTCTCTGCTCCTTCCTACTTACTCTTCACACCATCATCACTCTACCAGCTCCTTTCTTCCACATGTAAAGGTGATGGACCAGAGCTTTTTTTGAACTTTAAATATTTGAAGTCCCACTAATTTCAAAAAGTTAAGCAGATAGCCAATTTCTTAAGTCTCTTCTTTGGTAGGTTTAAAACAACAACAACTATAGATTGGATGGCTAAAAGAATAAAGTAAACTAATCTATGGAATTGAAATAAATTACGTTCACTGGCAGAGAATCACCCTATCTCTAACAGAGGAGAACTATCTCTGCTTTCATGGTATACACATTAAATTCTCCTTCATTCCTTTTTCACAAAAGCCCACATTAGCAGTTTCCAATTTAGGTTTCACAATCTCACTATGAGTCTAGTGTACTCTGAGTTATTTGTAGCATAATCTGTCATAGATTAGACTCCCATAAGTGAGGAGACCCCAAAAGCAGATTCTTCCTACACCTCTATAATCCACATCACTACAGGAACACACTTCAGGAAGCACAGCTGCTCCGTTGCTAGGGGGATCTCCCTTTCTCAGGTAGCAATGGCTGCCAGCATAGACGCTATCTAGCCAACCGCCACTTCTTCAGGGGATCCAGCTGTTCAAAAGAGGGTGAGCAAAGGTGTGTCTGTGTGTTTGTCACAGTATGAGTGCAGCATACTCATATGTCACCACTAGAAGATGCACCTGAAAAGTTTATGCGATACATAAGGGGTTTTTGTATTTGGCTGTCCTAAACATGTGTGCTACATGGGGAACATTTGACAAATACCCACTTGCCACAGCCACAGGTGGCAGAAAGCATGTTCGTATTTCAACAATTGATTCAAGCAATAACGTACCTTCTTCAATGACACGTCCCTTATCATCCAACATGCCCTGGATTTCACAACCCCTGACGTATACCAAACCAGTCTGCTCAACAAATGGTTGCCTTCTATCAAACTTTGTACCATAAGGTTGTGTGGGTCGGACAGTAACTAAAAAACACACATCATGCTTGCGCAGACCTAAATGACAAAGTGAAAAAAGATGCATTTGCCTCATTTACTACTGCACAGTGTTTTTATACACAGTTTCAAAGGACAGGCAATTTTGTTCAGTGAAAGCAACTACAGACTGTACTAACACTGCTTTTTTTTTAAAAAAAAAGACATTTGATGTGGTTACCCAAGAAAACTCCGTTTTGGTCCTCTTAGTTATCATTGTGTATATTCATTTATATATATGCATAGACAACTTCTTAGCTAGAAGTCTCAGCCAAAAATGCAGGATGAGGCATTAAGATGAAGCAAAAAAATATTGGCCTATTTTGACAGCCAGCCCCTTACTGGTGTCTACCAGATTCCCTGATTCCTCTTGTCCTTGTCTGTCTTCTGCCTCATGAAAAGCAGGTAGGGGCTAGCCTACTGCCATGTTTCAAGGCACACTGCTTTGCAGTGTTGTGTAAAGATGAGTGGATGGTTCTTTCCCTCCCGGGGGATGCACTCGGAAGCAATGAGAGCAATTCCTACCAGTCTGAGTGCCTCCCAGACCGGATGGCGTAAGTAGACCTTCTCACCACACCAGGGCAGCAAGGAAGGAAAGAAATCAGGCGCCCGCCTCACACAGAACTGGAAGGCATGCAAGGGCAGCAGAAATACCTCGGTTTTCCTGAGGTGAGCCCTGTGGGAGGCGAAAGGCTAATCCTTTGTCTCAAGAGAAGAACCAACACGTTTGCTCACAATGTGCAGGGAACTGGTAACAAATGGCAAGGAAAGATTCTTAGCATCTTTATCACGTCCCACTCCAGTGCCAGGTGGTGACTGATCCGGCCCCATCCTTTGAGGTCAAGGGCCAGCTTTTTATCTCCTCTGAAGCTGGAATGCCCTCACAGGCATGTTTCACCCTGACATGAACCGCAAGGCTGACTCTTCCATCCTCCACCGCTCACCTTTTTTTGCATATGCAGGATCTGTCACCTCTCTCTGGGAATGAGACACCCCCCCCCCCTCCTTCTCAAGGATGGAGCTCTAGAGGGAAATCCCTGCTAATCTTCAACAAAACAACAAACACCTGTCCTACATCACAGGTTATTATACTGTTTTTAAAGCTTTGTGTAATGGCTTACTGTCCACCTTCCAGTCCTTATCACATCCATTACTGGTTCTAGGACAGCAGCCAATTCATTGCAGAGAACGGGGCTTGGAACAGAAATTTTCCCAGGAATGCCCCATTTTGCCCATCACTTCCGCATTTTCTGAGCAATAAAAATTTTATAACAGCAACTTCGTAACAATTAGTTGGTATATAATAATAAATGTATAATGGCCTAAATCCTGTTGCTTGGCATACTAAATAGCACTGGATTAGGCCCAATGAATCAATGGGGATCTGATGAGTCAACTCCTCCATTAGTTCCACTGATTCAAATGAAATGGGCCTCTACTCTAATTGCAACTTACAGTACGACTCCCTTGTCCATGGGGGATCAGTTCCAAGCCATGGATGCCGAAAAATGTGGATTATAGCAGACACTATTTTAATAGCAAACACTATACATCAGCGGTCCCCAACTGAGGGCCCCCAGAGGTTCTTGGACTACAACTCCCAGAAGCCTTCACCACCACCTCTGCTGGCCAGGATTTCTGGGAGTTGAAGTCCAAGAACCTCTGGAGGCCCAAGGTTGGGGACCACTGCCATAATATAGTCTCTGGCTCCCTCTAGTGGCCACATCTGGTAATGACTTCATAGAAATATATTTCCCTAGTTGCAGCTCCACACATAGCCCACCTTCCCATTCATCCTTGATGTTGTCTCTCACATTCAAGTTCACGGTCACATCTGCTCGGACTCTCATGGGCCAATTTTCTCCTATGTTGGGCTTTGACACCTCTATCACTGTGAAAGAGACAATGGGCTGTGCCATTCGAGCCCATCCACCAAAGACAACACCTCCGTATTCAGACTGCCTGAAGAGCAAGATTTTTGGAAAATTAGAGGGAACAATTGTTGTGCTAGATTAATTAAGGACACAGAGGCACACACAATGACAAACTTGTTAATGAAATCATTTTGAAACAGGTACAGAAAGCTTTAGAAAGTATCACATGGCTACCAATGAACCCCACTGCTCAAAGTCAGGGAAAAACAGCCCACAGAATTAAAGAACAACACTTTTGCCACAGTTTTACTGGGCAAAAATTTGAGCATGGGAAAATTCTCTATTGACAGTATATAAACTTGCCTAACCCTTTAAAGATAAAATACAGGCCAGAATTCACCAGCATTCTTCTCATCATGATGATTTCTGATAGACCAAGAAATATTTAAGGTAAACAGAGGGAGTGGCAGAGAACAAGCGCAAAAGAAATCATAAGCAAGGGAAAGCCTCCTTGAGTTGGTCATTTAGAAACAAGAGTTGCATTAATTACCATGGTTTCATCCTACTGACACTGTCTTCAATGTCCTGCCTGATCTCATAAGTAGATTCTAGACGAAAGAGGTTGAAATTTCGCAGGAGGTAGTCATGAAGAGTCAGAAACTGTAAATTCAATTTTGGAAGGGCAAGACAGCCTAAGAAGACAAGAAGAACGACAAAAAAAGGATGGGGGATGAAAACGTTCTCTTTCGTTTATCCTAGGAATTATATTTTTCTATCTATACCACTTATACATGTTATTATTGTTGTTGTTACTACTATTATTAAACTGGATTGATAACACTGCACTTTGCACCTAACAAGCACCTGCAATGATGTACAACAGTGATTTCTAAACTTTTTCCACTTGCGGCTCCCCTGAATGGTGGGGGAAGGCGTGCGGAGCGGCGCAGGAAACAAAGAAGCATGAAGAAGCCAGAGCTGCTGCCAGCTCAGTGAAAAAAACAAAGAAAAGCTTCCATGTTGCTCCTGGCTGATTTGGCAGCGCACCAAGCAGCCGCGGGGGCTACGGCGCACACTTTGGGAAGTTCAGATGTACAATAACATTAAAAGCTCACACAAAGCGATTAACTAAAGCATATAATAAAACTAACTAGCAGTAATGAACAGAAAAACATTAAACAAGAAGAGCCTGTTAGAACAGGATAGTCTTTATTGCCTTAAATGTTCAGTCACTCACAAAGAGTTGATAAGCTTGGAAACATGTCTTTTCTGCAGTGCAACTCCCCAGAATACCCAAGCCAGCAAGCAGTCCAACAAAGTAATTTTCCCAAGCACTGGTTAATTTCCCATTCATGTGACTACTCCAACTCAGAATGAAGCATAAGGATTTGGGAATATGTAGAATATTTAGAAAATCTAAATACTTCTCAACAAGGATACCTTCTCCAGAATAGTATTCAGTTGGAACAATATTTTCATCCCAAATAATCTTCTCAGTGGGATATAAAGGCATCTGATTGAGCTGTTGAATTTGAGAAATTCGACGTTCATGCCGGGACACCTAGAAAACAGAAGTCTTTACAATATATCCTAAGAGAAATTATTGCTGTTCAAAGAAGGATGACCAAGAACTTTGTGAAACCTCGAATTTTCACCAGCTTGTATAAGGCACACATTGAAAATTAAGTCACCTACAGCATATCAACAACAAAATCTGAACTATGAATTGTTTATGTCCAAGAAGTAATGATAGATACGTGTACTCTCAGGCATTTATAATATTAAGAACATAAAGGCCCAAGATCTATTGCTAGTCCCAAACCAGAGTAGACGAAATGAACGGGATTTATGTAAGTGTTGACTTGCCATTCAACAACTGATAGGCCATGGCACAATGTTTCAACTGAAGAACTGCAGTTAAGCCTCGGTTCATGGCTAGAGTTTGATCCCAATGGGTTCAAGTAGCCAGTTCAAGGTCAACTCAGACTTTCATCCTTCCAAGGCTGGTAAAATGAGTACCCAGCTCACGGGGGGGGGGGGGGGGGGGGGGGGAAGTAATTTTTTGTTTTATTATGTTGTGAAACTGCCCAGAGTCTCGAAAACAACAAACAACAACAGGTCTACTCTAGTTGAGACTAGCAATAGGATTTAAGCCTGTTGGATAAGACCAAAGGCCCGCTTGCTTTACATAGCAGACACACACCATGTTGGCTAGGGGGGGTCTAGGAGCGGTAGTTCCCCCCCTGCAAAAAAATAACTGTCCACACATTAAATGAGCCTTTATTAAGCTGTCCTATGTCCTTTTAAAGTCATCTAGCCCAGTGGTCATCACCTCACCTATAAATGATATGTCATGTGAAAATGAATACATTGTGTGGAAAAGACTTGTCTCGTGTTCTCAACATTAACATTCAAAACATTTTGGATATTCACTGTCATCTCTTTACATACAGAGACACACGGACAACCTCAGACATGTCTGTGCCCAGAAACACAATGTGGACACCTAGGCACCCTGACAATCACTAGTCTTGGCTCTGACTACATATCATGAACAGCTGGAGATGGGATAGGTGTTTTAAAACTATTTTTCAAGAGAGTTTGTTAGCCAAAAGCCTACAAGTGGTCCAAACAGGGTTTGAGCAGGGCCTCAGTGAGCATGGGAAGTATCCAGTGATGCACTAGGATGTAAAAAAACAAAAACAAAGGGAGCATACCAGAGCTTTCGAGGCCTGTGGCTCCTCCCATGGTCTCTTTCCACTGTCCCCCCAACCCAAACTATTGCTGCTGGCCGCAGGAATCACTAGAGCAGCAGGTGAGGTGCAGTTGGAAAGGAAGGGCAGCTGCCTGGGCCACCTCAAAGGCTGCTACCCTCCAGGCCTTTCACAAAAAGCCTCAATGGATTATTCAGCATCAAATATCATTGTGCAAACAGATATGCAAAAACACTTCCAAGCAAACAGAGACAGAAGATAAACCTTAGTAACATTTACCAATAATTCCAGAAGAACGTCTTTTCCATAGCTTGTATCTTCCCCTTCAGGTAGGGCTGGCAATAAGCAGAGATATGAGGCCACCTGGTGGAGTGTATTGGGACTGAACAATGAAGCCAAAATGTAAGGGTCATACAGTTCTTGTGAAACAGAAGGAAAGCTGTTTAACGTCTTATTTTCACTAAGAAAGTAAAAAAGAAAAGCCCAAAAAACTACCCCATGGGACTGGTAACTAAGAGTTTAAAACAATTATCTTCTAAACTGTACTCCAGCTCTTCACCAGGGAATCCAACAGTGCCCACATAACTCTAAACCAGCGTTCAGCACTAGATGCATGAGCTCGAATGAACTGGATCAAAGCCTCAGGTCTCTATGCTCCTCTTTTTGAGTAGCTGAGGGAAGACTCTTGTTGGCTTGCCTCTCACCTTTCACAAAAACCAACTACTCATTACGTTCAAGTCAGAGATCATGATTTAAAACAGGCTGCAGCAAAGTGTAGCCTGTGGGCTGCATGCAGTTCTGCCCATCAGGCCTCAGGAACAAAAAAGAATAGGAAAAGGCCCCTTTCTGCTCCTTAAACCCTCTAGGAGCAATCCTTTCAGTACAGAAAGTGGTTCTGGGCCCTCCAAGGCCCAATACAAAACTGAAAGTTGAATTGTGGAAACCAGAAATGCCTTTTTTTTTTTTTTTTTTGCATTTCATCCACAGTGAAGGCAGTGGTGGGATCCAGACCCTCCAAATTTGCTCACTCTGATTTAAAATAAACTTTGGTTGCCCAGAGCAGCAAAACAATCTAGGGTTTAACCTTTAATTCAAATCTATAGGATAAGCCAGTATTTGTGTAAGGCAAAAGGGAAACCTAAAAGGAGTCCTTTCTAGGTGTGCGGAAGGAGAACAGCTGTGTGTGCATATATGAGCTTTGTGTTTGGTTTGATCTGAGATTGAGTCTCTCAATTGCTAAATCCTGGCTTAGAATTACAAATAAACCAGATCACTATCAATTCAGACTCTTCTTTAACAAAATACAATTAGACAAACCTATAATCAAAGGCATTTTGTAAAATGACAAGCAAACAAACTATGTAGGGAAACATGCAGTTTCTTTCAACATTCAAAATTCCAAACCATTTAGAGCTGTATGCTTCAGAAGAGATAAACATTTACACATACACTAGGAAATTCTGATTTTTAGAAGCTCAGATTATCTTCCTTCCACTCCATCCACTCCTTATTTAAAACTCTATACCAGCTTGAGAGGAATAAGCCAATAATCTCCCCAAATTTATGGGATCGTGGGGAAGAAAATTTATCCACTGCTCACAAAACTGGAGGGCAGAAATATTTACTTCATTGAGCACTTCAGCCAAAATATTTAACAGAATACTCATGCTTGGTTTAAAAAATCATTAGCAGTTGTAACTGTTGCTTGACGAAATGTGAAGAGCATGATTAATAGGAAATGGACATACACAAAATAAAATCAAAAAACACTAGCGGGTGCTGGAAAATAATAAACTTACCTTAGAGGCCCAAAAAGTTTTACCAGGGAGTCACGCGTATCTACGGCAGACACATTTGAGAGGGCAAAATTGTAGAGTTCTGGGAAATGCGCAAAAGCAGCTCTCTAGAAATCAACCAAGAATTGGGATAAGAATAAAAAGGATCTTTAGCAAACAACTCAACTCATGTTATGCTCTGCAACATAACAGGCCAAGCACAGACCTCAGGGAGACAATACTGAGCAAAGGCTATGAGATGAGAAAAGTAGGATGTCAATTCCACTCATTTTCTGTTAACACACAATAACATACTTCCTTGTTATGATGCACTTTCTTCCTCAAGATAGCATGACATTCCCATTCCCTCCCTTTCCTCTGCTGTTTCTTTTGTCCTGGATTTTTAAACAATAAGCTGGCTGAGGCAAAGAACTGTCCCTCCTGCACTTGATAAAGTTGGCACAGCCTCCAAGCACAGCTGAAACGACATAAGCCATAAGCGCATCTTCCCATCTTAAAGATGGCCAGGTATGTCCATTCCTGTTTCAGAAGTGAAGGGTTCTACAAGGCTAAGTCACAAATCCCTCTCCCAGCATGTAATAACTATGGAGAAGACAGAAGCTTCCACAACGCATGTATCATTCCACTTTTCTTCAACATAGATACTGGCCAAAAGCCAAATGGTGAATCACAAAGACTGCTGAAGCACAGATGTACACAACAGAACTAAGTTAAGATGTGATTCAAAATTTTGGACAAATGACATTTCACTCTGCCTGGCCCCGATCCTTCTGAAAAAAGAAATATACTTTGTGACAAAGATGCGTGCAGACAAACCGAGTCTAGAGATTAAACCTTCCTTCTCTTTGATACACACATGACTTATATCACATCTGATGTTCACTTGCTGGATTTTAAATCACAGGGTTAAATCCAGTTCCTGCCTCCCCTGGACAGAAAGGCCCTGCATATGGAAGGAGCCTCTAAATGATTTTCAGGGATCTCCAATTTCAGGGTACGGGATGCCACAAGGAAATGTTTCTACTAGCATAGATGTGCATGTTATAATCTGGGCCTAACCCCCACAATATTAAGAACTGGGAGTGATTTTACACGTCATTTAATCCAAACCCCTCTCTCATCCAGCTTCTCTGCATGCCTCAACATTGTGATGTACAGACCACAGGTTATAGATTGTTGGACTGAATACTATGCAAACGGGACACTTTCAAATGGGCAAATATCAGGAAAGGGATAGTGCATTATGCAGGATGTGCCAGAATGATTCCAGTTCCCCATGGCTTGTACTGACTGATATGTGCACACCTAAATCTTCAGTATCATGTCCTCAATAAGCCGCAGTCATGCCCTCAAGCATTCAAAATTTCCAGGATGATCACTAATTTGAGCTTCATGGTGCAGCGGTTAAACTGCAGTACTGCAGCAAAAAGTCTGCTCATGGCCCAGGTTCAATCCCATGTAGCCAGCTTGAGGTTCTTTCAGCCTTCCATCCTTCTGAGGTCAGTAAACTGAGTACCTGGCGGGGGGCTATGTGTAGCCTGCATAATTAATTTGTAAACCTCCTAGAGAGTGCTTTAAGCACTATGGGGCAGTATACAAGTAGCATGCTTTGATTAATTCTCCTTTAACCACAAGACCAGGCATAATTCCTAGGCTTATAAGTGAGCTGTCTTTTTCTACTTTATCATAGCCCCATATCAAAGTATCCAATATTAGGTCTATGTGAGGCTCTCAGTAATTTTAAATTAAACTGAATGAGAATCTGTATCAAGTCCTAGCAATGACATTTTGCAATTTCTGCAGAAGAGACTGAACAAAAGACATGCCAACAGAAGGCTTGGCAAACTTTTAGCTTTTGAAATGAACAGCTTTAAATACCTGGAGGGAAGTAATTCTATCATAGTGAATTGTGGTCATCTCATTTTCTGTCAAGGCATTTCCAGTCTGATCATTAATTTCAAAGCCAGTGTAGAACTTGAGCATGTCTAAAAGCTGAAAGAACAATTTAAGAAACCATTTTTCAGTACAATATTGTGTAAGAGCACTTTCTGAATTTGTTCCACAAAACATTTAAAGGGATTCTGACAAGCTACCTCTACGCCTCTTCAAGGGACAGGCGCAATTCCTGAAAGGACAGCGTATTTTTCTCTCTACACAGTACTGCAAAACCAGTCAATGACAGCAAGAGACTGGCAATGAGCTAATCTCCACTATGTTGTGAACTCCAATATAATCACATGCCAGGAAGGCCAGCAAGTGTTAATCCTTCGCCATAGCAATATTGTGGTAGTAGTATCACACTACCATGGCTAGCAAATCTTTTGAGATACTCAAAGAAGTACCATGAAGGATAAAAGCAAGTCTCACCTGACAGAAAAGATGGCCTTCTTTTTCCCTTTTAGCTAGGCTGGATAAATAACAATGCACCACAAGGTGAGAATCATCTAGTACAGTATTAAACCAGCGTCGTGTTGGAAGCAGAGCCTAGAAAAGAAAACAGCATATTATAGCAACCTTGAGTGTAACAATGTGGGGGCAGAAGGGTCCAAAACTAGAAAAATTGTTAGAATCCATTGGCTGAAATCCTATTGCTGTGTTATACAGGTGGAAAACAATGTAACACCCACTTCCTTCTAGCCAACAAGTAAAGTGGTGCCTCGACTTACAAACTTAATCCGTTCCAGAACATGGTCCTAACTCGAATTGGTCGTAAGTCGAAACACCATTCCATAGGAATGCATTGAAACCCCATTAATCCGTTCCAGCCGGGGGGAAAAATCACCCCAACCCCCCCCCCCAAACCCTGCAAGCCCCATCGGAATGCGTTGGGGCCGGGAAAAAAAATCACCAAAAAACAAAACAACACAGCAAGCCCCATCGGAACGCGCTGGGGCTGGAAAAAAAAATCACAAAAAAACCACAACACCACAGCAAGCCCCATCGGAACGCGCTGGGGCAAAAAAAAAAAAAAAAAAAAAAAAAAAATCACAGCACAGAAACATAACCCACCCCCAGCCCAAACCCACCCTGCAAAACCCTGTATTCACTCAGAAGAGGCATTTTAAAAAGCAGAAAGCAGCACCAGGCAGTCCCAAGCCTCCTCCGACGCACTCTCTCTAATCGTTGGGGCGGAAGAGCTACAAAGCAGCAGCCTCTTCCCTGACCAACGGTTAGTAATTTAAATTCCCCGCCTTTTTCCCCACCTTTTTTCTGATCGTAACTCAAAGCTCCGGTCGCAAGTCGAAGCAAAATTTTGTGGCCGGAGCTGGTCATAACTCGAATTGGTCATAAGTCGGGACGTTCGTAAGTCGAGGCGCCACTGTAATGGGTTTTTGCTGTGATTCTCAGGGGTGTTTCTGCCCACTGGTTTGGTGCACACTTGGGAATTCTAGTGGGGACTCTTTATTGGCCAGCTGGACAGTAAACCTTACATTATTTACCTTCTACCTGTGTAAAAAAAGCAACAGAATATTAGTGGCAACAAGATATCTGTAAGCCGTAGGATGGAGTGGGGAATCTACAGCACTTTTTTTGCTACTAAACCACAGTTCCCACCACACCTCATTAGCTGGCTGGGACTAATAGAAATAGCACTCCCAACTGGAAGGCTATTATGTTCTTCACTCATACCTTAGGGTCAGTCACTCTGATGATAGTATTTATGGAGGAGTGGCTACGGATTAAAAAAGAAACTGCCCATAGGCTGCCATAATTTAGTCAAAGAACAAAATCTCAGAAATAAAATTAAAAAACTGAAGAAAAACTTAGAAAGCCAAAAAACAGAGCAACTGAGATAAATCAGAGGCATCCCCATGCCACCCCCAAAGAAAGATGAGAAACAACAGAATGGCTGAAATTGTGTTGCTTAGCACAGTATAACACTTGAGTAGGCCCACTGAATCAGTGAGGATTTGGTTAGTCAACTCCTCCATAAGTTCCACTGATTCAAATAGGCCTACTCTAGATACTTAGCATATTAAGTTGCAACTACTAGAGCCATTAGAATCAATGGAGGAGGAGTTGACTCACCAAATCCCATCTGAATCAAAGGGCCTTCTCTAATATGACCTACTCTGTGAAGCAATAGGATTTTAGCTAATGAAGATTAGCTATTAAAGAGATAAGTTTAAAAACAAGAAAAAACAAAAGAAGAAAACGAGTGAAGAAAAAGCCAAATTATTGTTAGTGTGGCATAAAAAGATCTGGTTTGTATCTACTATGGAGCAAACATCTCATAAAATTTTAATGGATAAGGGAAAAGTCAAGCCAGATACATTCTAGGCAAGCTGGTATCCATTTGTTCAATATAGTAATAATAAAAAACAAATATTATGATTCCAGATAATTCTAGACTACAACAGCAGCAGTAATTGCAACATGAAAAATTTATGACTGGACTATATGTTGTTTCTTCTAGACTTTATCAGCTGTAGGATATTTTGAGTAAAGATATAATTCCATCCTATTCTCAGTTATTGTAGGAAGGTTTTTTCCCCTTATGTGACGCAATGTTCAGAAACTCCATAAAAAATCCAAAGCAGAGAAAAATAATCCCATTTATGTGTACAAAAATGCAGTCAGCCACAGAATGAAAAACAGGCAAAACAATGAAGGAGGTGAACATCTACACCAGAGTAAGTCCTCTTAAACTCAATGGGACTCCTCGGCTGAAAGCACTGAAAAAGGTGCCCTCTTTCCTCTTCTCTCCTTTTGATGACCATTTCAGAAGTCATCATGAACAAAATATCCCTACAATAATAAGCAATGGATTTCTTTCGATGTTTTAACATCTGAAGTACGCACTTCACAGATGTCATGAAATTGTGACAGAAAATTTATTTGAGAAACACAAACTTAATATAGAATATGCAAATTTGTCCATTTTGGTCATACTAGGTTGCAACTGTTATAGCTATATGCTGTAAACGAGGGAACAAAAAAAATTGTAAAATTCAGTGGTGCCTCGACTTACGACCATAATCCGTTCCAGAAGATGAACGTAACTCAAAATGGTCGTAAGTCGAAGCACCATTTCCCATAGGAATGAATTGAAATGCAATTAATCCGTTCCGGCCGAAGAAAGAAATCACCAAAAAAATAAATAAATCACTGCAAGACTCATTGGAAACGTGATTAATCCCTTCCGGCCGAAGGGGGAAAAGAAAAGAAAAGCAATCAAGCGTGCAAGACCCATTGGAAATGCACAGGAGCAGATCGGAAATGCACAGAGAACAAAGGGGGCAGGTCGGAAATGCAAAGAAAACAAAGGAAAAAGCAAGGGAAGCATGCAGGACCCATCGGAAATGGGGGAAAAAAAACCCAAAAAGCAACCAAACCCCCCAAGACCCATCAGAAATGGGGGGGGGAGCCAAAAAACAAACAAACCCTCTAAGACCCATTGGAAATGGGGAAAAAAAACCCCAAAAAGCAACCAAACCCCCCAAGACCCATCGGAAATGGGGGGGAAGCCAAAAAACAAACAAACCCCCCAAGACCCATCGGAAATGGGGAAAAAAACCCCATAAAGCAACCAAACCCCCCAAGACCCATTGGAAATGGGGGGGAAAAAACCAAAAAACAAACAAACTCCCCAAGACCCATCGGAAATGGGAAAAAAACACTCCAAAAAGCAACAAAAAACCCCAAGACCCATCGGAAATGGGGGGGGGGAACCAAAAAACAAACAAACCCCCCAAGACCCATTACAGCACAGAAACATAAACCCCCCCCAGCTCAAAACCACGCTGCAAAAACACCCAGAACAGTTTTTAAAAAGCAGAAAACAGCACCTTACCTTACAAGGCAGCCCGAAGCCTCCCTGCAAACACACACACACTCACTCAGAAGCAGACAGTCCCAAGCCTCCTCCAATGCACACTCTCTAACTGCTGGGGCGAAAGAGCTACAAAGAAGCAGCCTCGTCGCCACCTACAGTTAGCAATTTGAATTTCCCGCCTTTCCCCCCTGCCTTTTTCTGTTCGTAAGTGGAATCTCCGGTCGCAAGTAGAAGCAAAATTTTGCCGCCGGAGCTGGTCATAACTCGAAATGGTCGTAAGTAGGGACGTTCGTAAGTCGAGGCACCACTGTATAACTACTTGATTGTGATTCTCAACGGGTTTTGGATGGGCAGAACATAGTTACGAGTACTAAACACCCAGTACTGATTTTTTTCTCCTAAAAAGGAGAAAAAACTTTATTTGTTCCCATTGAAGTAAACTGGTCAGAACTCACGTTTTGTTTTTATCCAAGTCAACATTGATTGGGGACAAGTTTGAGTAGTTTACCCTCAATCATAATATAGATGCAACCAAATAAGAAACAATAAAATGCCTTGGGGGGAGAAAACAGACCTCAAGTCTATGTAAAGACACTCAGTTCAGATGGGACAAGCTACAGGAGAACCAATGTGATGGCTTTTTATAGCCTATTTCTGGTTTGCCAGTTCTGATCAGCTTCAGAAACTATCTGAACTCTTTTAACTCTCCTGTAATGCCTTCAGCGCTGAAAGAAATAACATGAAATGTTCTTCTGCGTGGCATTTTGGCTCAGATCCACCAGCATCCCAGCTGCATACCTAACAAACCCTCTCTTTGAGGACAGAACCCTGTGGCTCAAAGCGGCTGAAGTCAATGGCTCCAACTATGGTGCTCCTTTGGAGATGGAGACTTTTCAGTAGGGTTAACAAAAACGAAGAAGCATTAGGAGATTAAAGCTGCTGTACTTTGTAACTAATTGCTTCCACAATGGACACTGCAGAATATATATATGGGTAAAAACTAAGATTCTTGAACTGAAATCATTTACATTATTTTAAAACAAGACATGATATGTGAAATAGTTCCTGGTAATTACTATAATAATAAATGCATGCCATCAAAATAAATAACCAGTACTCTATAACAGTAACTTTTGGAAAAGCCTGGAGAACACTACTAATATCTGCATTTACACTGCTTCCATTTTAAGAGCATGGCTGCTTCTCATGATGTAGACACCACAGGGAAGCTGCTTGAAATAGGAAGCTCTTTCTGTTCCTGACATTTTCTCATCACAATACAACCCCTCTCCCCCTTCTTGTTTGAGAAATCACAATGACAGTTCTGGTTGCCGTGTCTCAAAAGGGAAGTTACAGAGCTTGGGCTTCTGTGAAGGGAAATAATGAGCAAGAAAAAAAAAACACAGGAGAAGCTAGCACATCAACACAGTTTCATTCAGCTCTGGTGTGCCATTATCTTTAAAGACACATCTTACTGTAGGCACTGGTCCTACAGGACAAGAAGTTGTTTTATTTTGCAACAGCCTTTTAAAAATGACCAATTCCACACTACTATTCATTCTTTAAAAAATAGTTTGTTAGAGTATGCCCACTTCATTATGACATAGTTACATGTTTAAATCTTAATGCTCTTTATTACTGTTGAAAGCAGCTTTTAACACACATCATGAACAGTAAAGATGCACAGTTACAGTGCATCTCTGAGGGTCTAAAAACAACATTCTTGTCTATTTTAGTTACAGTTTAAATACTTTGTCTGAATCCTGGACAGCCACTGCAGTCAATGAACAAACAACGCAAAGTGAGGTGGACCAACAATCTGAGTCGACATAAGACCACCACGAAGCACCAAGGATCTCCAGATAGGGCTAGGAAAGAATTCTGCCTGAACCTCTGGGTAGCAGCTGCTAGTCACCACTGAAAACGTAGAGCTAGATCACAGATGGCGAACCTATGACATGTGTGCCACAGCTGGCACGCGGAGCCCTTTCTGCCGGCACGCAAGCCATAAGTTGCCGGATCGCTACTCCCCCCCCCCCCCCCCGCGAAGCCAAACCTGAGAAGGTGGCTGTAGCCGTGGTGCTGGCGCTTCAGCAGGTGGATCCGGAGCAGCTAGCGCTAGTGGCGGATCCAGAGTGGGGTCTCGAGGCACCTCCGTGCCCGGGATTCCCCCTTCCACCGCCACTCCCGGTTCCGCCACCGCCACTTCTGGTTCTGCTGCCGCCACTCCGCCCACTAAGTTTTTTCTTCTTTTTCTTCTTTTTTTTCAGTTTGGACACGCGAGCCCAAAAAGGTTCGCCACCACTGAGCTAGATGGACCAATGGCCTTATTCAGTATTTAGGCAGTTTCCTATATTTATCAAGCAGCCTGGGTTATATTGTACATAATTTGTTATTTACCCTACTGTTGACATACCTCCAGATCTATCATGAGTTCAATGAATCTTTCACAATAGTGGACTTTATCCATAGAGACAGGACCTGAAAACAAACACAATTATGAAATAATTGATGAATAGTGCTTCCACACAGCATCCTGAATCCAACTCCTATTGCTTTCTAGTTGCTTCAAAATTCTGGGTCCTAAGAGAATTCTGTTTATGGGGGACACCTTTACCACTTCCAAGTACTGCGTCTTACCTGATAAATCCAGAAAAGTCTGATTTAAATAAAAATTGATTTGGCTAGCCATGTGCCAGACACATGATCAAACACATATTGAGGAGTGCCACCAATATCTTAACAAGGAGCAGCAGTTTGCCACCGAGACCTAAGCAATTTCTCTTTGCAGTCATAAATTGGCAATAGGCAGAGTGGATAAAAATCAATGATTTTTTAAATAAAAAAAATCAATTTTTATTTAAATCACCAAAAAATCAGACTTTTAAAATTTAAATTGTGATTTAAATCACATTTATTTAAATATTTAAAAGAAAATAACAAGTTTTATTTGAACTTTCCAAAGGAGGAATAAGCAAGTATATTGGTTTGCTTTTATTGTGGGAAGCAGCATCTAAACATATGGACCAGAGTCTTGTTGCTAATTCACATTTGTGTAAGGGGCATCATATAACTCTTGATGGCAAATTGCTGCTTATTAGCAAGGTGCTGCCACTTTGTCATCAAGAGTTATATGATGCTCCTTACACAAATGTGAATTAGAAAGTTCAAATAAAACTTGTTATTTGAAAAGGTAATGTCTAAAGACTGCTAAAGGTCAGTATAACTTTAAAAAAACCTTAACAGGTCCACATGATCAGAAAATAATTGTAACAATATGTTTGTAGTAATATGTAGATACATTTGTTAGTATGTTAATATATACATTCACATTATAATCAGTGGTCACCGTTTGTTCGCAAGTAATTAGAGATCTAGATACTTTGAAAGAGCAGATCTCAGAAGTGCTGAGTTCAGTTCAGTACCAGTACAGTGGTGCCTCGCAAGACGAATGTAATTCGTTCCGTGAGTAGCGCTGTCTTACGAAAAAATCGTCTTGCGAAAAGCAGTTTCCCATAGGAATGCATTGCAATGCATTCCTATGGGAAACCTCGCAAGACGAATGAATTAAATTCGTCTTGCGAGGCATCAGTCGCGAAAAAAAAAGTCTTGTGAAGCACGGCCATAGAAGAAGCCATCTTGTGAGTCAGCAACACGATCGCAAACGCTTTCGTTTTGCGAGTTTTTCGTGGCGCGAGGCGTTCGTCTTGCGAGGCACCACTGTACTATCTTGCCTTTCCAGAGGGATCAAGGTGCATTACATTTAAAGAGAACCAACATGTAAAATACTAAATAAGCTTGCTTTTCTTCAACTTTTATGATTAAAGAAACTAAAATCTAACCCAGTGATAATACTACAACTCCACTAGTTTCTCCATGATTTTTCACTGATCTTTTGGAAAGAGCATCTGCTTTGCATCCCAATGATCCTCAACAAAGCAACAAAAATAATAATCAATGCACCATTTAGACAGCATATTGGGATGAGAGACAATAGGGGGAGCACAATCTACTCTGTGGCATTAGGTTCAAAAGAAAAACCACTGTTATCTACTTTCCCCTACAATTAACATTTTCAAAAGAAAAAGTTTAAAAATATTTCAAAAATTATAAGCAGGGATAGAACAGAAGAAACAAGAGGTTTTGTGAGGTAATTCAGTATCAGGCCAAGTGTGTCCATTCTAAAATTAAACTATTTGTTGGGAGATGGTCTTGAGGTATTTGTTTTTTTCTTTCAGCTGTGAGAAACAAATCCTGACAGGTATTTAAAAAATAATGACCCAATAATATTTAATTTGAATATTTAATTGCAAAAGAGCAATCTGCATTTGACTAATCAGGAACTCTTTAAGTTATGTATGAACACCACTTCCATTAGTTCAAGTTTATTTATTATTTATTTTATTTAAAATATTTTTACCCCGCCTTTCTCCTGAAAAAGGACCCAAGGCAGTTTACATCAGTAAAAGATAATATTTAAAAGCTAAAAACATTAAGCATACAGATATCAAAAGGAATCAAATACCACACTAAATATGGTCCTCTCAGAAATAGGCACAGCTGATGGGCTAGTTTTAACTTTGCAAATATACTTCTGGCCACTGCCAAAATCTGGGCATCCAGGTGCAGAGATGAATCGAGGAGAACTCCCAAGCTGCGCACCTGTGTTTTCAGAGGGAGTATAACTCCATCCAGCACAGGCTGCATCCCTATTCCTTGAGCTGCCTTTCAGCTGACAAGGAGGACCTCTGTCTTGTCTGGATTAAGTTTCAGTTTATTCACTCTCATCCAGTCAATATAGTACATCCAGTCCATTACTGACACCAGATACTGATCTAGAACTGAAACAGCTTCATTGGATTTAGATGGAAAGGAGAGACAG
Source organism: Intellagama lesueurii (assembly GCA_037013535.1). Lineage (NCBI taxonomy): Eukaryota > Metazoa > Chordata > Lepidosauria > Squamata > Agamidae > Intellagama > Intellagama lesueurii. The sequence continues at coordinate 48,519,140 of JBAJHW010000001.1, forward strand.
AGTTGTATGTCATTTGCTACTGGTGACACTGAACCCTGAAACTCTTAGCATTTGAGCCTGAATTCAAAATAAATTGTTCTGAATATACACTGACTGCTCTCTGTCCATGAGATCTGTTTATGATATTCACTGGCATAGTATTAGCAGAATGTAGCTGGATTAGATTCAGATGGAAGAGTGAAAACTGGTGAAAGAAATACCAATAATTTAAACTATTTAAAATATGCAGATGACACTCTATTCGTCACAGGGAGAGCATGTTTGGGGGGGGGGGTTCTCTTCTATATATACAACAATGTACCACATACCTGAAATGAGTATTGATTTTAATACTGAGATGAATTTCTGGATCAGTTGTGACAGAAATCTTCTTTCTTGATATGCCCTTTAGAAGTGTCAATAGAAGGTTGTGCAATTAATATTTGGCATAAACAGCAATTTAATCACCTTCCTATTATATTAGCAGGTCTCCAATGAAAATGGGTGAGGTAGGGGAATAATTATGAAGTAAAAACCTAGGAAACCCTTTGACTCTTGAATCTACATATTGAGCTCTTTAACAGATTTCTGGGGTTAAGAAAGGTAGCAGTCAGAATGAACTATTGTTAACAGAGATTCCCACTGCATTTTGAAAGAATCTTTCTCCAAGTTGACTACATCTGTTGACTACATCTGTAAACTACATGATAATTTTTACACTACTCTGAAAATAAGCAAATAACACAGTACACACATGGGCTAACCTTAGTGGAAATGCACTAACATGGAGGCATTTGAAAGACAAGGTATTATACATTTCTTTTAAAATTCCAGGAGGCAAGTTAGAAGCGAATCATCAAATTCCACTTAAGTAATTCTCACCTTGCAGATCCTTTACCAATGTAGTCAAGAGAAGCTCCATTATCTGTGATAATGATCACAGATCACTCTCCATCTAACACATAAGAACTGAATGCATAAGCCATATATGCCACTATAATAATAATCATGTGAATTATGACTTATGGTGACCCTTTTCAGGGTTTTCCAGGTAGAGAATACTCATAAGTGGCTTACTATTCCCTTCTTCTGGGGTCACCCTGCAGCTTGCCCAAGGCCACATAGGCTGGCCAGATACCTAAACCACTGAGCTATTCAGTCAGCTGTACCACTATAACATGGATGACTATCTGATGGAACAACTGCGTCATATCATATCCAACAGCAGATATAATATTCTGTCCCATCTGGTTGAAAGTGAGAACCCAAGTGGAATGTACTTCTCAAGTCTTACAGAGAGGTTTAGAGGAGGTTTAGTCTTAAAGGTTAAATGTTTAGTCTTCCTCAGCTGCTGCATGAGAACGACCTAAAAAATTAGCAAAAAGCAACGCGTGCTGCTTATATACCGCCCCATAGCGCTTCAAGCACTCTCTGGGCGGTTTACAAGTTAATTATGCAGGCTACACATTGCCACCCCAGCGAGCTGGGTACTCATTTTACCAACCTTGGAAGGATATAAAGCTGAGTCAACCTTGAGCCGGCTACCTGGGATTTAACCCCAGGTCGTGAGCACAGTTTTGGCTGCAATACAGCAGTTTAACCACTGCGCCACAAGGCTTCACTTAAGTTTTTGCTGACTCCCAGCAGCATAGGACACAAATGGGCCCCTGCTCACGACAGCTGTTCTTCACAGTACACAACCATGTGCACCAGATTTTAGACGTAATACATGGCTAATGTTGAACATACTGTGCCTGTGTATTTTCATCCATTTTGTCATCATTCTTCTTGATCAAATTCCAAAATTTTCTAAGCTTTGGTGTCTTTTTCAGTTCAAGTTCTAGACGAGCCTAAAATGGAATACATTCAGTTTTTCAGAATACAGTTAAGTCTTTTGTGTTTTCATTCATATATTGAATGAACTATATTGTCCTAACAACAATTTTAAGAAAAATGATCAAACAGACCAAGAGCATATACTTGGTCATCATAGGTGTTAGAAACACATATGTAAGAATAAGACGGTTTACAAGAAATCCCAAAATTGCTAATAGGGGAGCACAGATACAGTGGTGCCTCGCTAGACGATTGCCTCGCAGGACGAGGAATTCACTAGACAATGGCTTTTTGCGATCGCTAATGCGCTTCGCAAAACGATGGTGTCCTATGGGCGATTTTCGCTAGACGACGAGTTTTCCCCATTGGAATGCATTGACTAGCGGTCAATAGCTGTCAGTGCATTCCAATGGGGCCCGCGCTCGCTAGACGATGTTTCTCTATGGACGATCTTCGCAAGACGACGAGTTTTCCGTTGGAACGCATTGAAGAGATTTCAATGCATTCCAATGGGGAAACGCGCTTCGCTAGACGATGTTTTCGCAAGACAGCGATCTTCGCGGAACGGATTAACATCGTCTAGCGAGGCACCACTGTATCCTTGAAAGGATATTATGAGACAACAATTCTTCAGGGTGAAAGAAAACCACTCTATGAATTAAAACACACAGAGATCTATAGTAAAATCCTGGAAGTTTAAACATCCCCAAGGTTATATAGCACACTTGCAAACAAAACAAAACAAAATAAAATAAATAACCAACACTATCAGCAGGAAGTTTTCTTCTTGTGCATCAAGTCACAGATATGAACTCCTATTTAAAACTCTGTGTAACGTAACAGAAGACCTTTGGTTTCTTTATCTAGAAACACTTACAGGCTGCAGGGCCATCCACATTGGCAGGGAGATGAGTTGCTGGATTTGCCCTCTGATCAAATCTACTTCCTGTCACAAGAAATTAAATAAGTGATTAGGATACTTTACATAAGCTTGGTGCTTATGCAGATGGGGAATAGCAGGCATTGCTTTTTGCAGAAGAAAGGGGTGGGGGTGATTACAGACAGCTCCCTCTTCTGCGGAACCCTCATCTTACCGTTTTCTATGCTCTTTCAAAAAACCTTGCAAAGCTCTAGTCTATGACCAGAAGCCAGCTTGTGGGAGCAATAAAGTATAACACACCTACACAATGTACAATCTACCATGCCAAATGCATTCCAACACCCTAGTATTACAGCTTGACAGTTTTACACACAGTAATCAAGCAAATGGATGTTTACTGAGACACTGCTGTGAGAACTTATGTATTATGTTTGGCTTGCAAGCCAAAAGTTGTACAGATTTGACCAAAAAGGATGTTACTAATTCAGCATGTCGGCTATGCAATGTATTTCCCATAATAAAGTAGCTAAGTATTTATATTCACTCACAGAGAGGGCCAGGATAGCTACCATTTTTTGTAAGGCCAAATGCCAGCAACAAAGTAAAATGAGTGTGCATTTGAAGCATCATTATGCAGTGTATTCAGATGCTATGTTATGATAGTACCAGTGCCCAAATGGGGTTAGTAGATAAAACTCAATGATTTTTAATATCAATTTGATTTAAATTACAATTTAATTTTTTTTTAAAAAAAATCTATTTTTTTTCCAAATTTGAATTGTAATTTAAAGCAAATTGTCAAAAAATTTATTGTTTTAATTTAAATTGTGGTTTAAATCAATTTGATTAAAAATAAACCCACCCTGCTGAGAAGATAACAGCATATTTGATAACCCCCACCCGTTTGAAGAAATACAGAAAAAGAAAGACGAGAGAGAAGGGGGAAAATCCTGACAAAACAACACAATGACTACTGAGCATGTTCAGCATTTTCCCAAAATGCAGGGCCAGGAGAGACAGGAAACCGGAGTATTCCAAAAGGTGGCTCTGGGGGTTGTAGGAACAGACAACAGGACTGAACACAGAAATATGTTGTCGCTATTGAATCCTTGGCCTGGTCCCTGAGTACTTAACCAAAGAAGGACAGCTTGATAAATCTCCAAAGCCGTCTCGAAGCCAGGCTCCAGGGAATAGTAACCGCTAGCCAAGAAGCTGCCATTGAGAACCTCTATGCCAGCAGTGAGCAGCTTCTGGTTCCACAGATGTTCATGACAATAACTCTCATCCTCTCCCACCACTGGCTATGATGTCCAAGGCTGATAGCAGTCGCCATCTGACAATATCTGTGAGGCAATGAGCTGCTCAACTCTGCCCGACAAGGATCTTTGCAGTCTTTATTTTTCAAATGATTGGCTTAAAAACTTCCCAGTCCCGCCTCCTCAAGCAGGCACCCACTCAGAGACAGCCCTCTGGTTTCTCTGCCCCGCCTCCTCCAGGTGCTGCCTCTGAGTGGGTGCCCGCCAGAGAAGGCGGGGCTGGGAAGCGCTGAACACCTGTTCAGCCAATAAATGAACGTGCATGAATCACTGAACCAGCAGTTCATGCTTATCTCTAGTAGACGCTAATATTCCAGGGGTCAAAAATACCATATATTTCAACAAAGTAACATCATAGCAAATAATCTTACCAAACTATTAAAGCAGTGATCAAGGAAGAGGAGAAGTATGGTCTGCTCTTGAAGAGAAAACTGGCAGTCATTCTCAGCCAAGGAAGCTTCCAGCACACGTTTGAAAAAGAACGGGAAGTGCTCTGGCTTTTTTTTGAAGGTCTAGGCAGAAAATGAGATCAAGTCAGCTCAGATGGAACGTCTTTTTGGGAAACAGAAAGACAAGGAGAGAGATACAAGCCTTGTTTGCACTGTGATGTCCACACACTGAGAGAAGGCCTGGAAGGGGAGTGTTTCTGTTGGGCACATTGCTGCCCCCCGCCGCCTACAGTGTAAAGATGGGATCATGCTCTGTGCACCATACACTTATAGGGTCTGTACATGCAACTGGGAAACTGTTGCAATGAGGATTCCCAACAGCACACACAATTACAAATGCACAAAATAAGCACTCAACTTCTATTGAAGAGCTGGGGGCAGGAGCAGGACCACCAGGTGCACCAAGGCTGGACTATGCATTCAGATTGCACTCAACATCACTTTATATATTCAGGGTAAATAACAATGTTTTAGTGCAAAAGGAAATAAAGCTACTTAAGACTGAAGCATAAGCAGCAAACACTGTACAAACTGACAAGTACTGTAATTTCACAGGAGCAAATTTCCTGGCAAACAACCTGCTAATGATCTCCCTCCCTCCCTTCCCACCCAGATTTAAAGTCCTCTGTACAACACTATGCTATTGTAAAACAATGCTATGACATCTAGAAGTTGTCAACATTTACAAATGGGCCATCCAAGGTTCCCTCTGAAGTGTATGGCTGTGCGAGCGTGCGCGACTCCACCCCCTCCACGCAGCTTTCCTCCTCCTCCACGCGTCCACTGTGAATGATTCCAGCCCCTTTGGTTCTGGTCATGGCGGAAGCCCATGCGGGGGGCGGAGTTGCACACAAGAGGGGCAGAAAGCCCTGCCCAGCCAGCCTGAAAATTTGAGGGAACGCTGGCTGGAACCAACAAAAAAATACTGCTGCTGTAACTTCTGTGTTCCATGCTAAGCAACTGGTAGTATCTGTGTTTCCTGATGAGCAATTTAGTTGAGATCTGATTTGTGAAACTAAAAAAATATACAACAAAGCAAATGGCTATACTACGGCAGATCATGAAAGAGACTGTTTTTATCAGTAAGATAAAAGCAAAAGTCAGACTAGTTATTTCTGTTTTAATAAATAGAAAATAACTGGGAAATTATTACCCCTTCACGGATTGCTGCCTTGTAGTGGCGAAGGGGCTTGAGTAATTCAGAGAAGCTATGGGCTATGCCATGCAGGGACACCCAAGACGGACAGGTCATAGTGGAGAGTTCAGACTAAACGCGATCCACCTGGAGCAGGAACTGGCAAGCCACTCCAGTAACTTTGCCAAGAAAACCCCATGAACAGAAACAAGAGGCTAAAAGATATGACGCTGGAAGATGGGCCCCTCAGGTCGGAAGGCGTCCAACATGCTACTGAGGAAGAGCGGAGGACAAGTACAAGTAGCTCCAGAGCTAATGAAGTGGTTGGGCCAAAGCCGAAAGGACGCTCAGCTGTGGACGCGCCTGGAAGTGAAAGGAAAGTCCGATGCTGGAAAGAAGAATACTGCATAGGAACCTGGAATGTAAGATCTATGAACCTTGGTAAGTTGGATGTGGTCAAACAGGAGGTGGCAAGAATAAACATTGACATCCTGGGCGTCAGTGAACTAAAATGGACGGGAATGGGCGAATTCAATTCAGATGATTACCATATCTACTATTGTGGGCAAGAATCCCGTAGAAGAAATGGAGTAGCCCTCATAGTCAACAAAAGAGGAGGGAAAGCTGTACTGGGATACAATCTCAAAAATGATAGAATGATTTCAATACGAATCCAAGGCAGACCTTTCAACATCACAGTAATCCAAGTTTATGCACCAACCACCAATGCTGAAGAGGCTGAAATTGACCAATTCTATGAAGACCTACAACACCTTCTAGAACTGACACCAAAGAAAGATGTTCTTCTCATTATAGGGGACTGGAATGCTAAAGTAGGGAGTCAAGAGATAAAAGGAACAACAGGTAAGTTTGGCCTTGGAGTTCAGAACGAAGCAGGGCAAAGGCTAATAGAGTTCTGTCAAGAGAACAAGCTGGTCATCACAAACACTCTTTTCCAACAACACAAGAGGCGACTCTACACATGGACATCACCAAATGGGCAATACCGAAATCAGATTGATTATATTCTCTGCAGCCAAAGATGGAGAAGCTCTATACAGTCAGCAAAAACAAGACCTGGAGCTGATTGTGGCTCTGACCATCAGCTTCTTATAGCAAAATTCAAGCTTAAACTGAAGAAAGTAGGAAAAACCACTGGGCTAGCCAGGTATAATCTAAACCAAATCCCTTATGAGTACACAGTGGAAGTGAAGAACAGATTTAAGGAACTAGATTTGGTGGACAGAGTGCCTGAAGAACTATGGATGGAGGCTCGTAACATTGTACAGGAGGCAGCAACAAAAACCATCCCAAAGAAAAGGAAATGCAAGAAAGCAAAGTGGCTGTCCAACGAGGCCTTACAAATAGCAGAGAAGAGAAGGGAAACAAAATGCAAGGGAGATAGGGAAAGTTACAGAAAATTGAATGCGGACTTCCAAAGAATAGCAAGGAGAGACAAGAGGGCCTTCTTAAATGAACAATGCAAAGATATAGAGGAAAAGAATAGAAAGGGAAAAACCAGAGATCTGTTCAAGAAAATTGGAGATATTAAAGGAACCTTTTGTGCAAAGATGGACATGATAAAGGACAAAAATGGTAGGGACCTTAGAGAAGCAGAAGACATCAAGAAGAGGTGGCAAGAATACACAGAGGAATTATACCAAAAAGATCTGGATGTCCCGGACAACCCAGATAGTGTGGTTGCTGACCTTGAGCCAGACATCCTGGAGAGCGAAGTCAAGTGGGCCTTAGAAAGCATGGCTAACAACAAGGCCAGTGGAGGAGATGGCATTCCAGTGGAACTATTTAAAATCTTAAAAGATGATGCTGTTAAGGTGCTACACTCAATATGCCAGCAAGCTTGGAAAACTCAGCAGTGGCCAGAGGATTGGAAAAGATCAGTCTACATCCCAATCCCAAAGAAGGGAAGTGCCAAAGAATGCTCCAACTACCGTACAATTGCACTCATGTCACACGCTAGCAAGGTTATGCTCAAAATCCTCCAAGGTAGGCTTCAGCAGTATGTGGACCAAGAACTCCCAGAAGTACAAGCTGGATTTCGAAGGGGCAGAGGAACTAGAGACCAAATTGCTAACATGCGCTGGATTATGGAGAAAGCCAGAGAGTTCCAGAAAAACATCTACTTCTGCTTCATTGACTACGCAAAAGCCTTTGACTGTGTGGACCACAGCAAACTATGGCAAATTCTTAAAGAAATGGGAGTGCCTGACCACCTTATCTGTCTCCTGAGAAATCTATATGTGGGACAGGAAGCAACAGTTAGAACTGGATATGGAACAACTGATTGGTTCAAAATTGGGAAAGGAGTACGACAAGGCTGTATATTGTCCCCCTGCTTATTTAACTTATATGCAGTATACATCACGCGAAAGGCTGGACTGGATGAATCCCAAGCCGGAATTAAGATTGCCGGAAGAAATATCAACAACCTCAGATATGCAGATGATACCACTCTGCTGGCAGAAAGTGAGGAGGAATTAAAGAACCTCTAAATGAGGGTGAAAGAGGAGAGCGCCAAAAATGGTCTGAAGCTCAACATCAAAAAAACTAAGATCATGGCCACTGGTCCCATCACCTCCTGGCAAATAGAAGGGGAAGATATGAAGGCAGTGACAGATTTTACTTTCTTGGGCTCCACGATCACTGCAGATGGTGACAGCAGCCACAAAATTAAAAGACGCCTGCTTCTTGAGAGGAAAGCGATGACAAACCTAGACAGCATCTTAAAAAGCAGAGACATCACCTTGCCGACAAAGGTCCGCATAGTCAAAGCTATGGTTTTTCCAGTAGCGATGTATGGAAGTGAGAGCTGGACCATAAAGAAGGCTGACCGCCGAAGAATTGATGCTTTTGAATTGTGGTGCTGGAGGAGACTCTTGAGAGTCCCCTGGATTGCAAAGAGATCAAACCTATCCATTTTGAAGGAAATCAACCCTGAGTGCTCACTGGAAGGACAGATCCTGAAGCTGAGGCTCCAATACTTTGGCCATCTCATGAGAAGAGAAGACTCCCTGGAAAAGACCCTGATGTTGGGAAAGTGTGACGGCAAGAGGAGAAGGGGACGACAGAGGACGAGATGGATGGACAGTGTCATCGAAGCTACCAACATGAATTTGACCCAACTTCGGGAGGCAGTGGAAGACAGGAGGGCCTGGCGTGCTCTGGTCCACGGGGTCACGAAGAGTCGGACACGACTAAACGACTAAACAACAACAACTGGGAAATGCTTGAATATACTACAGGTACACTTAAGGAATAACCACATTTTTCTTACTGTGAAGTTTGTCAGTGGTGGCAAACCAGCATGGTAACAGTTACTCTCAACAGACATGCACAGGTTATTTGTGCACACAAGTTACTATATGAAACTCTGAGTAAGAACTAGCTGTATGTGAAGGTAGTAAGATACAGTAAGATTTTGATCTTTAAATATTAAAGACAAACCAGACAAAGTTAATGAGAGAATACAAATTAAACTACACATTTGCCAAAACCTTACTGCTTAGCAGAGTAAATTGCACTAGAGTAGGCCCACTGAATCAATGAGATTTTGGGTGAGTCAAGTCCTCTGTAAGTTCCACTGCTTCAAATGGGCATACTCTATTGCAACTGCCTATGCTAAAAGAAGACTTATTTGAATCAATGTAACATAGAGAAGACTTGACTTGCTAAATCCCCACTGATCCAATGGGCCTACTCTAGTGCAATTCATTACATTAAGGAACAGGATTTTTATTTTTAGTCTTAAAACAGCAGAGGTGGAAGGGATTCTATGGCTCGTCCAGTCCCTCTCAAGGAGGCACACTGGGTAATCAAACTCCCAACCTCTGGCTCCACAGCCCCTATCACTTCAGCATGGATGCTCAAACATTTTCAAGAGTTTAAAGAACAGAGAAGGGAATGAGAGTTTATTTTTGTTTTTCAGCCCAACATAGTCTGAATAAAAATCGCCTCCCTGAAGCTGCTATTTGCATTTCAAGAGAATCCTCCACTGATGTCTATAGATACATGCGCTGAAATACAGTTTCAGAAATGCTGTTTCGGAAGAAGTCATGGTAGTGAAGACCAGGTAAGAGGGAGGTCGGTTCAGGCTGCAGGGGAGAAGCAAAAAAAGAGCACCACCAGGAGGAGAAAAGGAGGGCCACAAGCATTCTGCTGAGAAACCAGCTCCATCAGGCTTCTTCTACCCCTCAGCTATAATCTTGCAGCAGAAAATTCATCAGAGGAAGAGATAAGAAGTAAGGCCACTTCATCACTGCTGCTAGTGGAGCAACAACATTCAGTTCTTTCTCTCCTTGAATCACTGAATCATCTCAGTTCAGAGAGTGGCAATAAGAAACTTGCAACTTAATCCTGCTGCCCAAGTTTGAATTTTTTTTTTTTGTCTCTTTAACCAATCATCTCCTTTTGTGTCATGTTTTACCAACTACAAGCCTGAATACACGGACTGTTCTATTAGTCATCTTTGTCAGCTCACACTGGGAGACTTTTCCAATTGATGTGGGAGTAAATACAATAACAGTTTGCCCCTGAGTAGAAAATAAGGGTCCACTAGAAAAAAGCAGAACTTTTAAAAGTAGTATTCAGGATGATGGTTCCCCCCCCCCCCCCCGTTTGTGTCTTGGACTAACTGCACTGGTACAGAAACTTTTACACTCTTCCCGAGTGTAAAGGCAGCCTTCAGATGAAGTTGCTTTTCCTTTTCAAGTGAAGTCTTTTAACTGAAATGAACATTTTTCATACCCTTATCTTTAAACAACATAATAGCTCCATGACTAAATGCTAAACTTTGTCTGGAAACAACAGAGAGAAAACCACTCAAATCACTGAAACAATTTGTTTCATACTGTTCCCAAATGTGAAACCTCACAACTGTCCACTGCTGTTCTCTAACAGAAGCACACTGCTGTTGGAAAGGCTATGGCAGATAACTTCAGATGAAGCACAATGACAGCCAGGACCAAGCCTTTTGACACCTAATGACACATTCAGTGGACAATGTGAAAATTGCTGCTGGCTATAACTGAAGTCTATTACCTCCCATGCTGGAACGTTCTCTCTGAACTTTTCATTCACCATGCAGCAGACTGACATCACATAAGCTTTACTGGACACCTCTGGAGAATAGTTCATCCACAAGTAATTTTCAAGGTACTGGCTGTGAACAGCAAAAAAGAGAAGAGAATTACAATCCATCTGATCTGTCACACATCAGGGGAGCAAAAGGACAATTACCAACCCTTTTTAAAAGACCAATCCATTCATGAGTTGCTTTCAGTGTTAGCTCACCAATGGAAGTCATGGCAGTAAAACATACTCAGGCCACTGAAATCAATCTGAAAGCACGTGGCAGAAGAATAAGCCATCTGCAAGGCTCTGCTCATTAAAGAAGTATTGCATGCACTTTGTAGAAGCATTATATTAGACTGAACTAATTGATGCTGATTGTAGAGAGGGAAAGAGGATATGCATCCGCTCTACTTGGGAGATGCACCTCAACAGACACTTGCCTTACTGCTCAAAGACAAAAGCCTGCTGCTTTCTCAGAGAAAGTAAACATGTTCACAGAAGTCATTATTATGCCAAATAAAACATGAATGATGAAAAACGATGTCAACAGCACAAATACATACAAACACATTAAAAAGTCTGCAAGAAGACTTAGCTCCACAATGTTCATCTAAAAGTATAAATATTAAGTTGTTCTGGATATTCAATCTGGAGCAGCCCAAACCTCTTTTAGTTTCAATGTCCTTAAAAGCTCTTCTCTCTCTGTTCCACGCATGTAATTATATAACGACAATAAACACCTTGCAAAGCTTAAGTGACAGCAAAATGATGCATAAGAACCAAAGTGGAAGGCTAATTTCACTACATTAGTCCTATCATTTTATAAACTTTAAAGCTTCCTGCCCCATGCTTCGCGTTCAAAGTATGTGGTAGAGAGGGATCTGCATGTGAGCTCTGCCCCCTAAAAGGCTCAACATCCCACCACACTAAGACAGAAAAGTGTGTTGCTTATATACTGCCCTATAGCACTTAAAGCGTTCTCTGGGTGGTTTACAATTTAATCATTATCATCATCTTATCATCTTAGACCTGCAGAGCTGGAAGGAAGCCTATGGATCACTGAGTCCAGCCTTTCTCAAGGAGGCTCAGCAGGGAATCAAACTCCCAACCTCTGGCTCTGCAATCAGAGACCTAATTACACAAGCTACACATTTTCCACACACACACTGCCCCGCAAGCCAGGTATTCATTTTACTGACCTTAGTCAACCTTGAGCACATAGGGATTGAACTCAGGCAGTGAGCAGAATCTTGACTGCAGTTTAACTACTGCACCATGAGGCTCCTCAATATGCAAACATAAGGTCTGCAAAGAACTCTGTAACCACAGTCAGCTGAATGCAGCTATTCACTTGCCATGATGACAGACTTCAACCACATACATTCTGTAACCGTATATACGATATAGTCAAATCCAGCATCCAACCCACTTCCAGGGGCAGGGCTTACAAGTGCATGCACATCCTATCCATACTCTAAGCTGTAGGTGTTTTCAAGTAAACACATGGCTTCTGCAGTATGGTATGATTTTCTAACAAGTCTTGTAAGTCTTATGCATATACCTGTCTACTACAAAGCTTCTACTGCTAGCTGCTCTGAATCTCACCACCACCAGACAGGACTGGCCCAGAGATCCTATTCCTATTTTTAAGGGATTTTAGTTTTCTTTCACTGAGTAAGAAAAAAATCCCACATACCCCTTTTCTCTACATCATCTTATGGCTTGATTTTTAACCAGAAAAAAAATCCCTTTTCTATATAAAGACTATGTCAAGGCTTCTTTGGGCCATTACTACCAATGTTTTTTTTGTGGCACATCCCACTGCCTCATCATCTGTGCTCCCATCCTCCTTCCTCGATTATTAATTTCAAAAGAATTGCTTCAAGTAACTGAGAAGACTTTATTAGGAAAAGGATGCGCAAAAGCTTCAGATATATTTTATTTTAAAAACTGCAGAGTCTAAGCTCAGATTCCTCACTGCTGAAAAGCAATGAAGAGACACTGCTGGAGACTTAATTTTCATCATAGGTTCGTAAGAATTCAACAAGGCCTTCTTGGTACTTGGTAATAATACCATGTTACATCTCCTACAGAGCAACCTCCCCCCCCACTTCGTGCCTTCCACCTATGGTGGACTCCCAAGCAGCAAAACCATGCTATCTGTAGATAATGGATTTCATTATCCAATACATTTGGAAGATGCAGGTTTGGGGAATGCTTCTATAAGGTTGACTATAGGGATTACACTCCATCACATCACCAAGTAAAGAAATCAATCATAGTGTCTCACACAACCATGTTATGGGATTTCATTCTTAATTTAACCATTAAACAAACAGTCTACCTGGTTTCAGATTATATAAAATGTTTCTCATAACTAGCCTACAAAGTATATTTTGTTTCATCATCTTTAGATTACAGATGTAGGATACAGAAATCAGGCTGAGATACAGTTGCTCATCAAAGACCATTACTGAGTATTTTGCCAAAGAAAGGTTTTGCTCCAGGAACTTTTCAGCTCACACCAAGCCATGAAATCACACCAGCTGCCCTTATACTCAGATTCTAAACAGTAGCTCTTGTGCAAATGCACTTACCTAAACTCAAGTAGCATAATTTTCCTTATAGCAAACCTGAAATCAAAGAAAAGGCAACAACAGCAATTAAACACTAGCTCATTTAAATTAGTTTCCTACAGACTATATTTCAAAACACTTTAATTAATTCTAAAGGTGTCTGAGGTTGCTAACAGGAGTGCCCAAAGTCAAGTACCCTGAGTTTTGCAGGATGCTGGATTGGGCGGTGTTCCTCCAGGTGGCAGACGGTCTCCTCTTCAGACTGCTGCTCTCCATGCAAAGAGAGCAATGACAGGAAGACTAGCACACTCCCCCCTCCCCATGTCTTCATTTGACCCCATTCTGAATTATTGATTAGGCTCAGATGCCATGGTGGGTTTTTAAACAGGTAAATCAATCTGACCCCCAAAGTTGTCCCAATAATTAACAAGAAGTGTCCAGGCAAGACGTATCATGCAAGAAAAATATACATAGCCCAGAATTCACTATTTTAGGAGACATCTAAAATTTAGCATCTGTGATAATAGTTTGTGGTAATTTGACAACACATATCCCAAGGATTGACATTGTTACTGTGCTTTTAGACAGTTCAAAACATGTTAAATTTTTCAAAATGAGTTTGGATACTTTGTTCAACATAACTGTAATACAGATAACGCAGCATACTTACTTTGACTTAACAATTTCCTTTTCATATACATCTTCAATAACCTACAAGAACAAAGAAATATTATATGGATTGTTTAGCTACTAAAATTATTGCTTTAATGAGACACATTCCTCTTTTTCTACTGCACAAAGTGCTCTAGAAACAGGCTAGCAGCACATTCCTAAAACTACAATAATACATGTTAACATTTTCATACAATTGCAATCACAGCAATTTACCAGGCTATGCTATGAGAATGTATACATTAACATAGAGATGGGATATTTGTATCCGTCTCCGGGGGGGAGATGAATACAAATATCACCACCACAGGTGGCTGGGCCCTTTGGACCCTCCCCCCAGAACCAGGCCATCCAATCAACACTTGCGGTGCAGTGCACGTGGCCATCGTTGTTCACACCGCACCAATTGCAGAAGTAGCCTGGCCGGGGCTTCCCTACCTCACTGCACTGCTGACCATTCAGCAGCTGAGAAGGGAGACTCGTCATCCCGCCTCCTCACTGGATTGGTCAACAGCACAGGGAGCTGGGGAAGTACTTCCACGATTGGTGCGGCATGCACAACAACAGCTGTGTGTACCGTGCCAAAAGTGGTAAGTGGATGGCCCAGTTGGTGGGGGGGGGGAGATCCAATCAGCCTGGCCACCTGTGGTGGCGATATTTGTATTGTCTCCCTGGGAGATGAATACAAATATCCCATCTCTAATTAATAATAAAATTGATTTCATCTTTAAAAAACCTATTGCCATTACCAAGTATCCACATTCACAAACAATAATAAAAATGGAATTTAAAGACTACAGTACATTGTTTAAAAATCAATATATAAGCTAAGGAAGCTTCTATTCTTTATTTTGAAATACCACACACACACAATCAGAAAAGTATTTCCACTATTTTTGTTATTTATTTACTCCCTGTATTAAGATAGAACCCCTAAACTACATATTAAGCAATTACCTTTGACTCGAAAGGTAGCTTTTTCTTGACATGTGGTGCCCAATACTTATTTGCCAACTGTAAAATAAAAGACAATTTCATTAAGACGTATATATAGACAGAAAGCCTCAAAAGCTGTATCCATATGGCCTCCATTATGTTGAACAATACAATAATGCTTCTGCATTTACAATTGCCACTGTGCACAACACTGAGAGTGAAATGCTCTAAACCAGTGGTGCCTAGCCTTAGGTCCCCAGATGTTCTCAGACTACAATTCCCAGAAGCCTTCACCACTAGCTGTGCTGGCCACGATTTCTGGAAGTTGTAGTCAAAAAAGCACCTGGGGGCCCAAAGTTGGGAACCACTGCTCTAAACTATCAAAATGAATACATACTAGACAACCTAATCTACATATATATACTATGGTTCTCTTGCAATTTAAAAGGCAAATAGCTTTCTCTGAGCAAGTACCCTACAAGCAAAGTCTACTTCTTTATTACTGTTTATAACTTCACATCTTCCTTCTCCAATGAACTCAAGGAAACATACATATCTCTTCTCCCTCTGCACTTGATCATCATAACCATCCTATAACCACTATAACCATAGAAGGGAAGTGTGAGGGAATATGACTGGCCCATGATCATCTGAAGACTTTCACAGTTCAGCATCGACTTAGATGTCAATCTCCCAAATTTCAGTCCAACACCTTTACCATTATAACACACCAGCCCTCCAATTTTGTAAGGAGCTAAAGTTTTTTAACAATTTAACAAGGCTGCGAGAATTTCCTAGCAAAGGCCTTCAAATGTGGGCAGTGACAGAGTTATGTTTTGGGAACAATCCTGATCTCTGCCCAGTGAGGACAAGAGGAAGGCTTGCTGGAAAAGAACGAACGCTGATAAGGGATGGGGGAGGGGAGGACGCACAGCATGGATGGGAGTAGACCTACTGCTCCCCACAACTTCCCTCATTTTTTGCTTCTTGACCTGTGGTCCTAATGTGACCAGCCTCTCCTGTACCACACAGACTTAAGACATGGGGCTATCATTCTGCAGACCAGGGTTTTGCAACGCAACTGGCACAGCTGCAGCTAGCGGCAGATAAGATGGCATCTTTTGTTTAGAACTTTCTCTGCATGAATCTGAACAGAGTTTAAATACCAAACACATAGGCAGTAGCACTCACTTCTAAGCAGAATATACTGTATGCATTCTAATGATTAATGTCCTGCAACAAACACCTGATCCTTTTCCTACCTTGCTTTTCTTAGTGTCTGCCCCCACGAGGAATGTGGAGAAAAATAATCCCAATTATCTACTCCCTCTTATGACTGTTGCTTTGGGGGGGGGGGGAATTCTTGTAAATAAATGCAAGTAATTGCTCCTGCACCCTGGAGATAATGCTGAAAACAGGTTAGGCTTATTCAGTGGAACTGCAATAAAATCTAAATTCTACTCAGAATCTTTCTTTGGTACCAGTCTTCAAAAGGGGTGCCTGTGTTAAGTCTACTGATGGCAATCCAAAACAAACAAACAAACAAACAAAACCCTGCTAGTTTTAAAGTTACCACAAATGACTTTCTTCCATCTCTTCTTTAAATATTTCAAGGTGTGACTTCTGGAATGATACATGAAGGCTGAGCCTGAGACATGGCTGCAGTGAAGCAACCAATTTAGGACACCATGCTCAAAGAAATCAAGACATCCACAGTATAATGGTATTCTGCAAGTGTGTTTGCATTACACACACCAGAAGTGTTATCCATGGCCTTGCAAAGATGTCACTCAGGGTACCATCTGCTCAATCTGTCAAACTGTGGACAATGCAGTCATTCACTGAGTCAATGGGCACAACAAGAAGGCAGCCATATGACCTTTAAAGTGATCGTCATTTTTTCATGTTATTACCAGTTATTTTATTTCAGTTATTACATGGGGACGGGCATGGCCTTCAAGCAATTAATGGTCTAAGCAAAGAAAGTGAGCGTGCACATACGTATAGTACCTCTGGGAGGCCTTGGAAAAGTTACTTCTTTCGAGGCCATCTCCCAGGATTTCCCTGCCTTCTTGTTGCTTTGTCCAAAAATGTAACTTTTCGAAGGTCTGATCTCTGAATACAGGTGCGTTCATTCCCACGATGTATGTGCTTCCTGGCAGAGGACGACCGTGGCCAGTGCACGCGGAGCACGTGTGTAAAGGGCGCGGGTGGCGCGGCTCCCTCTGCGCGGCGTGAAGGGCTCCCTCCGCCCTCTCCACCCCCCCCCCTCGCCGCCTGTCTCACCTGCGTCACGAACTCCGCGTTGATCTGCGACACGGTGGGAGCCACGATCTTCTTGGGAGGCGGCAGAGGGGCCGAGGAAGGAGCAGAGGGCGGCGGCTGGGGTTCCGGCGAAGCGCCCACCAGGGTACCAACCGGCGCTGCCATGTCACTCCCGCCTTGGCTCGCCTCCGCCGGCCTCTTCCACGCCGAAAATCACCCCCTCCTAAGAACCGCACTTGGTCTCTGCCGTTCTCACCTCGCCGAATGGAGCAGCCCGCCCAGAGTGAAACGCACTGGCTCGCTCCTTCCGGTCCTCCTAGAGTCACTTTCCTACACTCTGGCTTCCGTTGGCCAGATTATTTCCGGCACGAATGAGAAACCAGACCCGTAGAGATACGATAGTAGAGTGACAACTTCCGGTCCGTTTTTTTTTTTATCTCCATGACATGTCTGGGAGAGATTTGTGGCGGCGGAGAGTTTAGCCAAATTGACGAACTGGGAGGGAGGCAGCCTTTGTTTTTTCGTGCGCTTTCAATATGCCTTATGTAGTTATTTTAGTTTTTTTTCAAGGCAGCAATAAAAGCTCCTAGGAGTCTAGAGCCACGAAAGCAAAAGCTGCAACCCTAAATGAACTTCTTTTGGGTAAACCCGATGGAACGGAATGGGTTTTATTGCTGAGCAGCCACCCATTGTGATCTGACGCACACTTCCCATAATCAGAGCGGCAGCGCGATGCTATCCATTCCGTTCTCAAAATTAATTCCAGATATTCTATATAGCTACGTTGCAGTCTCCCACTTATCCACCGTTAGAGCCTTACTTCCGAGTGAAAGCGCTCAGATACAGATTTTTTTTTTCAGTACACGGTCGCACGAACCCGGAAAGGTTTGCATTTTGGCTACCTCTTCTGGCACTATTTTGGACTACAACTCCCAGAATTCCGTGGCCGGGGAAATTCTGGGGGTTGTAGTCCAAAAAAAATCTTCCCAGCCCGCACATGCACGCCGCGAGACAGAGCAAAAGCAGCCTGTCTATAGGTACAATACATCACTGCACAAGTTAAGGTGGCATATGCAACAAGGAGAGGAGGGATGAAGGGGCTTAAACAGGGCTCCGAGCGCAACCGAGAAGCCCCCTGCCTCCAGGACAAATGACTCGGTGGTCCCCAAACGTTTTTCCTCCTGTCGACGAACGAGAGACAAGGCGGCTGGAAAGGCGCAACGACGCAGCACAGCATCAGCATCCCGGCTGGGAAAAGACTTGCCTCAGACCCATCCAAAGGGATGGATCAAGGACTTCGTGGTTCTCCGGGAAGATCTCCGGGTTCTGATTGCCGGGGGCAGAAGCCTCCGTGCGCCGAGATAATGCGCAGAACAAATGCATAAGCGTACATAAAGGAGGCAGAACCGATCAGGAGTTTCCAACCCTCAGCCGGAAGATAGGCATATTGTTGGTCTGGGTGGGGGGGAAGGTAGATGATGGGCAGCAATGAAAAGGGCTTCATCTGTTATTTTCCTGCACTTTTTAAAAAGAGGGTCGCCAGATTCCTTTTCTTTCAAGCGGTGAGCATCGCTTCCCTTTCCATATTTCACAATATTCCTGTCCGTGGCTTTGTGCGGTACAACCGCGTCAGATTACTTTTCGGAAAGCGTTGACATGCGGCTAATAAAAATGGCTTCGACAGTATTACAGCTGCTTTATATACGCTGTGGCGCAATTCCATAGCACCAGTTAAAAGTTTGCCATTAAAAATTCGCATTTCGAAATTATGATGTTATGCAGATTGCTGGGGGAGGGAAGTTCTGCTTTCTAGTTAATGTTAGAAGTAAATTATCAAGCTCCAAAGAACAAAACCGAAAGAGTCGTAATAAGTCTTATCTACAAAGCAAGACTGTTAAAAAACAAAACAAAAAACACCACTCTATCATTTAGGTATCATTCTTCTGCATGTTTTCGTGGCAGTTAGTCCCGGAAATTCAGCCTGCATAGTGTGCTACTTGACCATATCTCTATGCATCTGGAAAGGTCACGAAGGATTCTTTCCGAGCCAAAAGATACGATGAGCGTACTGGTCCGAAGAGATCACTGCTTCCCTCTAGTGGGCATTGGGCATAATAACATCTTGTACCATTTCTTTTTCTGGATTGTTTATGGGCGTCTTTGACCCGGAATTGTCAGTCCCAACGTTACTCTAAATGCAATCCTGAACTCCCATCTAGATTATGGAAAACAACAATAACAATGAATTATAGATATATACCATTTTTTCCAGCTTAAAAAACAACATGGAGGGCATAATTAACACAGATAATATCGATATAAAGTTCAATACTTATTTAAAAAACGGTTGTCACTTTGATTGTACCCAAAGCTGTTTACAAAGCAGAATAGTAACTTGGCATTCACGGTAAAATAATAGCATACTGTCTCTGATACTATGGATAATACCAGAGATGAGAAAGTTAGTGGCATAAGATAAATCATTAGTACAGTTTAAAAAACCTAATTTGATTACTTTTAGGTTAAAAGGGGAATTTTTTAACAGTTAAGGTAATTTAAAGAGAAAATTTATTTTTAAATTTATGTTGTATTACTACATATCAATCCCAGTACTGCAGTTAAGCCTCTGCTCAGGACCTGAATTCAATCCTGACAGGGTCAGGTAGCCAGCTCCAGGTTGACTCATCCTATTTTTCTGAGGTTGGCAAAATGAGTAGCCAGCTCCTTCGAGGATGAAGTGTTCCTTGCCTAATTATGTTGTAAACCACCTAATGATGTTGTAAACCACCCTACAGCACTACAGGGCAGTATATAAGTCAAAACAATAAATTAATGAACAAACAAACAAACCAGTGTAGTGCAGTGGATGGGGTGATGGACCAGGACTTAGAAGACCTGGGCTTGAATCCTTGCTCAGCCATGGAAGCTCACTTGAGGCGGGGGGAGGGTGGAACTGGCAAAATCACTGCTTAAATATCTCACTTACCTTGAAAGCTCTATTAGGGCTGCTAGACGTTGTTTCCAGCTTGACAGCATGTAACCACGATGGAGATGAAAATACGTTTCCTTTTTTTAAAAAAAAAATATTCCTTTTGGTCTGCACAAAGTGCTGACATCAAACCATGTATTTAAATATATATTCGTATATTTGTTATTTAACTGGAATTTGGAGAGATGCTTCTATACTATTATTTATTTTTAATATTAACATTTATATCTCACTTTTCCCCTACAGTAGTGTACATGGCTCACCTCCTTCCTACTGCGTACTAGCAATAAAGTTGCAAGACAGACCAAGACGACAGAGGTGTCACCCAGTAATTTTCATCAGTCTGTGGGAATCTGAATATATTCTGGCCAGAGTAGTTGAGCTCTGCCACTTCCGGGCAAAGAGAAAATTGCGGTTTTTTATTTTGCATTCTTGCAGCTTCCCTCAGTTTTTTATTTTTATTTATTTCATTTATATATTGCCTTTCTCCCTTGTAAGATCCAAAGCAACTTACAATATATGTTAAAATAAGTTACTGCTTTTTAAAAAACTTCTAACACATTACAGTCTTTGCACTATTAAATAGATTGTTTAATTAAATCATGATTATGTGCTTCCAGGTTGATTCTTTTTTTTTAATTTTTATTTTTATTTTAACTATAACATAAACATAAAATACATAAACCAAAATACAAATTAACTGTGTTCCCCACCACCCTAGACGGGACCTCTTGCAATAATCCTCTTCTTCCTCCATCTATATTCTTCTTCTTCTTTTATTGTCCTCTTCTCCAGAACTGCATTGCTTCTTGATTTGGAGCTTTCCCTTTTCCTCTTGTTAACACATATTCCAAAAATGTGCCCCATATATCATCAAAATTATTCTTTTTCCTCTCTCCTTTCTTAACCTTTAAGTTACAAGTTCACTTATCATTTATAGCTATATTCGATATTTCATTATACCATTCTTCCATTTGAAATTCAGATTTTGATTTCCAATGCCTAGCTATTATTAATCTAGCTGCTGTTAATAAACTGGTAATCAATTCTTTAGTCATCTTATCATATTCCACATTATCAAATATTGATAACCAGGTTGATTCTAAGTTGTGGTGATTATTGCCAGAGTTTCCTGGAGAGTGAGCACTTAGAAGTCGTTTGCCTTTCCTTTCTCCTGGGAGCGCCCTGGAACTGGGTTGCTTGCCCAAGGCTACACAGGCTGGCTTTTCCTGGGAAACACTGTGGGGAATCAAGCTCCCAATCTCAAAGTCACAAAGCTATCCAGTTAGCATTAAATTAAAGAAATACATACAGTTTGAAACGATTTAAAACTCAGCCACACCATTTTAAAACAGCAGTAGCAGCAACAGCAGTAGCAAAACAATTCTGGCAGTTAAAAGGTCCGGATGGCCATTATTCCTCACCCAGGGCAATGGACAGATCTATGAGGGTGGGGTCCAAATCAGGTATTTGCATGTGAATGAGAGACTAAAGTGATGCCTTCACACCTTGGCCTCAAATTAAGCTGCAAGATCCTTAGTGCCCTGCCTTGCGGAACAATGGGCATAAGCATCAAGACCAATTGTTTTTTGCATATCTGCATCTTTCAGTCTCCCCAAGTTTGATGCTCTCTCGATGCAGAGCTCTAGTAGAATTTAAAAAAAATCTTTTTGTTCATAACCTTTAATGATCTCCCACAAGATAGGCTTCAGCAGTATGTGGACCGAGAACTCCCAGAAGTACAAGCTGGATTTCGAAGGGGCAGAGGAACTAGAGACCAAATTGCTAACGTGCGCTGGATTATGGAGAAAGCCAGAGAGTTCCCGAAAAACATCTACTTCTGCTTCATTGACTACTACGCAAAAGCCTTTGACTGTGTGGACCACAGCAAACTATGGCAAGTTCTTAAAGAAATGGGAGTGCCTGACCACCTTATCTGTCTCCTGAGAAATCTATATGTGGGACAGGAAGCAACAGTTAGAACTGGATATGGAACAACTGATTGGTTCAAAATTGGGAAAGGAGTACGACAAGGCTGTATATTGTCCCCCTGCTTATTTAACTTATATGCAGTATACATCACGCAAAAGGCTGGACTGGATGAATCCCAAGCCGGAATTAAGATTGCCGGAAGAAATATCAACAACCTCAGATATGCAGATGATACCACTCTGATGGCAGAAAGTGAGGAGGAATTAAAGAACCTCTAAATGAGGGTGAAAGAGGAGAGCGCCAAAAATGGTCTGAAGCTCAACATCAAAAAAACTAAGATCATGGCAACTGGTCCCATCACCTCCTGGCAAATAGAAGGGGAAGATATGAAGGCAGTGACAGATTTTACTTTCTTGGGCTCCATGATCACTGCAGATGGTGACAGCAGCCACAAAATTAAAAGACGCCTGCTTCTTGAGAGGAAAGCGATGACAAACCTAGACAGCATCTTAAAAAGCAGAGACATCACCTTGCCGACAAAGGTCCGCATAGTCAAAGCTATGGTTTTTCCAGTAGTGATGTATGGAAGTGAGAGCTGGACCATAAAGAAGGCTGACCGCCGAAGAATTGATGCTTTTGAATTGTGGTGCTGGAGGAGACTCTTGAGAGTCCCCTGGACTGCAAAGAGATCAAACCTATCCATTTTGAAGGAAATCAACCCTGAGTGCTCACTGGAAGGACAGATCCTGAAGCTGAGGCTTTAATACTTTGGCCATCTCATGAGAAGAGAAGACTCCCTGGAAAAGACCCTGATGTTGGGAAAGTGTGACGGCAAGAGGAGAAGGGGACGACAGAGGACGAGATGGATGGACAGTGTCATCGAAGCTACCAACATGAATTTGACCAAACTCCAGGAGGCGGTGGAAGACAGGAGGGCCTGGCGTGCTCTGGTCCATGGGGTCACGAAGAGTCGTACACGACTTAACGACTAATCAACAACAACAACAAATGATCTTGGAAAACTGTTTTAGTGATCTTGCAAAAGAAACCCTTTATTTTTATGGATGGACCAGATGGCTTCTGCCCCCCCCCCCCACACCATATAATTTTTTTTACCCTCTACCACATTTCTCCTTACTTGCCTTTTGTCTACACGAAGCAGCTCAAAATGACATAACCTTTGCAATTTCATGAGCATTTTGCTTGTCCTTTTCTGCACCTCTCCTAGTTCTACAACATTCCCCCCCCCCCCCCCAAGATTTCTTTTGGCAATGAAAAATCAGCGAAGAAGTAGGGAACTGGACACACCTTTCCCAAAAGATGTTAGGTGGGAAAACGTGTTTTAATGGGTACAAAGCTCCTGGGTTCTTTGGTTTGTGCCAAAAGGACTGAATAAATTAGTGAGATTGTATTTTAAAAGCTATTAAATTGACATCGTGGCTGTTCATTGCCCCCCCCCCCCCCGGATATGATTGCGAGTATCCTTACGAGAGTGGAAAGAAATTCTAACGAAAACAGGTCTTTCTGGGGTGTAGATAAAAAATTGACTAAGTCTGACTTGCATGTCTTCAACATTTTGAAAGGAACTCCTAACACTGTCTAGTAGTTCAAAGGGGAAAGGAGATTATATGGACTGAGTTTTAAGCAGATTTATCAGTAACGGAAAAAGCAGAGAAAGTTCTGAAGGTAAGTCAAAAAAAAGTTCTGCCCCTAAAACTACCTGGTTCTAGGTCAAGCCTATACTGATAAAAAGAGCACCTGGATCACACATATGCAACTTCAAGCTCTTTGCATGTATGCTCAACCACATTCAGAACTGAAAATATATACAGGGAAACACTCTGGGAGTGGCACCCCAATCTGTCACACCCAAGCCAATCTTTACCCTAAGCATACGGAACCTGGTAAGTCTCTGCCACTCTTTCTTACTCTAGTAGGAAGCCAACTTGTTCATGCCTACTCGTGGCCAAGACCAGGGCTCTAGCCTTGCTGAAGTGGCCTCTGGATTCAAAAGGCACTGAAACATTACCCCAGCAGGAGCATCAACAGCGACTATTGCACCATTCTTGAATCACTGGTTGGAGAAGCCACCTCTTGTGTAACAGCATGATTACACCATTAACTGTACATTACTGGTAGGATCCCTTTTGCTAGATCCTTACAGGAAGCCACTCCAAATGGATGGAGGGTCTAATAGATAGGTAGGGGTTGTCATGTGACCCACTGGACTGTGGCTATTGTGGTTGCTGTTGAATGTGTCTGTGAGGTCCAGACTGTAGAGCCTTTCTGCATGTGATTTTTATTTGATTGCATCTTGGGAAAAGCTGCAGGTACTATTTCTTTAAGAACGTTCAGCTGTACATTTAAAATTGAACATAGTCTACGTAATTCACCCTGTCAAGATGCATCTTAATAATTAGAGAAAACGACCTTTTAAACACCCTTCAAAAACTAGAAAACATCTGTTACACTATAAAGAAACTTCATTCCCACTGTTTTGAAATGTAGTTCTGTTATGTACTCATTATAGTAGAAGAATATTATTACAGAAAGTAATTATATTATTTTTAGCTCATGAATTCCAAGCTCTGGTCAAACCACTCCTTGGCCAGACTTGAACACTGAGCAGGAGATGCTTCAGCCTGCCCATCTATGTCACCCTAAGTGCACTTACCTTTCTGTTGAACTGAAGCTCACCAAAGGGGTATTTCAGCCTGTCTCTAAAATCTGAGCAGAATATATTTTCGCGTTCATCATACCAACAATATTGAATGGAAAAGCCACAAAGTCACCAACTCACATAAAGGCAGGCAGTATGCTCTGAATATAGTATAGGAAGCAGAGCAGTAAGGCTGTACTTAATTGTAAGAACTTGATTGAGTATGTTTTATGTTTGCATGTTCAATCTTTTAAGCTAGTTGGCTCAGTCTCTTGGACCCCGCTCTCCCAGATGAATGGGATTGTCAAATGTATTGGTATGTATTTTTTAAGATACCAGAAGTTCTTTTCTTTGTTTTTCTCATTAAACTGTAATGGTAGGCTGTATGCGATGCTTCAGTTCAGTAACAGATGCTTTCTGAAATATTCAGGACTTTAAAAGGAGCCTTCTGTGCTATGTTGGTCTGTGTATAAATATTTATTCAGGACAACTTCTGAAAAATGTTCTACCCTTGATGTCTGCATGTAAAATGCATACTAATCTTTACCATTTTCAGAGATGAACCAGATACATACTTTGAGCCCATTAGAGCACAGGCTTTGGCTGCCTCCCAATCCTTTTAAACTTCTTGTTCAGTCTTACAAACTTCCAAATCATTTAAGCCCAGTGTCCAAAGTAAAGCCACCCTTCTCTCACACATTGTTCTTTCTACTAGTATGTGATGATTCCTGCTGCCACCCCATGAAGAGCCTGGAAGTTTTATTTTTTTTGGACTACAAATCACAACAGTCTCAGCTAGAGTGGCCTGTTAAATAACTTAGTCCTACATTGACACAGGTGGCATGCAGAATACTGTATAATCTCAGCAAACAAGAGATTTCATATGGAAAGAAGTCATTATTCCTTTCTCCAAGAATCCAGTTAGATGATGATGATGATGATGATGATAATAATAATAATGTCAGAACACAGAAAGACAAAGGCTCCCCAATTTGCGCCAATTACAAAGTAAACCAGTAAAAGATCTACTGAATGATGCAAATGTTGTCATCAGAACAATCCCAACCAACACGCTAAAGGAAACAAACCAGCTCATGTATAGCACAGCTACCATAATAACCACAGAACTTGGTTACAAGCTGCAAAACCCCCAGAAAACTCATGTCACCCCAAAATGGAAAATTCCAAAATGGAAAGAAAAATAAACAAATTACATGCAGACATTAGCAACTTAAAACACTTGAAAAATTCAAAACTTAAAAATGAAAAAGTAAAAGCCAGACTATGCAAAATATATGACCAAGAAAGGAAAACAATAGTTGAAACTATGGAAGAATTGAAACAGCGGGTAAGAGCTACAGCAAAGAAAATTGAAAGATATAATGGATGCTTTAAACAATATAGAGAAAACATGCAATTTTGAAATAACCAATGATTATTTTATACATCACTAGGAGAAAATGCAGAGCAAAAGAAATTAGATGATGCTCTAAAATTTTGGAAAAAAATGTGGGAAAGCCCAACCGGACATAACAAAGATGCCTCATGGATTAAAGGCATTTGTAAAGAAACTCAAGGAAAACAAATGGATGATACTGTAATAACAAATGAAATGATTAAGAGGCAAGTAAAAGCTGTGAAAAATTGGAGTGCACCTGGTCCAGATGAGCTGCACGGATTTTACTTAAAGAATCTAACAAGTCTCCATCAACGTATACCAGTGCAATTTAACCACTTACTTCAGAATTCTGCAACTGAAGACTGGATGACAACAGGCCGCATATTTCTGATAATAAAAGATCATCAAAAGGGCAATGAACCCAGTAATTATTGACCAGTTACATGCCTTCCAACAATGTTCAAGCTCATCACAGGAGTACTTGCAAAATCAATGTATAATTACTTAACTGAAAACTCTCTATACCCAACTGAAGAGAAAGGAAAAGTCAAGAGGCACAAAAGATCAGCTGCTTATTGATAAAATGATACTGAAGAATGCAAAAAGATGAAAAACAAACCTTAACATGGCCTGATTAGACTATAAAAAGGCATTTGACTCATTGCCACCCAGCTGGATTAACACCTCCCTAAAAATATTTGGGATTGGTAAAAACATTCAGAAGTTCCTCAAGAAAAACATGGAAAAATGGAAAACCATTTAATGGCCCATGGTGAAGAAATTGGGGAAGTTAACATCAAAAGAGGAATATTTCAGGGGGATTCTTTGTCACCACTGCTGTTTAACATCTCACTAATCTCCATGTCAATAATTTTAAATAAAACTGGATTGGGCTACCATATTTCACAACAAGCTGGAAAAATCAATCATCTCTTACACATACATGACCTAAAACTATATGCAAAAAGTACCACAGAGCTAGAATCACTGCTAAACATAGTGCAAACATTTAGTGAAGACATCCAAATGAAATTTGGAATTGACAAATGTGCAGCTCTGTCTATACACCATGGCAAGATCCAAAAACTAGATGGAACGGAGTTTAAAAATGGCAATATTATAAAATCACTATTAAGTGATGAAAATTATAAATAACTTGGAATACTAGAAGCAGACAACATCGTGCACACAAAAGTTAAAGAACTGACAGAAAGAGAATATATCAAAAGACTGCAGAAAATCTTAAAATCATAATTAAATGGGGGAAATACAATCAAAGCCATAAACACATGGGTCATCTCACTAATTAAGACACCCAGCTGGAATAATAGATTGGACTCAAAACAAATCAGAAGAATTGGATCGAAAAACACGGAAACTAATTGTCGCGATTTGACCCTTTTTGGATCCCGCACCTCTGGAACCTATGTGGCGTGGGACCCACTCGTGCCTTGGTCTGTCCACCTAATCTCAGACCTCAGAGCACACCAGGGCAAAACTGAACTCTTTCCTTTCTTTCCACTGCTGCCACCAGGAGATCCCTAGATCCCCATAACTCCTTTAGAAAGAATCAGGTCCACTCTTTAATGAAATAGAAAGATCTTTTGTTTATTTGCTTATTTGTTTCAGTATTTTAATATACAGTTCTATTCCTTCTCCCTTCCAGTCACTGGTCAATCACTTCTCAGATCTCCTACTATATTTTCATCAGTCTAATCACAATCACATAAATCTCTGTACTCTCTAATCAAACTCCTTCCAAAACTCTGATCTGATCTCCTCCCCCCTCAGGCTCTGCCTCTTATACTCTGCCTCTTGGCTCCGCCTCTCAGCAACATAAATATGCATGACTCACTCTAAGCAAACCTGAGCCATGACCACATTTAAAGGAGAACGCTACAGACCTCCCCCCTTACTTAGGTTTGTTTGGGAGGGGAAACACATTTTTCCTCCTGAACAAACAGCTGCAATAGCTCAAACTTTTTTTCTCATAACATTTTAACTTTCACATTTTTACTAAATATCAACCAAATACCTTACCTTATCATTTAATAATCAATACCATACTTTACCTTATCATCTACTAATCAATAATATACATTACCTTCTCATTTTACAGAATTTACAATCAATACATTTACCCAATTAATTACTGGAGAATTCTAGTCCATTTTTGTTCTTTTTGAGAGTTCTTTAAGTCATTCTTCTGGTCTTCTGGACAGCGCATCTGCCACAATATTGTGAGATCCCTTTATGCTCTTTATCGTGAAATCAAAGTCTTGCAGCAAAAGAGCCCATCTCATCAATTTGCTGTTAGTCTTCATGGATCTCAGCCACAGCAATGGCGAATGGTCAGTGCATAAGGTGAATTTTCGCCCCCAGATGTAGGGTTTAAGTCTTTGTAGGGACCATAAAATTGACAGACACTCCTTTTCAATCGTAGCCAGATGTTTCTCCCTCGGCTGCAGTTTCTTACTGATGAACATCACGGGGTGCAGAGTTCCTCCTCCGTCAGCTTGGCACAGCACTGCTCCCAGTCCGATGTTCGATGCGTCAGTGAAGATGGTGAATTCTTGGGTGAAATCAGGTGCGATGAGGACCGGTCCAGTTGTCAACGCCTCCTTCAGCTGGTCAAACGACTGCTGGCACTTAGGTGTCCAACTGATGTTCTCCGGCTCCCTTTTCCGAGTGAGGTCCGACAATGGCGCAGCGATCGCACCGAAGTGAGGGATGAACCTCCGATAATAGCCCGCCAGACCTAAAAAGGAACGGACTTGCTTCTTTGAAGTGGGGTTTGGCCACTTGGCAATCGCCTCAACCTTAGAGTCCAGGGGTTTGATAACTCCTCCACCCACCAAATGTCCAAGATATTTAAGCTCCGAATCTCCAACATGACATTTACTGGCTTTTACCGTTAAGCCGGCTTCCTGGATTCTTTGAAGCACTAGGCTTAAATGCTCCTTGTGCTCAGCCCATGTTTGACTGAAAATACCTATGTCATCCATGTAAGCTACAGTGAAATTGCCCATGCCCTGTAAGGTCCGGTCTATTAGTCTTTGAAAGGAAGCAGGACCATTCTTTAACCCAAATGCCATGACCCGGAATTCGAACAACCCTAGGGGACTTCGAAAAGCGGTCTTCTCCTGATCCTCAGGGTGCATCGGAATTTGCCAAAACCCTTTGGTCAGATCGATGCATGTTATGAAATTGCATCTACCTATGAGCTCAATTAAGTCATCCAGGCGTGGCATGGGATAGGCATCTGCCTTGGTGACATGGTTTAATTTGCGGTAGTCCACACAGAATCTAATGCTACCATCCGGCTTGTCAATAAGTACTATGGGTGCAGCCCAGGGACTCTCTGATGAGGTAATTATCCCTGCCTTTAACATCTCCTGGACCTCCCGTCGTACTTTCTCGACATAATCCCCAGTGATCCTATAAGGGGTAACAGCTATGGGGCTGGCATCCCCAGTGTCAATTCGGTGGACTACTCCTTTGGCCTTTCCAGGTTTGTTAGTGAAGAGGGTGTGATACTTCTGCATTATCTCCAATACCTCTTCTCTCTGTAGTGGGGTAAGGGAGTGGCCTAGATTTACCTCCTCGGGATTAAATTGTCGTTCCCCTCTCCCTTCCCAACACATGAGTTCTTCCTTATCGCTAGGGTCCTCTCTAATAGCGTATAGGGTCCATTGATTTCTTCGGTAATAGGGTTTGATCATGTTAACATGTACTACCTTGCGACCCTCATCCCCTTTCTGGATTACATAATTTATATTATTCATTTTTGAAATTACCTTATAGGGACCCTCCCAAGCTAATTGTAGCTTGTGTCCTCTGACTGGCCTGAGCAAGAGAACTTCCTCCTCCGGCCCAAAAGTTCTTTCACGGGCTTTCTTATCGTACCATGCCTTCTGTTTAGCCTGGGCAGCCCTCAAATTCCTCCCAGCCAACTCCAGAGAACGTTGCAAGGTGTTTTGCAACTTATATACATATTCGACCACTGACTCTGGGTCACTTTCTCTATGGTCTTCCCAGTTCATGCGGAGCAAATCTAAAGGTCCGCGCGCCTCTCGTCCTAGCAGTAACTCAAAAGGACTAAATCCCGTGCTCTCTTGAGGGATGCTCCTATAAGCATATAGTAAGGGTTGTATTTTGCAGTCCCAATCATTTGGGTTCTCTGCTACATACGCCTTAATCATGCGCACTAAAGTGCCATTGAATTTCTCAACTAGCCCGTTGGTCTCTGGATGATATGGAGTCGAATTGATTTGGGTAATTCCACAAGCCTTCCATAACCTTTTGATCAGTTTGGATGTGAAACTCATTCCCAAATCGCTGACTATCTCGCTGGCAAATCCCAATCGGCTCATGTAATTGATTAGGGCATCTGCCACGGTGTCAGTTTCCATGTTGCGCAAAGGAATTGCCTCGGGATATCTAGTGGCAAAATCCATTATGGTCAAGATGTATTTATTTCCCCTACGGGTGGCATTAGGTAAGGGACCCACTAGATCAATTCCCAGCCTTTGGAACGGTGTAGAGATGACTGGCAGAGGACATAATTTGGCTTTGGTCCTGTCCTGCCCAGTCCCTCGTCTCTGACAGACATCACACGTTTTACAGAAACAAGTAATCTGTTTGCCCATACCTGGCCAAAAGAAGTTCTGGCCAACCCGTCTTTTGGTTCTGGTGATCCCCATGTGAGCTCCAAATAAACTGCTGTGAGCTTGATTAATGATTTTCTCCCTGTATTTACTAGGGACCACTAATTGCTTTCGGGGTTCCCCTTTTCCTCGGTATGGAGTAGCTAACGTTTCCCTGTACAGAAGGTCTTTGGTTAAGCTAAAGCTCTCAGGGCACTCAGGAGACAGTACAGTGGGAGTCCTGGCAGCTTCAAAGCAAACTCCCAAGCTAATGTCCTCCTTCTGCTCCTGGGCAAAATTGTTATTTGTTTTGGGATTCTGTAGTAGCATGAGTTCTGCCTCAGCCCTATCAAGCTGGGTTGCCACGGTAACCGCTTCTAGGCCTCTCTCTGCTACAGTATCGGTTTGAGCTGCAGAGGGTGAGTTTTGACCCCCCTTTGAGCGGGTAAGCACTAACGCACTCTTGACATGCTCTATTAAATCCCAACCAAGGAGAAAAGCTGCTGGTATTTCATCTGACACAGCTACTTGCCACTTTCCAGACCAATTCTGGTATTCTACTGGTATCTCAGCCACTTTTAAAACCACGGTTTCCTTCCCAATTCCCTTTAAAGACATTTCTTTGCCAGGAATAATGTCCTCCTGGGCTACTAAATCGGAATGGACAATGGAGATTTGAGATCCTGTATCTCTTATTGCAATGTACTTCTTTCCTTTCACAACTATCTCTTCACCTGCGTTTCTGAGAAGGGTCTGGTCATTGCTGATATAGAAACAATGGACTACTTGGGCTATAGGAATATCTTCCTCCTCATGGTCAGTAGAAGTGGTGGTGGTTATGGGATCAGGTCTCTGTCTACTATTTTCCTCCCCTGATTCCACTTGCTTGACACAATACACCTTTTTGGTTAGAGAATCATTTCTCTGCAAGTTGGGGTCTGGTTGCCTACACTGGAATTGTAAGTGGCCTGGTTGCCCACAGTTAAAACATTTAAAATTCCTTTTGTCATTCTGAGGTACTTTGGCGAACCGTGCCTCAGGGTTTGATGTTTTTGGCGGGCTAGCCCTTGGCAACTTCGGGGAAGTCCCGCCCTGACCTTCTCTCTCAGGATTCCTGCTGAGGTAATTTTTATTAAAAGGCTTTTTATAGTTATTGTCCCAGTTTGGTTTATTTACTCTCAGCTCTGAAAATCTAGGGTTCCTGTAAGCATTAATCAAATCAGTTTGTTCTCCCGCTTCCCATAAATTTTTAGGATTCTTGTCCCTTACTAAATACCGTAGTTCTCCAGGTAATAGGGAGTAAAACTGTTCTAGCCCAATTAAATCCTTCAACTGTTCTAAAGAAGTGATCTCCTCTCTTTCAATCCACTTATCCAGAGTCTGCGCCAATCTAGCTCCCAACTGAGAGTACGATTCATCCTGCTTTTTAGAGAGAGAGCGAAATTTCCGCCTCAGGTGTTCAGAGTTCAGACAAAATCTTGAATAAACCATCTTTTTATATGCCTCAAAATCTCTTGCCTTCTCGGGATTCATCTGGGCATATATTTCTGCCAGATCTCCGCTAACCTGCGCTCTTAAAACCATCATTCTATCCTCATTTCTGATTTCAAAGTCATTGCAGGTGCGTTCAAAAGCAATGAGGAAGGATTCAGGACAGTCCCCTCTTTTGTACTGGGGAAACTTCTTCAAGTCTATCTTTGACAGGATTCCACCTCCCCCACTGTCGTTATTATTAAGATTATTGTTTAGAGCAGAAATCTCTAGCTGTCTCATCTGTAGTTGAAAATCCATTTCCCTTTTTCTCTCTTCCTGTTCAAATTGTCTGGCCTCCTTCTCAGCTCTTTCTTTGCTTTCCTGTTCCCTCCTTCTCTCCTCCTGCTCAAATTGTCTGGCCTCCTGCTCAAATTGTCTGGCCTCCTGCTCAGCTCTGAGCTGTAGTTCCTTAAATTTAAATTCCCTTTCCAGTTTCCATTTCTCAAATTCTTGAGGGCTTAATTCCTTATTTCCCTCCAATTCCTGAGGTAACTCTTCAGACTCAGGACTCCCCCTTGTGGCGTGTTTGGGAGGCATCTTTTCCTTTTTGTTTTTTCTTTCTCTGAGGTGATTAGAGCAGCGTTCACAAATTTTTTTAAAAGGACCTGTTTTTTTTCTTATCTTACTTCCAGTTACTGATATAAATTTATTTCAAGCCTTTTCTTTTAGTACTTTCCCTCAGATCTGCTATGACCTGGCTTCTGCCTTATCCACAGCGCTCTCCTATCTCAGAGCCTGGGAATTTACAGTAAGCCCTCTGATCCTCAGATCCTGAGGTAAACTCAGAAATTCCCTCTCAGAGAATTCAAGCCTTTTCCTTAGGTTCTCTCCCTCAGATCTGCTATGACCTGGCTTCTGCCTTATCCACAGCGCTCTCCTATCTCAGAGCCTGGGATTTCACAGCAAGCCCTGTGATCCTCAGATCCTGAGGTAAAACTCAGAAATTTTCTCACAGAGTCGTTCCCTATCTTAGACCCCCCTGATCTGGGTTCTGAGGCCCCGCTACTAAGCTTTTCCCAAAAGCTCTAGCAGGAACCAAACCTCATTGCCACAGATCCTGTCTAAAAGGTACCCTTGACTCAATAAACTCTTTTATAAAGGCTTCACTGGATTACTTCAATAGGTTTCACTGGATTATTTCAATAGGCTTCACTGGATTACTTCGTATCCCGCCGCTGGACACCAATGTCGCGATTTGACCCTTTTTGGATCCCGCACCTCTGGAACCTATGTGGCGTGGGACCCACTCGTGCCTTGGTCTGTCCACCTAATCTCAGACCTCAGAGCACACCAGGGCAAAACTGAACTCTTTCCTTTCTTTCCACTGCTGCCACCAGGAGATCCCTAGATCCCCATAACTCCTTTAGAAAGAATCAGGTCCACTCTTTAATGAAATAGAAAGATCTTTTGT
Source organism: Intellagama lesueurii (assembly GCA_037013535.1). Taxonomy (NCBI): domain Eukaryota; kingdom Metazoa; phylum Chordata; class Lepidosauria; order Squamata; family Agamidae; genus Intellagama; species Intellagama lesueurii. Next base: position 48,552,844 of record JBAJHW010000001.1, read on the forward strand.
TTATTTGCTTATTTGTTTCAGTATTTTAATATACAGTTCTATTCCTTCTCCCTTCCAGTCACTGGTCAATCACTTCTCAGATCTCCTACTATATTTTCATCAGTCTAATCACAATCACATAAATCTCTGTACTCTCTAATCAAACTCCTTCCAAAACTCTGATCTGATCTCCTCCCCCCTCAGGCTCTGCCTCTTATACTCTGCCTCTTGGCTCCGCCTCTCAGCAACATAAATATGCATGACTCACTCTAAGCAAACCTGAGCCATGACCACATTTAAAGGAGAACGCTACACTAATGAATATGCATCACACACTACATCCAAAAAGCGATGTAGACAGATTATATTTACCACGAAAAATCGGAGGGCGTGGATTACTGCAAATACAGCAGGTAGTAGAGGGGCAAAAAGAAGCCTAAATATCAGTACAAGCAGAGAAAAATTACTTAAGGCAGTGAAAATGGAGAATATTTTGAAAACAACAGAAACAAAGGCTCAATATAAGAAACAACAATTTGAAAAGAAATTAAACAGCTGGGGGAAAAATACTACAAGGACAATACCTAAGAAATATTAATGGAAAGCATGATCATAATTCAACATGGACATGGCTAAAACTGGGGACCCTTAAGAAAGAAACTGAAGGCTAGATTTTTGCTGCACAAGAACATGCACTCCAAACCAACATGATGAAAACTAAGATCCATGGAATTAGTGCTAACAGCAAATGTCGAATCTGCCAAGAAAAAGATGAAACTGTGTCACACCTCATCTGTGAATTTCAGTTCAGTTCAGGAACCTTTATTGGCATACTGCATAAATTAAAACACAATAAAATACATCTAAAATGTTCAACGGCTAACAGGTGGCAGGGACCAGCCAAATGCATATTTAGGGCTTTCTGTGAATTTCCAAAGACTGCACAAACAGATTACAAAGTTAGACATGATAGAGTGGCAAAGTTAGTGCACTGGTTATTATGCAAATAATATAACTTGCCGGCCTCCAAAAACCCATGGGAACATCAGGTAGAGAAGGTGTCAGAAAATGACAAAGTCAAGATCTTGTGGGATTTCCGGATCTAAACAGATAGACACCTTGAATATAACACACCAGACATGGTTGTAATCGAATGAAGAAATGTCTGGATCATTAACATTGCAATTCCACAGGATGCCAGAGTTGAAAATAAAGAATTGGAAAAACTAACAAAGTACAGAGACCTGGCAATCGAAACATCTCGCCTCTGGAAGAAGCATATGTCAGTGGTCCCCATAGTCATTGGAGCTTTGGGAACAATATCAAAAAATTTCACCCAGTACTATAAGCAGTTGCAGATGTCAGAAATCAAACCATCAGAGCTACAAAAAATGGCAATATTAGGAACAGCATACATACCACGCCGATATTTAAGAGATACTTAGGTTTTTGGTTAAAACTTGTATCTGTTATATAATACCAGTCAATGTTTTTATAATTTTGAGTGTGCCTGGTGTTTTTGAATAATAATGATGATGGTGGTGGTGGTGGTGGTGGTGATGTGCCGTAAAATCAATTCTTATTTTTGGTGATCCTTTCCAAAGTTTTCTAGGTATAGAGCACTTAGAAGTGGTGTTCTTCTGGGAACATGCTGGGACTGTGCAGCTTGCCCAAGGCCACATAGCCCAGCTCTTTTCCCTGGAGGAACAGTGGGGAATCAGTCCCAGCCTCACAGCCAGATACCTAGCTCACTGAGGTATGAACTGTTGTATAGCTCAGTGGTTTAGGTATCTGGGTTGCTGTGCCTCCGTGATAGAGCTAGGCTCAATGATCCATAAGGTCCTTTCCAATTCCACACGTTCTAAGACCGTCATCATTATCTAGCCACTCCAATTAGATGGTTAGTTATATACTGTCAAGTCAGAACCAATTTACAGTGACCCTACTAGGCCTTTCAAGGTAAGTGAGATATTTAAGGAATGGTTTTACCAGTCTCATTCCCCCATCAGTTTCTGTGGTCAAGTGGGGATTTGAGCCTGGTCTCCAGAGTCCTAGTTTATCACTCTATCCACTACACCACACTGGGTACCCAATTAACAATTAGACAGTAAAAGGTAAAGGTTCCCCTTGACAATTTGTCCAGTCATGTCCGACTCTAGGGGGCGGTGCTCATCCCCGTTTCCAAGCCGTAGAGCCAGTGTTTTGTCTGTAGAGTTTCCGTGGTCACGTGGCTAGTGTGACTAGACATGGAACACCGTTACCTTCCCACCGCGGTGGTACCTATTTATCTACTCAGATTTTACATGTTTTCGAACTGCTAGGTTGGCAGGAGCTGGGACAAGCAATGGGAGCTCACTCCCTCGCATGGATTCGAACTGCTGATCTTTTGACCTTGCAGCCCAGAGGCTTTGTGGTTTAACCCGCAGCGCCACCACATCCCCTAACAATTAGATAAGTCCTATACAATTATAATTAGGCCTGCAATGCAATGTTGCAGTATAGACTGTCCCGTTCAGACTGTAACAGTCTCTCAGCAATGAGTCCTCCTCCTATCCAGTTCTCCCATCTGCTTCCTCAGCTGTCAGCATTCCATGGTCTCTTGAGCATTCAGTTCAGGACTAGATTATTTATTTCATTTCATTTGTATGCTGCTTGTTCTTCAGTGATGTCAAACAGCATACATGGTTCTTCTCTTCCACAAGTTGTGGGCAAATTCTGTGGGCAAGTGAGATTTGAACCTACATCTCCTGAATCCTACTTTAGCGCTCTAGTTAGTAAACCACAATGCATCAACCTGTTTTGTGTGGCATGTAGACTGACCAGGAGTAGTAGAAAATATATTGGTTGAGAGGCACTCTATGGGCAACATGTGGTGGACTCTGGGATCTGTTATCCGAACCCCCCAATGTTTGTCATCTCTGAACAGAAGATTATTACAATAACTGCTGAAAGAAAGTACTTCATGTATTAGTTCACGCATACATATGAAGTATGACAGGATTTAAGGGGGCTGGGTGGAGCTCTGGGAGTTTCTGCTCAAAAATAATAACTTTCCTCAGCGGTGCACAGTTCAAACCCAGGAGCATAGGGCCCCCCCAACTGTCCTTTGCAGCTTGTGATTATGCCTGCTCCACTGTTCTGTTCTCCACCATGTTAGTCTGTTTCTTCCAAAGTAAGGATATTTTCCTCTTCAGACAGGAGGTGAAAACTGACTTTAGCATGAAAGAATTGGGAGGAAAGGGACTGCTCAAGGATTCAACCTGAACACTCCAAAAAAACAAGTCAAGTCTTGCTGGTGTATTTCATCATATGTTCTGTGCATACCTAAATACCTGGGTTCCACCTCTTGTCTGAAGGGGAAAGGACTACACTTTCAGAAGATGATCTTTTTAAAAATTTTGAATGTAAACCAATGAAAAATTATAAATCACACTTCTAAAAAGCATATCCATTTCCCAAGCTCATTGTATCATCTTTTATGTCATAACAGGTATGACCTGTACACATCCGATACACAAAAATCCCCTTAGTTTTCCATAGCAACAGGCAAAATCACTTGTTAAAATGAATGCAGGTCTCTACTGACAAGGTCTGTTTGAGGTGGGTAAGTATTTCCTTCTCAGGTGGCAGGGAGAAGAGGGATCTAGCCCAAATGCTGTAGCTCTATAAATTGGAGCATCTGGGATCCTGAGTTCAAATTCCCACCATGACTCCCAAGAAAGGAGCTGAGTGAGATCACTTGGAGCATAAGTGGCTGATGGGGTTACATGCCCAGCCACCTGAGTGAGCTGTCATCATCCAAGTGCACCATCAGAAGGAGGGATTGGTAAAGCACATTTGAGTACTGTATAACAAGAAAGAGGCACATAAATAATATTGTTAATTACAGTGGACCCCCTTATCCATAGGATCAGTATCTACTGATTCACTTAACCATAGTCTGAAAATATTTTTTTAAAAAAATTTAAATCCTAGAAATATATATTTCTAAAGATAAAGTTACCAGAATTGGCCACTAGAGGGACCCAGAGACTATGCTAGCTATAGCATTAGATATTAAAATAACATTCAGTATAATCTGCATTTTTCAGAATTCCCGGGTGGGTGGAGGGAGCTTGGAACCAATTCCCTGTGGATATGTGGGTCCTATTGTGTTGCCTTCTTAAGAGGCTGGGAGAAGGAAGAGCTAGCCTAAATGTTTTGCCTCAAGGACAGCGTTCAAAGGGCTTATCTGCAGCAAGTATTGAATAGTGTATTCCATGTTTAGAGGGTGCCTGGAATGTCTTAAGACAGATCTACATTGCTAAAGCCTCTTAAATGCTCTGCTCTGCTGTTTACCAAAGAAGAAATCATGACCACTGTTGTCCATTTTCAGCCTTTGATTTCCAAAATACAAATGCAATGTCTTTACTCTTAGTGCTAAGAATAGATCCCTTAAAGTTTGCCTCCACTTTGATTCCAGCTACATGGTTTGACAGTGATTCCTGAATATCAGAGGACTACAGAAGTGTCTGGGGATAAACCAAGGGCAGTGGAGATTTAAATTCAAAGCAATCTCCCAGATGGCTGACAAGCAAATTCAGGTTTTCAGGATTTCACCTGGCATGCAGTGCTCTTACATGGTCTCTTTTCAGTATGGGTGAGCTGATGTCTTTTTAAGTGGGCTGACTGTCTAAACGTCTTCCTCCAAAGAGTACAGCCAAAGGGCATCTGTCCTGTATAAGTAAGATAATGTCTTTGAAGCTTTGGAGAAGAGAAGTCCCCCCACCACCATCTGTCACATTTGCACACCTTGTGTCTATAATGTATATTTCTTCTGAAAGATGAAAAACATGCATTGAAGTGTTCCTGAATTATCAAAGAAACCATAATCCACTATACTATGATGCACTGCATTGTCCCTGCTTCACACTCTTCCATAAGTAAGCATAGCTTTCTGATTAATTGCTAGCTCGTAGATGTCTTTGTGCTCTTCTGGGAGAAAAACAAAGTATATATCATTTTCCAGTGCTCCTTTCTCTCTGTGCATGACAAGCTTGTTGTGACCAAATCTGATGCAACCAGGTCATGACTTCTGTATTTGCAACTTTCTTTCATATAAAATGGAAACACGTGGCTTTCATCAGCATGATTTTCACTTCCCTTTGGCTCTTCTGATATGGGCTTCACAGTTCACCAGTTTCCTTCTGAAAGCTTCTCATCTCTTAGACTGTCTTCTTCAGACTGAGGAATGCCGGTCTTGCATGGTTTCAGAATATTGTTTGGACTCTACAGACAAAACTGAACACTGGACAAAGGGAGTCCCATCGAAACCTCTTAAAGGTGGAATATGCTGGTTGTTGTTCCAACATCTCAATTCCAGGTAAGTATGCTTATCAACTAGCTAAAAATGCAGCAATATCTTTAAACTGAAAACAGGTAGATAATCTATTCCCCAAAGGTGTTTCCCCTAATCAACATTAATATTATAATTATGTACAGATAGATTGAATGTACATGGGGGCGGGATATATAGCAAATGTGTTTGTTTTATATAGAGAATACCAAGTGCAGTATTCCTCCTTCAAACCATGAGATTCCAGAGGTATTCAACCCATGCTGTGCAATTCCACTCCAACACAAAAACAGCATTGCTGCTTCAGACAAAGCTGGCCTTCGTTAGCCCTGCCTTCTGATTCCTCAATGCCCCACCAGATGTTTGTTACATGCGCTGTAACACCATAGGGAACATAGTAGACCTCTCAAAGAATCATACTGCTTCTGATACCCTTAGCAGTATATTGCCACCATGACTATTGGTAATTCACAGTCCTGTCTCCCATGAATTTGTCCAATCTCTGTAAATTTGTCCACGCCAGAACTGACTGTCCCAGAGGATGGAGAGAGAAAAATGTTTTTGTATCCTGACTGACACTGACTGAATCTTAACAATTGGGAGAAGCTTCTTAAATGGTAACAACTGCTTGATAATATAAGCATAAATCCAATTAGAGTAGGCTCATTGAAAAGTAGGATTTATATCAGGCAAAATCCAAAGAAACAAAACAAAACAAAAACATGTGGCACCTTGAAGACTAAGTGTTGTATTTTAATGTGAGCTTTCGTGGACACGTCCACTTTGTCAGACTGAAATGTTGAATGAAATATCAGTTTCATACTAAATATTAATTGGCTCTTGGATGTATGTTGCATTTATATGCAGTAATTTATGGCTATGTTGTTTTAGTGCTCTGTTGTAAAAATTCCTCAGGAGACAGAAAACAGACACCAGGCATGGGCAAAGATGGGGGGGGGGGAGAAGAAAGAGGAGTTGTGGGGGGGGGTTTGAAGATTGGGGATTCACTTAAAACTCAAGTGGGAGAGAAAAAGAGAATATTAAATATAACCACCCTGCCCAGCTCTTATAAACTCAAGGCTATGGTTTCCCCTATGAAGTCAATCCATCTCATATTTGGTCTTTCTCTTTTCCTGCTGCCTTTAACTCTCCCTAGCATTATTGTTTTTTCCAGTAAATTGTGCCTTTTCATGATGTCCCCAAGGTATGACAAAATGCTTAAAATAAAATGATAAGGATCACTTAAGATTTGCCATTTGTAAGAAGCCAAGTGCATTTCTGCTGCCTCACTGAAGCCACTATAGGGCATAGAACTGATGTGTTCAATTCTGGCAGGCCACCTGTGGTCCTCCAGATGTTGTCAGACTGCAATTCCAATGTGTCTCAACCAGCATAACTAGTTTAAGGAATGGTGAGAATTTCAGTCCACCAACATCAGATGGTCCATACATTTGTTAGCCCAGTTCTAAAGAATGGTTCTTTAGAGGCCTAGACCTAGACCATTTTCAAAAGCATATATATTGCTGATGCAGCGGAAATGTTTCTACAGTAAGAGCAGAATGCATGTCACCATATTGACCTATTTTAGGAACAAGGCATGCATGGCATATTTTATGGCTGTATACAAAAAGAAGTATTGGACAATTAATCTCCTGTCTAGCAATGGAAGGTTAAACAATAAAAGCAATGCAGAGTGTGATTTCCATTAAATTCTGTTATATATTGGTGTCCAAGTGGGTAGACAGCTCAGTGAGTCAGGTATCTGGATGAGGAATACCTTACCACTTTGAACGAGTTCAAATCTCCAGGGCTGGATGAACTGCATCTGAGAGTACTGAAGGAACTGGCTGAAGAACTCTCAGAATTGCTATCCATTATTTTCTTGAAATCATGGAAAACGGGTGAGGTGCCAGAGGATTGGAGGAGGGCCAATGTTGTCCCTATCTTCAAAAAGGGCAAAAAAGAGGAACCTGGGAACTACAGGCCAGTCAGCCTGACATCAATCCCAGGCAAAATTCTGGAACAGATCATAGAGCGGTCATTGTGCAAGCACCTAGAAAACAATGCAGTAATAACTAGAAGCCAACATGGATTTGTCAAGAACAAATCCTGCCAAACTAATTTGATCTTGTTTTATGACCAGGTCACCTCCCTGATAGACAGAGGGAATGCTGTAGACATAGTATATCTTGACTTCAGCAAAGCTTTTTACAAAGTGCCCCATGATATCCTGATTAGCAAGCTAACTAGGTGTGGGCTGGATAGATTAAGTGTCAGGTGGATACACAATTGGCTACAAAATTGTACTCAGAGGGTGATGATTAATGGGTCCTTCTCTAACTCGGAGGAGGTAACTAGTGGGATACCCCAAGGCTCAGTCCTGGGCCCGGTGCTCTTCAATATTTTTATTAATGACATGGATGAGGGAGTGCAGGAAATGCTTGTCAGATTTGCAGATGATACCATATTGGGCAGAATAGCTAATACCCTAGAAGACAGAAACAAAATTCAAAATGACCTTGATAGGATGGAGCACTGGGCCGAAAGCAACAGAATGAAATTCAACAGGGATAAGTGCAAAGTACTGCACCTCTGAAAAAGAAACCAATTGCACAGTTACAAGATGGGGGATACCTGGCTCAGCAAAACTACGAGTGAGAAGGACCTTGGAACTGCCGTAGATCACAAGCTAAGTATGAGCCAACAGTGGCTACAAAAAAGGCAAATGCTATTTTAGGCTGCATTAATAGAAGCATAGTTTCCAAATCCCGCGAGGTGCTAGTCCCCCTCTATTCAGCACTGGTTAGGCCTCACCTTGAGTATTGTGTCCAATTCTGGACACCACACTTCAAGAAGGATGCTAACAAATTGGAACAAGTTCAGAGGAGGGCGACAAGGATGATCAGGGGGCTGGAAACCAAGCCTTATGAGGAAAGGCTGAGAGAATTGGGCATGTTTAGCCTTGAGAAAAGAAGACTGAGGGGTGATATGATAGCACTTTTCAAATATTTGAAAGGCTGTCATACAGAGGAGGGGCAAAATCTGTTCTTGATCATCCCAGAGTGCAGGACAATGGGCTCAAGTTAAAGGAAGCCGGATTTCGGTTGAATATCAGGAAAAACTTCCTGCGACAGTGGAACCAGTTACCTTGGGAGTTGGTGAGTGCTCCAACACTGGAGGCATTCAAGAAAAACTTAGATAATCACCTGACAGATATGCTTTGATTGTATTCCTGCATTGAGCAGGGGGTTGGAGTTGATGGTCTTGTAGGCCCCTTCCAACTTCACTTTTCTATGATTCTACGAGAAGCCAGAGACTGAGAATTCGATTCCCACTGGGCTTTCCAGATGAAGAGCCAACCTGATTAGCCTTGGGCAAGCTGCATAGTCCCAGGATGCCCCCAGAAGAAGGTAATGGAAAATCACTTCTGAGTACTACATACCTAGAAAACCTTGGAGAGGGTTGCCATAAGTCAAAACTGCCTTGAGGTGTGTAATTACATTTACTATTAATTGGTGTCAGGTGCTCAAGGGTATTCGAACCTGGCTCAGGTAACTTGTAACAAAAAGAAAACAGGGACAGCAGGTAAATAAAGCAAACATACACCCAGTGAGTCTCTTCCCATTGTACGAAGCCACAAACATGTTGTCAGCACTGCAGCTTGTAGCTGAGAATTCCCAATAGAAAACTGAGAGAGGCCAGAAAAAACCTATAGTTATACTTTACAGGTCTAAGCATATGGTAATGATCTTTTAAAAATTCAGAAGTCCCATCTCCCGAGGACTGTCCTCAGCAGATGTTTGCAAAGCATGGAATTTACTGCCTGTACACACTCCCCATTCTTTAGTTTGACAATATTAGAAATCAAGTCAGAAGCTCTTGTTTGCAGAGAATTTAAATAATGACTCATGCAAGGTAGCAGAACATACATCAAATGGTAGCACTGTCTCCCCAAATTTACTTGCAGAAGAATTTAAATTAGCAAGAAAAACAGGTAAAGATATTTATGAGTACTTTAAATACAGGGAGTATATCTTCATTTATTTGGGTTGACAAAAGGGCATTGGGATTAAAAGTAACAAGATAAACAAGAGCTAGAAACGCAACCCAGATACTGATCTAACAAGGTACCCAGCAGTTGGTCATTAAATATATATATTAAGTATATATTAAAATCCTACTGTTTAAGTAGCATGTATATCTGATGGAGAGCTTGATGGGAGAGTAATAGAACTAATAAATTGGACTGGTCCATCCCAAGAGGGCTGGTGCTTCAGTCCCAAGTACTTGTGAAAGCTGCCGCCTCCTTGCTTGGATCGCAGGCTGCGGGTGGTTGTGTCTATGGAACTATGTGTGGTGGTTACATTACACAAAAGCTAGACCAAACAGTGCAATATGATCACTTCATGCACAAACCATAGCTATGGATAGTGAGGTTATTTCCAACAAGATCAAGCAATAGGACTTTACCACACAGGATAACATACTTCTATAAAAGCCTATATGTAGAGGAAATGTGAACAGATACACCAAAATAGTGCTCAGCCACATTAGGTAAACATACATATAATTCAGGAAGACTTGGGCACAAAGCTAAACATGCAGCTAGGAATCTGGGTCTCAACTGTTGCTTGCTAGCATTTCTGCATTATAGGCATAGCATTTTTTTCACAGTGCTGATAACGGCCAAAATGCTGTTGCTTAGTGTAGTAATCAGACTAGAGGATGCCAGTTGAATCAAGGGGAGTTTAGTGAGTCAACTCCTTTGTAAGTTTCATGAATTCAAATGGGCCTATTCTAATTGTGTCTTACTTTAGCATTGCAAGTTGCAGTTGGGGCATATGAATGCATGAAATGTATGGAGAGATTGACTTTGCTGAATCCTAAGCATCATCTTGTCAAAGTTTTCAGCTCAAGGGACAGCAATTCCATATTCCACTGATTCCAACAAGCTGATGAAGCAATTCACAGTTTTCTTTATTTGTGAGGGTAGAAGCCTACAAGCAATGAGATGCACTGTACCTGAAAGCTCTCCTTCCTCCTGTGCCCTTAAATCTAGCAAAAATGCAGTAAAGTAAAATATAGCAGAGATAAGCTACACACAGCTCTCTGCACCAATATAAAATGTGTGTACAAAGCATCCTATGCTTCAGATTTCTTTTTCTCCCTACCTCATGTCAGAGAAGCATAACTATGCATTGCCAAGGGGACTGTGGCTATTTAATGAATCTTCGAGCATACACAGTTATTCCATATATATGCCTTGCTGTGTTACATTCAAGCATGCCTGATCTTCCTGGCAAGTGTTTCAGGGAATGCTCCCACAGAGGAAATACAGAAAGTAGTACATAAGGCGAAGAGCTGAAGTAGCAAACACATATGCTTTACATTTGGGAAGCAGGCATTAGAATGTTAGTTACAGAAGATTAGGCGTTGTTCAGTAATCTATAGAATCTATATACAATTTAATATGGATAAAATTTGTGAAGGGTAAGCTGGTGTTGAGATTTAATGCAGTATCTTTCCAACATAAACACAGCTGTGTTGGAAGGATGGTGGAACAAGCGGCCTTCTTGCTCTGATAATGGGAGGAGCTGTTAAGGACATGCTTACCATTGGCTCCTTGTAAGGTAAGTAGAACGTTGGGCACACAAATCCTAACACTAGTGCAGTCCTGTGTAGAGAGCCAGGCCCGACTCTACCATTAGGCAGCTGATACCTGATGTCCTAAAAAGACAGGATATTGTTAGCCATGTGATTTGTTATTGTTGCTGGAGTGGCAGGAGCATTTGTGGGATTTTTTGCTGCTAATGTCAACATAAGTTGGCCAGTTTTCATTCCTATGCACCTTGACCTGAGTGAATGGAGAACACAATTTGTTATTCAGCTTAAAGCAGCAAGATATACCAGGTAGATCTTAGAAAACTTGTTTTTACAAGAATGGGGACCAAACTATTTAACTACGCCTAACCTACTTTACAGAAGAAGTCACAGTTAGTACAGCAGAAATTTCTGCTTGTGTTTGTAAAACTCATTTCTCCAGCCAGTCTCTATGAAAAGCTGATCGGGGTGTGTGTGTTATTGGCATAATATATATATATTAGCTGCCACCACCTCCCCCCTCCTTTATCCATCTGACATGAACAGAGCCCCTCATTTTCTAACAGATGGAAATAATTTTGTTAAGGGTTTCTCTCTACTTCCCTGGACCTGAGAAGTATAGTACACAATCAGCAATCACATTTTATCCCATTGTTCTGGGGATCAGCTCTTCCTCATGGCCAATTCCATAGAGAAAGGTCCAGGAGGGGACAAAGGAAGCACTTACTGGATATTTAACAATCCCTCCATCGACCTGATTGGTGGATACCTGTGAGTCATCATTAGCATCACTACTGATATCACAAACTATCTATCTTTGGGTGTGAATTCCCTCCAGTCTTTCCTGTTCTGCACTTTTGTACACCTGCAACATGTACAATAGACCCTTGACTATAGTGCTCTTTAATGACATCTAACAAATCCCCTGTCATGCCAGCATGACAAATGTGTTCAAGTAGTCAGAAGTGCTAGAGAGGAATAGGTTCAAACTTCCATTCAGGCCTACCTCATGAAAGTGGTGTGTAGATTTATGGAGGACTGAGAGACATAACTGGCTTGGAACCCTTGGAAGAAGGACGGACGGACGGACGGACGGACCGACCGACCGACCGACCGACCGACCGACCGACCGACCGACCGACCGACGGATAGATAGATAGATAGATAGATAGATAGATAGATAGATAGATAGATAGATAGATAGATAGGAAAACTACTGGATAGCTCAGTGGTTAGGGTATGTGGCTGTGGAGACAAAGGCTCGGAGTTCGATATTCCATTGTGCCTCCTTGATGGGGCTGGGCCTGTTGATCCATAGGATCCCTTCCAGCTCTGCAGTTCTAAGATGATGATGATTAATACAGAATCATAACATCTCAGAATAATGAATTTGGAAGGGGCCTATAAGGCCATCAAATTCAACCCCCCTTCTCAATGCAGGAATAGAAATCAAAGGATATCTGCCAGGTGGTTGTCTAAACTTCTCTTGAATGCCTCCAGTGTTGGAGGACTCACTACCTCTTGAGGTAATTGGTTCCATTGCCGTACTGCTCAAACAGGAAATTTTTTTCCTGATATTCAACCGAAATCTGGCTTCCTGTAACTTGAGCCCATTATTATGTGCCCTGCACTCTGGGATGAGCAAGAACACATCCTGCCCCTCCTCTGTATGACTGTCTTTCAAAAGTGTAATCATATCTCCCCAAAGTCTTCTTTTCTCAAGGCTAAACACATATTATTAAACACGTACAGTATATGGATACATACATACATACTTGCTGAAATAACATTCCCCTGCCCATAACCAGAGTTCAGAAAGGCTACTGTTTTGGACTCCAACTCCCAGGGCTGTCCAGTCAGACCAGCAACTTTTCCAAGCACACCCCAGCAAGCAACGGAAAGCCTCTTTGTTCGGTCTGTTGCATTTGGCTCCCACAGCAATCTATTTTGAGAAGAAAGCCTCTGAGGACTGTGAGGCATTTAAAAGTGTGACGTCTGTCACAGATAGTTCCAGCACCAGTCCCCTGTCAACAATTTATTTGCTATGCCTGCCTATTGAGCTCTCGAAAGAAGAAGGCAGAACCCATATCCGTTAATCTCCAGAATCCCTGAAGGGCCCCTGCTTTGAAATTAGTTGCAGGCACTATCAATTATATCTGTTTAAACGGACACATTTAATTACTACAGAAGAGAAATTGATTTTTAAATTACCACTGATTGCGCTGTGGGTAGCTCAGTGGGAAGACAGGTACATCCAGGCTTTCAAATGTAATGAGTATATTAATTAATCTCCCATTGGCAATATATGTGTTTCTCTCCTGCTCTGCTCCTGGATTTGTTGTTTTCCTTTTAAAATAAATGCAGGTATTATGTTGTTCCAAAATCTTGAATTGGCAGGGATCCAGTGGATCACAGAATCTCACAGGAATATCCCCACTACAACCACCACTCTCTGAACCGAGAGCAAGGCACTGGCACTCACATGTGTGGTGTATATATCATGGACGACCCACACCACAAATGCATTTAGAAGCAATATTTTTAATAGACAAGCAACTTGTGTTACTGAGGGGGATGCTGACACGGAGAGAAGCAAAGCAGCACTTCAGTTAAGGATTGTCTACTATACTATAAAACCATTGTACAGAAAAGGTCATTTAGAATGAATGAATGTATCAATGAATTAATGAATGAATAAACAAATAAATAGGTTTTTTGGGGAAAATTTAAATGAATTGAAAATAGGACAAGATCTAACCCATCCCAGTGATGTTTTCCATTAGGACATGCTATCATTTGTTTTTAAAATGCTGTTTTGCTTTAAGGTCTCAAAAAGGTCAACATTCTGCACTGGTCATTGTTACTGTGCTACAGTTATATGGGCCTAAATTTAGTTTTACTGCAAAACGACAAATAAATACGCATGTATAGGTGAAGAATATCCCAAGCAAAATATTAACGGAGTAGGATTTGGTCCTAAGAAATCAAATACACCATTAGTCTTTTCTGTAGCAGTGTAATTAGTCCAACCCATCCATTCCAGTTCTATTTCTTAATGAGACCAATCTGTCAGTGTAACCCATAAGGGACTATGTTCATGATCTACATTCAATAATCACAATTAATTTAATTTATTGTTCATACTTTTAGGCTGCCTTTAAGGGCAACTTTCCAAGGAAGTTTCTAGAATAAAAACACAAATAATAAAGTGTGAAACATCAGCTATTATATATTAATAAAACCCAGTAATAATAATAAGAGAAAAACACCTGCTCCTCAAATCCATACCTGAGCTGATTTGCCAGGAGGACTTCAGCCCTTTTTGTTAATTGAAGTGTGTCGTTTAGATGAAATTTACATAATTCTACATTTTCATTTGCTTTGCTTCAGCACCTCAATAATTTCTAATGTAATATACACAGTAAAGAACTCCTACATTCAAGGGTATTTCGGATCTATAATTACTCCTGTCAGCTGATAGCCCCTAAGATTCGGCTGCCGAGAATTTTTCCTGGCTTGACCTTTTTTTTTGCTGTATCGGTCTTCAATGTTCACAAAAAGAGCGCAGTCTTGAAACAATAACTGCCTCGTCTCATCAGTCCACGGCCCATCCAGCGAAATTCACAGGCAGTATCATCTGATAAACACACAACCAAAACATATGCCATGGCAGCTCCTAAACCTGGGAACCTGCTGCTGAAAGAAGCTTGTTGTTGTTGTTTAGTCGTTAAGTCGTGTCCGACTCTTCGTGACCCCATGGACCAGAGCACGCCAGGCCCTCCTGTCTTCCACTGCCTCCCGGAGTTTGGTCAAATTCATGTTGGTAGCTTCGATGACACTGTCCAACCATCTCGTCCTCTGTCATCCCCTTCTCCTCTTGCCTTCACACTTTCCCAAGTTCAGGGTATAACCATACAAAAAAAAAGGATGATTTGTCTAGACACAATAACTAGTATCTTGGTGATAGGATGGCACAGGAGTGGTATTAGGCTTCATTTCAGGGTGATATCAGTCTTCTTCACTGGCAGAAGCTCATCATCTTCCCTACAGATGTTAATACTCTCATTTTCTCTCTCCCCATTTCGAATCACATCACATCACATCTTTTTTCTATTTCAACATTTTAAGCCACTGAATGTTGGATTTAACATGAATATTTAATCCAGAGGGGCATTCTTCTCCTCTTGCCCTCACACTTTCCCAACATCAGGGTCTTTTCCAGGGAGTCTTCTCATGAGATGGCCAAAGTATTGGAGCCTCAGCTTCAGGATCTGTCCTTCCAGTGAGCACTCAGGGTTGATTTCCTTCAAAATGGATAGGTTTGTTCTCCTTGCCGTCCAGGGGACTCTCAAGAGTCTCCTCCAGCACCACAATTCAAAAGCATCAATTCTTCGGCGGTCAGCCTTCTTTATGGTCCAGCTCTCACTTCCATACATCGCTACTGGAAAAACCATAGCTTTGACTATGTGGACCTTTGTCAGCAAGGTGATGTCTCTGCTTTTAAGATGCTGTCTAGTTTTGTCATCGCTTTCCTCCCAAGAAGCAGGCATCTTTTAATTTCGTGGCTGCTGTCACCATCTGCAGTGATCATGGAGCCCAAGAAAGTAAAATCTGTCACTGCCTCCATATCTTCCCCTTCTATTTGCCAGGAGGTGATGGGAGCAGTGGCCATGATCTTAGTTTTTTTTATGTTGAGCTTCAGACCTTTTTTAGCGCTCTCCTCTTTCACCCTCATTAAGAGGTTCTTTAATTCCTCCTCACTTTCTGCCATCAGAGTGGTATCATCTGCATATCTGAGGTTGTTGATATTTCTTCCAGCAATCTTAATTCCGGCCTGGGATTCATCCAGTCCTGCCTTTCGCATGATGTATTCTGCATAGAAGTTAAATAAGCAGGGAGACAATATGCAGCCTTGTCGTACTCCTTTCCCAATTTTGAACCAATTTTGAACAGAAAGAAGCTAGGTTGGCTATGTATTTCTTGCCCTTTCATAAGCAGGCAGTTTTGTAGTGGTAAATTTGGATGTGGACGTGCTCAACGCAATGCACTTCATAACTAGCATCTCTTATAACAAGAGTCCAAAAATGCAGGCAGCTATATAGGTCCATATTAAGAAATGAGGAACAGGTGTTTTGTAAAGTTCATGACTCTTACTTGCCCACTCAAGACCATATCAGCCTCAAATACTTTTCACTACAGCAAAGGTAAGTTGCAATAATATCCTGTTCACCATAAAATCAGTTTATCTCCCAGCTAAGCTCAGAGGGAACAAGGAAGCCTGAGGGGGCAACATACAGCATCATAGTTCCCGTAGCTCAGAAAGTCTCAGGGCTGTGGCCTTATAAATCTTGGCTTCACTACACTCTTGCCATCAGGCAAAGAGAATCTTAATGGAGGCAAGTCTTTGGCATGTGTGCCGCCATTCTGCTGAAGGAACTTAAAATGTGCACAAAGCTAGAGATTTCTTGGTGTGGGTCCTGCTGGCTCACCACCTATTGCTCGGGCAAAGAGAGATGCCCTCTGCCAGAGCAGTGGTGTGCAGGCATATGTGCATGCCAACCTCCTGGACATATGCACAAGAAGCTTGATTGCTTCTTCTTCCAGGTAGTGTAATCAGCAGCAACTGTGGGAACATGAAGCCACTGCCATTATCCCTATAAAACCTGGTGAAGACTCCAAGCAGTTTTGAAGGGGAAATGCCTGGGCTAGAAGAGAAAGGTAGCACAGAAATCCCTGGGGCCCTCGCTGGCCTGTGAAAACCTAAAACACACACATCTGTCAGCCACATTCAGGTGGGAAACACTAGCATCTTCCTCTGAGGGAATAAACACGGAGTCAAATGGGGACATACACCAGTCGTTTAGGCCAGTGGTTCTTAACCTTTGTTACTCAGGTGTTTTTGAACTGCAACTCCCAGAAACCCCAGCCAGCACAGCTGGTGGTGAAGGCTTCTGGGAGTTGCAGTCCAAAAACACCTAAGTAACAAAGGTTAGGAACCACTGGACTTTAGGCCTCCCAGACCCTTGGAAGATAAAAGACATACTGTGTAGCCAACCTGGAAAAGGGCACGTGCTGGGACAGGGCAGATAGAAGGCAAATGACCCTGAGACACACAGGGAAGGGCTGGTAAAAAGACTCTTTGCCCTAAATCTGTGGGAAAGTGACAGAGACTCTGTAGGAGCACAAGAATCTGCACTGCACCTTTGGTCCCCACCAGCAGTGGCTCTCCAGGGGTTCAAGTATGATTCTCTCCTGAAAATTATGAGAGTGAATGTCTGACTTTCTGAATTCAAAGCATGCACTTTATAGCCCTTCCCCAGAAAGCCTGTGAGGTAATATGGCCTCCTGAGAGACAACACTTAATACAACCCCAGTACTGTGATTGTGGTCAGGGATTCAGGGGTCTGACATATTGAATAATTTCCACAGGTGGGCTCATAGAATTTGTGGACTAGAATTGGTTGAATGTCCTCCTTCCAAGGGAGGATGTGACAAACTGTTTTGCTGCTTGTCTTATTGCTGTGTTCTCAGTGGTGTTTTAATTTATTTGTGTTAATTTTTTAATGTTTTGCTATATTTGCTATATATTCGCTATATATGTGTGGATTTCCAGTGTGGTGTAATGGGTAGAATGATGGACTAGGACTCTGGAGACTAGGGTTCAAATCCCCACTTGGCCATGGAAATTGAGTGGAGGACTGGATCTGGTAAAATCACCCCCTAAATATCTCACTTACCTTGAAAACCCTATTAGGGGCTCTATAAGTCAGTTCCAACTTGAAATCAAAGTTATTCAACCCCCATTGCAAATCAGGTTTATTGCCAAAATGTACAGACTTTCAGCTGTTTGCAATGAAGAAATCAAACAAAAACAATTGAAATAGCTCAATGCTTCAAGTGGTTTTCCCAAATTCAACTGAAAATGCAACTTTTAATGAATTCTGCCATCTCAAAATTATTCAACCACCTGAAAAAAATCCCTCACAGCAGCACAAATGTGGAAAACAGGTGTTGTCACACATACCTGATACAACTAATCAAGGGCTTCATTAGTTGCACCAGGTGTGCTTGAGTTGGAACACATGAAATACCTGAACTGGCTAGATGCATTCAACTTCAGTTCTGGCTCTTGATTCTGACCTTACTTGTAGACATTTTGTGTACTACAGTCCATTCAGTGGATGGAATTTATTTGCCAAGGAAGAGAGGCAAATAATGTTACTAGCAAAACAGCAAGGTGTTTACCACTCTTCATTGTAGTAGTGAGTTGTCAGAACAGAATTTGCATTTTGTACTGTTCTTCCTCCACAAAAATGTAGGTAACTCTTAATAAGGTCAATTACAAAAATTTGGGAGAGTTTAGCTTCATATTTAGAAATGTGTAGAAAATGACTCAACACTGAAGGAACTTTAATTCTTCAGCTTTGCCAAAGACAGTATACAATGTACTAAATATAGGGGGGGGGGGGATTTATTTTCATGGCACTGTTAACCACTCATGGAGTACTTACTGAACATGTCAGACAGACTGAAGCAATTCTCTTAATGACTTAATGCAGTGTTCCCCAACCTTTTCCGGTCTGCGGACCGGCTGGGGAAGGCGGGGCACCCCCCCGCGCGCGCATGTGTGAACAAGTGAGCGCGAGCGCCGCCATTTTGCGCATGCGCACGGCCGCTCGCGCGCATGCGCAAACGGCAGCGCTCTCTCGTGCGGGCCCGCGCGCAGGCGCAAATGGCGGCGCTGCGCTTGTGCGGGCATTCCAGTGCGCGCACGCAGGCGCAAACGGGCTGCGCGGGGGTGAGTGCGCGCGGGGAGGTCTCTCTTGCCGGCCCGGTCTGGGCCAGGCCAGGGACCGGCACCGGGCCGGGGACCGGGGGTTGGGGATCGCTGACTTAATGGAAGAGTTACATTGTTCCTAAATTCAGTTATGCTTTTATATCAGACGTGCTAAGGTTATGTCAGTATTTCCATTCTAAGCTTCTGCTGAAAGAGGTTTACATCATGAAAGTAAACCTCTGTCTTGGTGGCCATGGTTATTGTCTGAGAAAGCATTTTTAAGACATATTTCACCTCAGTTATCATACATAGTGCTATGTCCCACCCCACATGTCTAATTGGTTTGATACAAAATGTGAGACTCTAACAGCCCTCACACCTTTCCATTTTGTGTATATTGTGATTCACCATGTGGACGCTCTATGTCTAAAGGAATATTTAGTGGATTTCCACCTTTGTACAGAGCTCTATCCAGTTGTGTGTACCCTTCATGTATTGAGAGAGCAAGGTAGCCCCGCCGTCTGTCATCATGTTGAATATGGAGAAGCAACTGTCTCAAGAAGGGGAGGCTGCTTTACTCTGGTAGCCTCTGCAAATGAGCCACTCTCCCCCCCCCCCATTGGGTTTTTAGCTCATAGACACTACCTGAGTATACAACTTATCCTTCTTCAGGCATTTGCATGTCCAGGTTCAATGCAATAATGGAGGAGGTGGGGCTATTCCCCCCCCCCCAATGACTCAGACTCAACTTGCAGTTCAGAACCCACCGAGCCACTTCCTTTTTTCTGGGGAAAAGAGTTTATTTTTAATAAGGACTTCGGGCTTGGTACCAAAGACTTGGACTTGGGACACGTACCCAAAGACGTACCAACGTCCCTGGTAGGAGGAGTGGCAAACTTTTTCCTGGCTGCAGTTCACAGATGGGCTGTGGCACTTGCAGATGTTTGAACATTGTATATGCTCCTTGTTATCCTTTCTCTCTTTGTTTTTTCCCTCCCGATTGGCTTCAATTTTGTATGGGTCATATGACTGTAATTTAATTAAGATAGAGTGATGAATGCCTCCTTGCAGCAGGGTAGGATCCCTGCATGCTTAAGGAGGCAATAGTAAGACCGTTGTTGAAAAAACCCTCCTTGGGGGCTGAAAGGCAGGGGGAAATTGCTACCTCCTGGTTCTGCAGATGGAAGCAGTTCTGCCAACAGAAGCACTCCACTTGATCGTGATTCAAGACTGTAAGAAGTGCAGAAGAGAAGAGCAGGATTCTCTCTGTTCTGAGGACAATGATGGAAATCAGATATGTAGTTGGGACTATGCTGCTTCAGACCGAGTCTGTGCTCCTTATCTCCCAGGAGTCAGGATCACCTGACTGTGTCCTGTGAATGGATAAAAAGATTGCCTTCAGTGGAACACATAGTACAAGGATGGCCACCCAAACATCTCCCTACTTAAAAAAAAAAAGACACTAACTTGTCTTATATGAGACAAGTTGTCGTATATGTTTGTGTGTGTGTGTAAAAAGATGCAAAATCAATACGTTTTAATAATGTAAACCAAATTATGGCATGTCTCACCTGAGTGTGGGAGACTTTGATTGGGTAACCTATGTTCCTGATGAGTCAGCCGTTCGGGAGTTACTAATGGTCATGGCCAGCTCCAAGGTACCCGATCTCCTTCCATGTGGTTCTTTATCTTTAAATTTGACTCTGACTGGACAGTCCTTGAAATAGGAGAGACCTTCAGAAAGAGAGCTGTCCTGTGGCAACCCTTTAAAGAGATTGCCACATCTTCCATAAGAAAGGACACGTGGTTACCCCATATGACACTGTTCTTTGCCTTTCTGTAACTTGAATCAGACACATATGTCAACACATATATAACTGGGCATTAAAATGGAAGGGGCTGTGACAGGCCTAGATTGGCTCTGTGGTAAATTGATGAGTCAAAGTTTGTAAAAGAGTCCAATCATCTCCTTCAGCTGAGTAAGTCACAAGCTGAACAGTCTGATGTAGCACAGCTGGTGAAACAAAATGCTGTAGAAGAACCCTGGGGAAGCTAGTCCCTGATTGGCCAGTAGGGGCAATAAACTTGATAGCCTCAGAGCACTGGGTTGTTGGGTTGAACAAGGAGAGATAGAAGGAGCTATTATATTGAATATTGTTACCGACTCTGAATACGTGCTGTAATAACTGGACTGGATTTGATCTTAAATGCTTACCGTGTATGACTATTGGACTGGACTAAGACAACTCTGTATGTATGACTAAACTGCTACTTATAAAACAATACAGTTTTTTCTTTACCCTGACGGGGCTCTCAGTCCACTGCTTACCTGCATACTGGTTCCTGATTTGGATAAAACTCTGCCAGGGCTAAGGAAAAGGCATTGCTCTGTCCTAAAGTTCCTGTCAGGCTGGGACCATTTTCTTCAGTGGTAGTGATTTTATATGCAGTCGTCTTATATTATGCAAAGGATTTTTGCATAAACAGAATACTCTTTCAATGGTTAACACAAAACTTCAGACCTGATTTTTACATGGAGTGGTCTTACTTTCAGAAAATCCTACAACACTGAAAATGCCACTAGACACATCCTGTATTATTACAAATATTCTTTTGTGGTGTATTTATTTTTGTGTACTTCTAAGGCAGACTGTATGAAACAACCACTATATAGGAGATGTCAATGACAGATTTGCACTGGGAGTGTGACTGTAATAATAAAAGACCCTTTGTCTTCACTATAACACTTTCTACCTCCCCCCATTCACAGCGGCTTTGCCAAAGCAAGAGTCATTCAAAGGAATAACCATTGTAGTGATGGTCTTTGTGACAAGATGCTGCCTTTGTGAAAATCTGTTTCTGTACTAGAATAATGCCTACAGCTTAGTTAAAAAGACCAAAGGCAAGGTGGCACCTAGGGAAGCAAGATAGAAACTGTTCCCACCCACATCTGGATTCCTGCAAAGCTCTTTGAATTGATGCTCAGTCGAGTAGTAGCAAAATTCTCAGAAGAACTGGTAGAGAGCATAATTACACCATCAACCAGATTTCCTCTTGGATTTCCCATAACCAATGCATAGCTAGAGGACAGCACAACATTTTTAGCTGAGCATTATCTTCAAGGAGGAAGGCAGGTAACCTGGTTGCTTTCCTTTTTAGCCAATTGTTGGTTGTAAGAGGAAGGAAAGGGGTCCAGATATAACTGGATATTTTCCTTTATCTGACATTTCAATAGAAGGTGGCATCTTCATAGATGGCAGAGGGGACAATGCAGTTGCTTTGCATACCATTTGAGCATCAGTTTCTAAAAGTTATTGGGAGATTTATGAAATTGACTAGCAAGAATACAGATGCTAAAATACAAAGGCCAAAGTCTTATTCCCTTCCATGCAAAACCTGATCTGCATAAAAAGTTTTTTTTTTTTCAGGCTCTCCTTCATCCATGGGGCAGTTCCTGTTTGAACTGAACTTCTGTTCCCATTCTTTCAGGCAAGGTTCTTGGCATGATTGCTCTGAACTCCAAGTATTCTTTGATTCCAGAGTCAAAATTCCAAGCTCAGCTCAATGCTGAGTCAAACACATTGGCTCCACAAGTACATGCTAAAGAGGACAACAGGCAAAAAGAAAAATAAAATATAAAAAAGACAAAAAACGTTGTGGCACTGCGAGCAAAGGGGTGAGAGGAACCCGCCTCCTGCCTGTGTGCTGTCCCCTCTACCATTGAAAAGGGAGGGCTAGACCTCCCAACAAGAGTTGGAGGACATCAGCGGGGAAGAGAAAGACACTGCTGGTGAAAGTCAGCGTATGAAAGAAAAGAGGGAAAAGAGAAGACGGGGAAGGGGGAAGGGAAGACTCAGGAGGAAAGATATAAAGATGGGACAAGAAAGAAAAGGGCAAAGGAGTCCGGCTGGACTGAGAGTAAGAAGGAGGGAGAAAAGATCCTACCAGAAGGGTGGGACTTGATAGAGCTACAGAAACCCTGGACTGGGGACTGGGAAAAGTTGGTGGTACCCAGAGAAGAAGTGGAGAGGAGGAGGATAGAAAAGGTACCATGGAAATCCTTATATTGGGGGGGGGGGGGGAGAGAGGAGAGAGAAATGGAAGAGGGAACAAGCTTGGGCTCAAGAGAGGGCAAGGAGGGGTAAGTGGAAGAATGGTGACCAGGGACCCTTGCAACAGGAAACTCATTTCAAGAAAGACCAGAAAGTCTGGGAGAGTTCTAGAGGACCTCAGATGGTGAGGAGAGATGGAGGCGGGAATCCATGCCACTGCTGCCATTGTTTTTGATACTGGGCTTAAAGCTGGAGGAAAAACACCCTTGGACTGATGCCAGGGAAAAGACCCTCAAGGTGGGCAGAAGTTCATGGAACCATTTCCTTTCGCCCATTGGAGGGAGAAGGCACTCTGCCTGTTGAAGTTATACCTGTGGCCTCTGTTGGGCTTCCATTAATAAATGTTGGCTTTTTGAAGCAAGAAGATTACTCTCAGGTAACTTTGCTAAAGGGGGAACGGGGAGAGGGGTACACAACAAGAACACTGAGGCACAAGATTAACTGTTATAGGAGACTGGCATTTTACACCTCCTAATGATTTTTAAGACCTCTGATATTCAGTTCCATTCTAGTAGGTTTTGTAAACAGTGGAAATTGTGAATTGCCCCAAGCAATAGATGACAGCAAGAACAACATGGCAATGAGTTAAGGTTATTTGATTACTTTTGAAGCTTTTAAGGTGGATCTGGTTTTAGGAGGAAAATATAGTTGGGAGATACAGCAGGTACAGTACAATTATTGTAGTGTTGTTTATTTGATAGTGCCCTAAAAAACCTTGGGAAATATTCAGTACACTGGGATAGGTGTGCATCATGTGTATATATTTTATCTCAGCTCTCTCTCTCTCAGGATTTTTGTCCTGTAGTTCTCTTTTCCAGAATGACAAATTTCAGATTTTGTGCAAAGCATCCAGGTAAATTAAAATGATGTGAAATAGGTTTTTGTGTATTGCCACTCCTGATATTCGATTTATGTAGAGTGCAAATGGGTTTTGCTGGCAAAAGATGGCATAAATAACTTTGGCAGAGGAACAGGTAAAGTACCCTTGATGTTATGTGTGACATTGTTAGGTCCTTTAATTGTATTGCCAGAATAAATGTTGGGGTAGAGTTGGCATCTGGGTTTCTAGCAAGATTTAGTCCCCATGTCTGTGTCAGTGATGTGTGGTCTGTTGTGTGTTAGTAGTTGCTTGGGATTGGGAGGTTGTCTGTAAGCAAGTATAGGTCTGCCACTGAGGGCTTGGGAGAACGAAGTATTCTTGTCAAGGATGGGCTGGAGATCACTTATGATGCCTGTGAGTGGTCTCAATTGTGGATTGAATGCGATAACTAGTGGTGTTCAGTCGTTTCCTCTTCTGGGCCTGTCTTGCAAGACATTACTTGTGAGTATCCATCTTGCTTTGTTAATTTGTTCCTTAATCATATTGGATGGGTCTGAGGAATGAGTTTTGCAGATGATGAGGAGATTCTCAAGTTATTTGTATGATAGGTTTTGCAATAAAATCCAAAAGGGCAGATTATATTGAAGAACATATACGTCACAATCTGAAAGCCACTTAAAATCAATATGATGCATACCATCTTATTGAAAAAAGGAAGTGCTCTACACCTATCATGAGGACATTTCTGTTCCATCAAAATATGGGTGCAGGGAGTCATGCTGGTCGGAACTTCTCAAACTGTGTGCCCACTGGTTGGCCTATGTGTTTAGGCAATTTGGCAGAAAAGGCATGACTTATATGAATATGCTTAATCAGCCTGGAAAGGAGCAAGTAACAAGAACTGATCCAAAGAAAGCCTTGGAGGCCCCCTTATCAAGCAATGGGGTGGAGGAGACTGCTATTGAGGATTCCAGCCAGCAGTGCCCTTTTGTGGAAGGTGCCCTGATACAGAGGCACTCTGGATTATAGAGGGCAGACAGAAGAGAGTTAGAAAATGGTACTTTTTGGATCAGCCCAGAATATTCAGATATAATAAGCAAGTGGTTGTGCTGGCAGGGATATTCTGAGAGTTGTAGTCCAAAACAACCAATGTTTACCATCTGTGAGAGAGAATCATTGGAAGATAGGATCTTCCTATTTATTAGGGATAGATTCAGGATAGTGCTGGTTTACTGCTCTCCCTGCCAGAACTGTCCGTGTTTGTTTCAGCAGTGATGTTGACGTCTCCAGGACTATTGATAGCTGGAGACTTCAACATCCATGCCAAATTGGAAATGTCAGGCTCAGCCCTGGAGTTTATAGAAGTCATGACAGCCATGAACTTATCCCAACCTGCCCCACACACTCAGCTGGCCACATTCTAGACCTGGTATTCTCAATTGCAGAGGTGGAGAGTGATCTGAGGGTGTGGAATGTGAGCTCTCAGCCACTGTTGTGGAG
This sequence comes from Intellagama lesueurii, assembly GCA_037013535.1. Classification (NCBI taxonomy): domain Eukaryota; kingdom Metazoa; phylum Chordata; class Lepidosauria; order Squamata; family Agamidae; genus Intellagama; species Intellagama lesueurii. The sequence goes on from JBAJHW010000001.1 coordinate 48,577,968, forward strand.
AGATCACTTCCTGCTGAGAGTTAACCTGTCTATGATGACCCCTCTTTGCAGGGAGAATTGATCAGTGAAATTGGTCCGCCCTCACAGGCTTCTCAAACTGGAATGGTTTCGGGAGGCCTTGGGAAGGTATTCGACTGACCTGGTAGATGATCTTGTCAAAGCCCAGGTTGAAAGATGGTATCAGGAGATGACCCGGGCACTGATCACCCCCAAACTCCCTCACTGCTTCAGAGCTCACTTTCCCCCTGATATACCGAAAGGCTGCAGGCGATGAAGTTAGCAGAGAGATGGCTAGACAGCAGGTGGAGGAGGGATCAGTCAGTTTATAATCTGGCTGTGAGGAAATCAGATGGGTTATGTCGTACTTCTCCAGTCCCTTACAGGTGGTGTAGAAATGCTTCTTTATTGGCATGAGGAAGAAGATTTATTTTGCTCTGCTCCAGGCAGCTTCAAAGACGTACCAGGCAGAGCCTAATGTCTCGTTACCAGAAACTCTGTATTCCTGCGGATGATGGATCAGGCCTACAGATGCTGTAGAAGAGACTCAGTCATGATTACTTAGCTGGAAAATAGTTTTAGGTAGAAATAGCCTCCTTTTATTATTTTGGGGGGTTTGCTTTCATATAAGCTAACTTAATTATTCTGAATATGACTTGCTTGATGGTTTTGCATTGCTTTGAAGCTGTATAACTGCCTTTTTGAATTATTTTACTTTTAAAATAATTTTTAATATTTTACCAAGGTGTGATCCTTGGGGGAAAAGGGCATTGAGTGTATATAGAAGGTGCCTGGTCAAATGGCTACGTTCGCTACATTTAAGCATTTTGGGTGGATTACCTTGTCTGGTTGGTGCACAAAGAGCACAATCAGGAGAATTTCTCTCTCAGGTAAAAGGGGAACAGGTGAAAACCTAGGTTAGAAGCTTACCTGTAGATACTAATTCATGCACCTTCTGGGTCTTCACCCAGCCTGGGTTCAAATGATGTTGGTAGGTAGTAACTACAGTAGTTCCTTCGTCTAACGGGATGCTCTTAGGGGGTTCCTTGCACTGGCTGCCATTAAGATCATGACCAGAAGGTATGCCCTAAAATGGCAAAGAGGTGTGTTTAACATCAGGATCACAGGGGAGGCTGCAAACCAACAAGCAGAGTTGTTCTGGGAGGTTTGCGACCTGACTAACTCTGGTCAATTAGGGCCTCATTCTGATTTTTCCAGCAATCACTTTCAAGCCTTTTTCACATCAAAAATTGAGGCCATCCATACTGACCTTGACTCCATCAGGAGTTTAGTCAACCCGGAGGTTACCATCACTGCACCACCTCTCTCTGCCTGATTGATTCAGTTTGGCCAAGAGTCAGTGGAGGAAGCCTCCAGGGTGCTGGTGAGTTATCGGTTTACCACCTCCTTGATTGACCCTTGCCCAACTTGGCTGATAAAATCTGCTAAGGGGGCTATGATTGAATGGGTCATGAATATTGTAAGTGCACCTTAGAGGGAAGGTATCCTCCCTCCATGCATTAAAGAAACCATTGTCTGACCCATCATCAAATGCCCCTAGTTAGCTTCAGGCAATCTTAGTAACTTCTGTCTGATTGCCAATATACCATTCCTGGGCCAGGTGATCAAGAGGGTGGTGGCAAAGCAGCTGCAGGCATACCTGGAGGAGCAGGATTGCCTTGATCCATTCCAGTCCAGATTCAGGCTGTGGCAGGGTACTGAAATGGCACTGGTCACACTGCAGGATGACCTTTTAATGGAGGCTGACAGGGGCAGATGTGCCCTATTGGAGTAGTAATACTACCTAGCATTCATCAAAATCACTTTTGACAGGTGCACCGCCCCTGCGAGGCGGGACAAAGGGTCAAGAATCGACCCAGGGCCCTCCTCCTGGGTGGGCGGGGCTTTAGGGTGACATAGGGGGTTGGTGAGGCAGCCGTGGGCCTATAGGAGGGGTTCATAGATGCCGGGGTCCCCCGTGACCAGAGCACGGCCTCAGGATTGGCCTCTGAAGTGACGTGTCAGCCCTGGGGCCCTGTAGGCCAATGGGGAGAGGTTGGAGGGGTTTGGCTAGAAAAGGGGTGGCCGTAACTCCACAGCGGTTGCTGAAATGCCACAGCGGTGATTTTGGGGGCCTTCTGCGCGTGCTTGCCACTCTTTGCAGAGACCGGTGCAACTTGGAGAAGATGGAGGACAAGGAAAACCAGCTCCCCGGGACAAGCCAAAAGGCCCCGGTGAAAGCCAAAAGGCGCTTGTGCCCCCAAGGTTACTACCAGGGGCTTCTGGGTTTTTCCAAGCCCCTGCACACCTTAGGACCCCCTGCAAGTCTCAGGGGGATGCTGCCTGAAGACCCAGAAAATCTAAGAAGAAAATGCAGGTCTGCAGAAGACCTATTCGTATTTACCGTAAAGCCAAAGCAGAAGCCGAAAAGCACAAGAAAGCTGGCCTGCACCCTGATGTGGGGTGATGAGAAGGATGATGGGCTTGAGTGCAATTGTGGGCAATGGTCAAAAAGAGCTTTACAGAAGCCAACCGGTGATGCCCTGAAATCAGCAGAGGACGTGGATTGCTGTGTGCTGGCGAAACCGGGCTTTGCGGGGGATGCTGACGGCCCTGAGGATCAGATGGTGGAAGAGGTTTCAGATGAAGGCTTTGAGAGTGATGCAGAGCATCAAGTAAGGTAAGAGCATTTTCTAAAAGCTATAGTTATGGGGTATGTTAGGGGTTTTAAGGTCTTTTAAAAAACCTTACTAAAGGGTTGTTTCATTCTCACCCACAGGAGAAGGCTCGGAATGATGAGGATGATGAGCTTGAGTGCGATTGTGGACATGGGCCAAACAGAACTGACCTGAAATCAGCAGACGATGTTGTTTCATTCTCACCCACCGGAGAAGGCTCGGGCTGCTGAGGACGAGAAACTGCCCTGCATGACTATACAGCCTGTAAATCTATCCTGTATTGCATGTGTTCCTACATATACAGCTTGTAAAGCTATCCTGTATTTCATGTGTTTCTACTACCCCTGAGGCTTAGATGTTTGCTTTACAATACCCTTGTAATATACTGTCTTTTAATAAAGAGCCTTTATTGTACCATACCTTGTTCATATTTGTGTTAATGGTTGAGATGGCTGCACAGGGGAAAATACTACACAATATCTATTATACACCCTCATCAGTGGGAAGTTTTGGCGGTCTGAAGCCTCTATTTAGGGAAGCCAAAAAGCAGATCAAAACATTGAAGGTAGGGGATGTTTCTCAATGGCTTTCTGATCAGGATGCCTATACACTGCATAGACCGGCTAGAGTTCATTTAAAAAGAAATAAGACCATTGTTTCCAAAGTAGATGCTCAATGGCAGGCAGATTTGGTCGATATGCAACAATTTGCTCGGTACAACAAGGGCTACAAGTATATCCTGGTATTCATCAACATCCTTTCTAAGCACAGCTGGGCAAAAGTTCTCAAAGGCAAAACAGGTAAAGAAGTGGCCAAAGCTTTTGATGCTATTTTCAAACAAGACGGAAGAAAACCTGACAAAATACAGACGGACTGTGGCGGTGAATTTCTAAACAGGTCTGTAAGCAGCTTATTCAAGAAATGCGGAATCCAACATTTTGTCACCAATAATGAGGTCAAAGCGGGGGTGGTGGAGAGGTTTAACAGAACATTTTAAAAATGTGGAAGTATTTCACGGCTAATAATACCTACAGGTATGTGGATGTATTACCACAGTTCCTTAAAAGTTATAACCACAGCATTCATAGAACTATTAAATGTAGACCTGTAGATGTGAATCATCACAATGCTCTGGCCGTCTGGAAAAGGGTCTATGGGGCCTCTGCTGAAACAAAAAAAGAGGTTCCAAAACTCAGAAAAGGTGACTGTGTGAGGGTTTCTAAAATGAAGGGGGTATTTGATAAGGGCTATGAACAGAATTTCACCACTGAAATATTTATAGTGGATCGGGTTATCAAAGGCGCAGAGAGGCCTGTATACCAGTTAATGGATTATGATGGGGAGGCCATAGTCGGGACTTTCTATCCTGAAGAACTACAGAAGATCAATGACCAGGAAGACAGATTGTACAAAATTGAAAAGATTTTGGACACAAAAGGCAGGGGCACAAGAAAGCTTCACTTAGTGAAATGGTTAGGTTGGCCTAGCAAGTTCAACAGCTGGGTGTCTGCCTCTGAAGTTTCTGAGGTCGTATAGGACAGAGAAGCAAAATGGGCGATCATGGTTTTTACATCACACTCCCCAGCAACGCCTGTAAGAAAGTCTTAACTCAAAATACAAATGCCAGCTTTACAACAATGCTACCCCGGCCCTTAGATTTGAACGGGGTTTGGGAAGTTGGCCTAGCCAAGATACAGTATCCTCGGAGCTGGTATACAATCCTTAAAAATGCCCCATTTCCCATTTCTGAAGGTACAAATAAATGGGCCTTTCAGTTACACAGGGGCTATTACAAATACATTCCTGATCTTCTGAACAACATGAATGATACTATAAAACAAGCTATAGATCTGCAACAAGCATGGCTGACCTATGACCCAGTCATGCGAAAAGTTAGATTCACAGGCCCTGAAAGTTACTTCTTTTCAGCTGGTGCTGAGTTAGCCCGCATTTTTGGGGTCCCTCCGGATGAACCTGTCAGAAAAATACCTCATGCTGCAGACCTTACCGGAGGTTTCAGCTCTTTGTACGTCTATACGGATATCACAGAGCACCAAATTGTGGGAGACCACTCTGTACCTCTGTTATGCTGTATCCCCATCAGGGGAGAAACCTACGAATGTGTTACAATTACCTACGACAAGCCGCATTACGTATTGATGAGTAAGAACCACATCAACACGATCACCATTGAAATAAAGACGGATCAGAACCAAGATTCACTTTGGGAAAAGTTGTTGTGAGGTTGCATATTCACCCCAGAAAAGGTTGTGCGTAGGAAGAGAAAAGAAGAACGTTAAAATGGTTGTGTTAAAAATCTACAGAGATATCAATGTTTATAGGGCTTACTATAATGCACAGGCAGGTCGTGGCCTCCCCGGATTTCACGGCGCTGTAAACATGTACAGGGCAGGGCTGGGCGGCATTTTTCATGGGCTGTTCCGAAAGGCCGTCCCCCTCTTGAGGAGAGGTTTTGAGTTTATTAAACCCCACATTAAGACAGCTGTGCATAACATCGCTGGAGATGTCGTGGGTCATGTTATGAAAAAAGTGAGACCCCAAGAAGGCTCAGGACTCACGTACCTGAAAAGAAGAGGAGGAGTTAAACAAAAAGCGGATCATCAACGCTTCGGTCCTCCTAAGCGGTTAAACACAGGAGTGCCTCCTAAAAAACGTCAGAAGCTTTGGAACAGGAAGAAGAAAGCAAACCGGAAGATAAAGGACCTGAAACAGGGCAGGGGAGACATCTTTTAAAATGGCCTTCATTCACGGAGCCTCTGAAGAATGTACCAAATCTGAATTGGATATTTTTCAGCTATCACCTACACAAACCAGCGTGGAAAACAGCATGTACATTGAGGTACCACCATTGGCTGCCCTAACACCCAACACCCCGCTTGAATTTTATATAACCGGCAACAGTGAAGATTATATCTATTTAAATAATACATTGCTTTATGTGTTGTGCAAGATCACAAAAGCAAATGGGACAGACATCGCTGCTGATGCTAAAGTAGCCTTGGTAAACTACCCCATTGCCTCGCTGTTTAGTCAACTGGACATCACCCTTGGAGACCGACTTATCAGCCAGAGTAATAATTGTTACCCCTATAGAGCCATGATAGAGCTGTTTTGAACTATGGCTCTGACAGCTTGAGCACCCAATTTGTGGCGGGTGGTTTTTATAAAGATGGCCATCTAACCATGGAGCAAACCGCCACATGAGCCGGTGCCAGAAACTGGGGCTTTAGAACCAGAGCACAACACAAGCCAGTCGGAAATGGGATCTGATGGGCCCATTGCACAACAAACTATTTTTTCAGGAGAAAATGTTACTGAACGGTGTAGATGTGAAAATCAAACTCACCCGTAGCAAGGATATATTCTGTTTGATGAGCGGTGATGCCGCGGAGAAGTACAAAGTGGATATTTTAAACGCCTCTCTGTTTGTCAAAAGGGTGAAAGTGTCCCCGGGAGTTTGTCTAGGACACGCCGAGGCCCTTCTGACCTCTAATGTGAAATACCCCATTGAGCGCGTGGGAATGAAAGTGTTCAGTATACCGGCAGGGAGCCTTGTGTGTAATCAAGAAAACCTTTTCCTGGGTCAATTGCCTAAACAGCTCGTGATAGCTTTTGTTGACAATGAGGCTTTCAGCGGCGCATAGGACAAAAATCCTTTCAATTTCCAAAACTTCAATGTTAATTTTATAGCCACAAATACAACAAATGCTGCTGAAGCCTGCTTAAGGGGGGATACAGAGGCCTTTTATAAATACAGGCCCAGGCTGTATGTAGCAGCAGTGTGGAACCAGATATAATGAAATATCATAAATTGCCGCCTTTCAAAAGTATTATTTTTATTCAAATTTTACAGGCTTGACAGAGAAACATTTTATAATGATAGCCTTTAAGCCCGGTTAACACAGTCTCTAGAAAACTCTGATCTGATTTTCTCAGTAACTTTTTTAAAAAATAATAGGTATTATTAGAATTCGTTACATTTTTTAAAAGCTCAGACATATAATCCACAGTTCTCCTAGTGATGTAGACAACATGATGCTGGTAAGCAACCAATGTAAGAACATAAAAAGCAGTCTTAAAACAGATTTTTCCACATAACATTTGCAGCATTCTTGAAAGGCTGCGTGCATTCCAGGACAGACAGATGTGTCCTTCTTGACCAGATATTTCTAGGCAGCATCCCACACATGCTTGTTTCATGTAGCCAGTCAGACAGTGTTTCAGAATTCCATAAAGGCTTGCCCTTACAATGGATCTCATGGTCTTGCCTTTTTTCAGGGAAGTTCCACTTACTTGTAAATGGGATGGTTCCTGAAAAATCAAAGAGGGGTTTTAACAAACACATACACAGAGTAATCATATATAGCAACCCTCTGGTGCCACCCTTCCACAAATGATTACATACCGGTGTTTCAGAAGATTTCTCTACATAAAAGGGAGCTTCCATATTATGCCATCTTTCAGGTTCTTCCAGGCGTTGTAGTGATACAGGTGGCATATTCTCATTGTCAGAATCTGTACTCATGTACCGCTTTCTGGGGTTGGCTGGGGTTTTGGCGTCCAGGTCCTTTTGGCTTTCCGCCTTTGGGGGGCCCTGGGTACCAGGGAGCTGGTTTTCCTTGTCCTCCATCTTCTCCAAGCCGCACCAGTCTCTGCAAAGAGTGGCAAGCACACGCAGAAGGCCCCCAAAATCACCGCGGTGGCGTTTCAGCAACCGCTGTGGAGTTACGGCCACCCCTTTTCTAGCCAAACCCCTCCAACCTTTCCCCATTGGCCTACAGGGCTGCGGGGGCGACACATCACTTCGGGGGCCAATCCTGAGGCCGTGCTCTGGTCACGGGGGACCCCGGCGTCTATGAACCCCTCCTATAGGCCCACGGCTGCCTCACCACGTCACCCTAAAGCCCCGCCCACCCAGGAGGAGGGCCCTGGGTCAATTCTTGACCCTTTGTCCCACCTCGCAGGGGTGGTGCACCTGTCAAAAGTGATTTTGATGAATGCTAGGTAGTATTACTACTTATTGGTTCTACTTGATCTGTCAGCGGCTTTTGATATGGTCGACCATGGTATCTTCCTGGACAGGTTCTTGGAGATTTGGATTGGGGGGGGGGGCTAGCATTGTGCTGGTTCCACTACTTCCTTGAGGACCAGGTCCAGAGAGTGCAGCTTGGGGATGATGTATCAGCCCCTTGGACCCTCACCTGTGGGGTTCCTCAGGGGTCATCAGTATCCCCAGTGCTGTTAACATCTGTGTGAAGCTGGCTGGAGGAGGTCATCAGGAGATTTGGAGTGAAGTGTCATCAGTACGCTGATGACACCCATCTCTATATCTCCTTTACCACCCCAGTGTTGCCTGGCTTTGGTATTGGAACGGACCAGGGTAAACAGGCTTAAACTGAACCCAGACAAGACAGAGGTTGTGATCCAGGGGGTGGGGTCCATCAAAAAGTAAAGGGGGCGGTTCTTAGACTGGATGGCATTGCCCTCCTGCTTAGAGATGAAGTTCGGAATTTGGGCCTGCTTCTGGCCACGGCTCTTTCTTGGGATACCCAGATTGCAGCCATGTCCAGATTGGATTTTAACCAGCTTAGGCTGATTGCCCAACTCCACTCCTACCTGGACGATAGCTCCCTCAGGGCCACTGGTCATTTCCCAGATCAATTACTGCAATGTTTTCTCTATGAAGGGCTTCCCCTGAGGCTGATCCGGAGATTCCAGCAGGTCCAGAATGTAGCAGCCGGACTGGTGGCTGGGGCAAGCAGATATGATCACATCAGCCCAGTTCTGGCTCAGCTCCACTTGTTACCTATTGAGTCCCGGATCAGGTTGAAGGTTTTGACTCTCATGTACAAAGCCCTCCATGGTTTGGGCCCACATTACTTATCAGAGCATCTTGTCCCAATGTCAACTGCCTGACCCACCAGGTCATCATAGACAAGGCTCCTCTGGGTAGCCACCCCAAGGGAGGCCCATAAATATTCAATGAGAGGTAGGGCCTTCTTTGCAGTGGGTCCATCTTTGTGGAATCAGCTCCTGGAGGAGCTTCACCTGGCCTCCTCCTTGGTGTCATTTAAGAGGCAATTGAAGACGTGGCTCTTCAGGGAGGCCTTCCACTCCAACCCTAATTGAGTTGAGGTACTCTTACATTTCCATTCAGTTATCTGTTATCTGTACCTTTGTTATTTTTTTCTGTTTTATACAGTTTTATTAATGCTCTGGTGCCCTCTGTTTTTAAATTGTTAGATTGTTTATGGTTTTATCATATTAACTATTTAATTGTGTATTTTATGTGAATCGCCCAGAGTAGTGCTGTGGCGCTAAAGGGAGTGGTATATTGAATTTAAATGATAGATAGATATGTTCCAGGGTGGCCACAGAAGCATCATTAAGCAGGTTAGCCAAAACTTTGAAAATTTGCTTTAGGGGCCTCCAAATCCCAGACTCTTTCAGCTGTCTTAGTCAGGGATTCTGAAATTTGTGATCCAGAAATAAACTTTCCCAAGATCTGAGCTAGCCATTGATGAGATAAGTGCAGGGATTGGGGAAGAGACTTGGGTGCCCAAACAGTGTAAGTCACAAAGGAGTGTTCTCCAAAGTAAAATTGTCAGGCTCTATCTGGAAAGGTCACACTGGAGTCTAATTATCTGCTATAAATGTATCCTTGAAAAACAATGACATCATTTATGTACTAACCAAAGAATGTCATAGAAAGAAGGCACCTCTGTCAGGATAACCCAAGAAACAAGCAAATGGCTCACACAGGTACAGTGAGGCTCACAATCAAATACAGTCAGAAATGGAAGAAACTTTTGGACACCATTATGGATTAGTTTTCCAATGCAGAATATGAAGTTTCAGCTTGAAATTAAATGTACCTTCCTCTATCCCCAATGTAATTAAAGGAAGTGAAACATGGCATACATGCCACTCAATTTTCAGACATGTCAGAGCTGTCCACATACATGCTATATCACCTTTCTCTCTCTCTCTCTCTCTCTCTTTTTTTACAGTTTTCAGTATGAAAATCATTCCCTTTATTCATAAAGGTAACTCGTAAGTGCCACAATTCCTTTGGGAGTTTTACCAGGCTTTATTTTAAGCCCACAAGAAAGGCTATATGAGGAACCTTTCCTTTGTAAAGTGATCTTATAATTCTGTTCAGTATCTATCATTTTCAAGGCCAAGTAATCATATTTAATAGATCCTAAATTACATTCTGTCAGGCAAGGACTCCCTTGATAATACTAACCAGTTTAGAGAGACTACAGGATAGGGAAAAGGGTTTTTATTAAAAGGAACCTGCAAGTACTTTCAGTAGGCAACTCTCCAAAACAGAAAGCTTTTTTAATATATATATCTGAATTAGTCACAAAAGGTGATTAATTCTATGATGTCTTTTCTAGCAGAGGTTTATCAAATGGTAGCCTCAAGAAAAAGATGCCAGTGATAGACATTTTTGGATGTGTGTGCAGTTCTACACTACAGTAATAACTCAAGAACTCTCTTCTGAAATTCTTCTCTTCATTGCAGCTTCTTATATTCTTCAGGCTTGGTTCATATCTTTCTCTTGTTTGTTACTGAGAGAAAATTTCAATGTAACTGATGCTTCTGCACTAAGGCAAGCAAGTCACAGCTGTGGAAATCTGGATCATGTAGCTACTTCTTAGGGCTTAAAGTGGCCCTTTATGAAGGAACAACAGTGGTCTGGGGAGTTACCTGCCCTCCAGGTGGCTCATGTGTTTCTTGCATGTATTTCTTGCAAATACTTGCATGTATTTCAGATGTCAGGTGGTTTTAATCTAAAACAGATTAGAAATGTGGAAGAAACAACAAATGAAAGTAAAAATACTATGGCCCGTATCCTGCTCAGTATTTACACAGAGGGAACTCCCAACTGTTAAAGCTGTTGCAGAAGTACAACTAGTTTATGCGCCGTGACTGTTTCCAAATGAGGAGATATGTGTGCATAGATATCAGACAGGATACTGACTTACAACAAATTAGACAATGTTTCAATTGGAGTTTCCTGTATGTGAATACCCATTTCATGATATCTCAGCCAATGGTATAGCCAAGGTTAGACACCATATGACCTTAGAGTCTAAGAAATGGGAAATGTGAATAATGTTGGCAGTGGTGTTGAAAAAAGCCTATTAGCTCCCTGTTAAAACAGCCACTAGTACACAGTCCCAGAACCACACAGATTATCAAGTCCTTTAGTTGAAGTAAGGTGAGAATGTTGCCTGCTCCTCCCAGGGTTGTCATTTTAATCAAGTAAACAATCCCAGGAACATAAAGTATCTCCGTCTCCTGAGGAGACAGGAGAACTTCAGTCTTCAGGAGAGGAAAACGACTTAGTGATAATTCTGTCAGGCTACTGTAGCTCTTCACCTATCACACCCAGCAATATCTTGACAGACAGAGGTTTGTCTACACCTACTAGCAAACAAGAAAGTTGAAAGGAGTAGTTAATCATGACTGACACAAAAGCTCCAGCAACCAGCACTGTTGGGAAATGTCGCAAGTGATAAAATCGAAAAGACCAGTGGCAAGTACATGTCGTAATTGCCACACAGAACGGGATGAAACAAGAACAACAAGAGGACAAGATGAAGCACAGAAGCAGAATATTACAATGAATATAAATAATCTCAATAAGTAAATATCTTCTGTCTAACTTATCTCTTCTTTCATTTTTTCTCATGATTTAGTTTGACTGATCCATTAGGGCAGGGGTAGACAACTGGGTAGGTGAGGATAGATAAGGTGGGGATAAGCAACTTCTACTATTTGTTTTATGCCATAGTGGACTGGTTCCTTTCCACTTTGGGAGTTCCAAGAGCACATGGCTGCCCAACAAGTATAACACAAGTTATTTATAACATGAGTCTTGTGGCGCAGTGGTTTAACTGCTGTACTGCAGCCAAAACTGTGTTCACGACCTGGGGTTCAATTCCAGGTAGCCAGCTCAAGGTTGACTCAGCCTTTTATACTTCTGAGATTGGTAAAATGAGTACCCAGCTTGCTGGGGGGAAATACGTAGCCTGCATAATTAATAAACCGCCCAGATATATAAGCAGCACTTTTTTTTTTGCTTTGTGCTTCCAGAGACCTAGATTTTTCCTTCCGCTGTCTGATCTTGCCAGATGTAAATAGTTCACTGCCTAGATTTCTCTTGATACTTTTTCTACCTACCTGTTTTTGCTGCATTCTTGAACTGCTATTTAAGTTTCCAACTCTCTTATTCCTTTTATCCCCCTCTTTTGCTTCTCTTTGCCTCCCACGCTCTGTTTCTCAAAACTGCCTGTTTGGAGATCAAAACTGAGTAAGCCATTGTTTGTAGCTATCCATTTGATTAATTAATACCTCCATTAATACCTCTGACAATTTAACCTTGCATGATCACCGTGTCCAAATATATGGCTACTGGCCATATTGGTGGTGAGATTCATAAAATCATAAAATAATAGTGTTGACAGGGGCCTATAAGGCCATTGGGTCCAACCCCTTGCCCAATGCAGGAATCCAAATCAAAGTATGCCTGACAGTATGTCTGCAAATTTGATACGCATTCTCTGCATCCCCTCATCCAAGTCATTAGTAAAAAATGTTGGAGAGCATTGGGCACCGGCCCTGGGGGTATTCTATTTCTTACCTCCTCCCAGTTTGAGAAGGAGCCATTGATAAGCACACTCTGAGTATGATTCTGTAACCAACTGTGTATCCACCTGACAGTTCTGTTCACCCATACTTAGCTTGCTAATCAGAATATCACCTTTGTCAAAAGCTTTGCTGAAGTCAAGATATGTCAACAGCATTCCCACTATCCACAAAAGAGATTACCTATCAAAACATGAGGTGAGATTGATCTGGCAGGATTTGTTCTTGACAAATCCATGTTGGCTTCTAGTTAGTACTGCATTGTTTTCAAGGTGCTTGCACAGTGACTGTTTTTTAATCTGCACCAGAATTTTCCCTGGGATTGATGTCAGGCTGATTGGTCTATAGATTCAGGTTCCTCCTTTTTGCCCTTTTTGAAGATTGGAGCAACATTAGACCTTCTCCAATCACTCAGCACTTCACCCATCTTCCATGATTTCAGGAAAATAACAGACAGTGGTTCTGACAGTTCTTCAGTCACTTCATGCAATACTCTTGGATGCAGTTAATCCAGCCCTAGAGATCTGAACTCATTCAAAGTAATAAGATATTCCCTGACTATTTGTTGATCAATCTCAAGATGTAATCCTGTCCCCTCGACTTGCACTTCACATTTGCCTGGAGGTTCATAGACTGTCTTTTGGGAAAAGACTGAGCTGAAGTAGGAATTGAGCACTTTCTTTGTTATCTGTTATGATTTTTTCCATCTCCATTGAGTAGCCAATCTATTATTTCTTTTCTCTGTTTTTTGAGGCACACATACCTGAAGAATGCTTTTTTGTTGCTTTTAGCATCTCTTGCTAACCTCAGATCATTCTCAGTTTTTTTTCTTCCTAATGCCATCCCTGCAATTCTTTGCTACCTGTCTGTACTCTTTCTTTGTGATTTGACCTTCCTTCCACTTACCATATGTGTCCTTTTTAATGTTCAGGTCTTCTCTGAGCTGTGAAGCTACATTGGTATTTTTCACTGTCTTCCACCTTTTTTTCTTCTTAGAATTTTTTGTAGTTCTCCGTTTAGAATTTCCTTTTTAAGAAGCTCCCACCTATCTTGGACTTCTTGTCTTGTTATGATCTCTTACCATGAGACCTTACTTATCATTATCTGGGTTTATTAAAATTTCCTTTCCTTTGAAATTAAGAACTCAAGTAGAACATAGTCACTTTCCCCCGGAGTTCCTCTTACTGCCACTTTTTCCATCAAATCATCCCTATTGGTTAGAATCAAGTTGAGGATAGCTACTCCTCTAGTTTCTTCCTCCAGTTTTTGAAGCAGAATATCACCAACCACACAAACCAGGAATTTCTTGGAAGGGCCATATTTGGCAGAATTTACCTCCCAACATATATCAAGGTACTGTAATTGAAATCTCTCATCACCACTACATTGTATCTCTTTGAAATTGCAATTTGTTTTTCAAAGGTTTCATCTGCATCTTTTCCTTGACTGGGTGGTCAATAGTAGACTTCAGCTACAACATTCCTTCTGTTTTTCACCCCAGTTATATTAATCCAGATGCTCTGGATGGAACAAATAAGCTTATCCCCTGTATTTCTGTGCAGGAACATGTATTTTTGACATATACTGTGACTCCACCGTCCTTTATATCCTTTCTGGGTGTTTTTATAACTATTTATATCCTTCAATTGCTGCATTCAGTTCCAGTGATGGGAGTCATCCCACCAAGTTTCAGTTATCTCTAGCAAGTCATATTTAGTTCCCTGAACTAAGATTTCTAGTTCTTCTTGTTTGTTTCTCATACTCCCACCATTTGAATATAGACAGTGGAAATTGTGTCATTTGGCGCCTGCTTTCCTTTGTACATTTTTATGAAGATTATAGGGCCCTATTAGAGCTACTCATTTTGTTCCTCTTGTTGTTCATAAGCCTTCATCTATCTTTACCTCTGAGCCTGAGTCATCCTCCCTTTTACAATTCAATTTAAAGCTTTCCTGATGAAGTTTTTCATGGTTATGGGAGTTGTATTTTAAAAAATTGCCCATCTCTGTCAAAATTAATTATGCTGTGGCCAAAGAATATTCAGGCCTGGACTTCTTTACTCTTTAAAATCCAGGAGTCCCATAACTGGGGGCAGTCCCAGATAATTCCTCTTTCCATTTGTCCTCTACTCTGAAATCTCTGTTGTTTGGCATACTTAACTAAGAGACCTTGTGATAGCTAGAAGGATAGAACTGCAGAACTAGAAGTGATTCCAAGTCCAACCAAGTCATTAAGTCCAACCCCCTGAAAAAGCAGGAAATTTACAGATAAAGCACCCCTGAAAAGTGGCTGTCTGACCTTTGTTTAAAAGCCTCCAGTGAAGGAAAGTCCACCATCTTCCTAGGTAGCCTGTTCTCTTGTCAACAGCTCTTAATGTTAAGAAGTTCTTCTGAATGCAGTCTTAGGTAGGTTTGGCAGAGCTTCACAAGGCTGCTTGTTAAGCCACACGGAAGAGTTGAATCAAGGTGTCACATAATACCACACTTCTCTGTCCATGACCTATCACTGGGACTGTTAAGTTGCCCCATAAAATAATTCATAATGATTGGCTTGGCATTATTTATTACTTAAAATACAATTATTTGGAGAGTTGAACAATTCTGATCAACACAGGGCCTTGGAATTCTATTAACGAAGAACAGGTGAATTTCCATCTTCTGAGTTAGTTTCAAGAGGTATTCAAACTGAGTACAAGGGCTGAACATGGATGTGTTTTCACACAGATTGTAACTCTTTTGAAACCTAAGTTTATTTTCTGCTTTACAAGGGTAGAAAATAAATTAATGAGTCTCCACAAGAGTTAGTGTCTTGGTGAGAAAATATCAAAAGGTAATGAAATTACATCAAAACACTGAAAGAAAAGATATTCTGTGACTAATGAAGGGTGGAGTCCTGGTCTTTTTTATTTTTGCAACTGTATTTCACTTTCACATCTACAACCCAAAAGACATGCGTTATTTCAACCACAAGCATTTTAGTAATAGGATTTACTGTGTCCCAGCATAGATCACCTTTGTGAAACATGAAGCTCTCACCTGGTACAGCTCCCTCAGAGAAATCACGACTTGAAGTTGGTTTCTGCTGGGTTCAATACAGGTTCCCAATTAAGCAAAGGAAATAACATTATTACTTGTAAAGCGTGTCTTGTTATAAATCTTTGCTTTCTGCCAGAGGGAATAACGTTTATACTTTTCCTTTAAAAAGTATCCTGGCTCGGTATAAGAAGAACAACAGTATAGCCTGCCAAATGTATTTTATTAAGCTTCTTAAATCTTGCTAATAAGACAGAAGAAATCAGTCCTCGTGATTTATGCATTGTGCAAAACAGGAAGGAAGCCAAAAGGCACGGGCTGGCAACTTACTTTAGAGCCGTAGGCCTGTAGGATGCTCATAGGAAATAGCTGCTGTTATGCTGGGTCCCCAGAGGGTATTTTTCCAGTACTCTGTGGGGGGGGGGGGGGGGAGAGAAAGTACTTCTGGAATCACTTCTTTCTGAATCATCTAGCTGCAGATCAAATGCAGTATATACATCAGTGCCTTAGTGGGAACTGCTGGTAGGTCACTGATATGCGAAGCTAAACTTTAATTGTCTTCAAATGTTTCAGGGCCATTTAGATTGCAATTCCGAGAATGCAGGGTGTGGGGAAGGAGACAGGGAGAGAGCGAGGGCACTGATGGGCCTGATTCATGAAAAAGTTACAGATCATTTACATAGGAAAGGAATGCATGAAAAATCCTCTGACTGTTTGCCTTTGTGATTTATGGAGACCCTTTTCCTGTGCAAGCGATTAACTGCACTCCAAAAGCTATGGGAATCCAGCAGGGAGTGAAAGTGGCTGAAGAAAAAAGGTGGCACAGCTTCATAACCTATTAATCATGTGTAATCAAGTGAACGCACACACAATGCACACACACACACGCTCCCCCCCCACATTAAAAAAAACCCATGCTTTTGCAGATATTCTATAGAATTTGCGTCTCTGAGATAGCTCGGATATCTGTTGGGGACTGTTTTTTAAAATACATGTATATTAATCACAAGGAGACTCCCTGCAGGTAGCAAGCAGTGACTTTGGAGAGCAAAGTTTGGACTTCTTTGGGGGGGGGGGGTGCTCATTTTTTACATTCCCAGAAGTGTCATTGTTGTTTTCCAATAGCAAAGAGCCTCTTGCTTGGACTCTGAATTGGCCAGGGTCCTAAATGGGACTTTGTCCATATTCTTGCTACACATGTATGCAGCTATGCTCTGCAGTGATGGAATTATTTTAAAACCAGGGCTTACAATGAAGGCAGCAAAATGGATAGTAATGGCATGTGAAGGCTCAGGTTGTAAAAATCCTCTCTCAGATAGAATGTTACAAAGAATACTTGGAAAATATATATGGCATGGGTTGAGGGAAAAATAGCTTCCATGTTCAGCAGCACACTCGCACAGGGTGGCTTCTAGAAAGCCCTCTTGGTTATCTTCACAATTTAGAAGAATTGAAAAATGAAGCAAACAAATTTACACTTGCTTCCCTTAGCAGCAACAGTATTGAGTGCTTAGCAAGGGATGTTGGCTGCTTAGCTCATGAAAAAATGTTTAAAAGGATCACATACTGCCAGAGCATAGACTCTTCGGGCAGTCAAATATGCCTCCCCTATTCCTGAAGGTAGGTTCACTTGTTTCTCTGCCCTGTTATGCCTCTCTTTTTTTTATGGCCTTGAGTGAACTAGCATGAAAGACAATTGCGCACAAGTGGCCTTTTGTTAACCTGTATTGAAGACTGCATTTGCCTGGGTTTTTTGAACTCACAAGATACAAAAATGAGTTTTCCTTGTCCATGTGTGAGTTTACAATGCACTTCTCCACTTCTGTTACCTACAAGACTGCTCTTTCCCCCTTGTATTCTGTTTTCTTCCACATGATTCCTATCATTCTTGAGTATTTGCACATTACAAAGTACCACTGGGTAATTTTCTCCTGAGCACTTTAAAACAGTAAAATTCATGGGTTCTTCAAACTCTATGATTACCTGTGAGGTGCACAAAGCATGTTTCTGCTTTGGTGGAGCTCAGTATAGAAAATATTTGCAAAAAACCCCAACAACACTTACAACCTTATATGGACTGATCATGTGAAATCTTTCTACCAGAGATGGGCAAATGTGCCCCTGCAGAGGTTGTTGAATTGCAGCTTCCATCAGCCTAGACAACAAAGCCAGTAGTGAGGGATTATGGGAGCTGCAGCCCAGCAGCGTCTGCAGGAACATTATTGCACACCCATATTTCTACAGGGGTGCTGCAGAGCCCAAGTGGGCATTGCCTTGTATGCATTTATTCTCCATTGATATGTTTATAAGCCATTTTTCTGGAGTGACTCTACCCAAGGCCATAATCTATTTAAGAACATTGCAACTTTCTTCATGCCATGACTGAAGTGTTTCTCAGGGGTGCCTGGACATGGGCTGTAATGTTTCAGGCAACCCTTAGAAGCAGCTCATTTTAGCAATGTAAAGACGCCACTCCCTTTTTGGACACACAATTCGAATAATTTTAAGTTTATTACAAATGATAGGTCTATGACTTCCTTTGTTGTTTCCTCCCAGAATCAAACAAAATAGAAGTTAAGCCCCAAGGCCACCTTTCTCTTTCAATCCTTATCATTTCTTATAGCTATAGTTTCTTGCACATATTATCTCCCCAGCAGCATAATGGTCTCAGTCTTGTTACAGAAGTTGGAAAGCACTGTATCTAAAATCCTATGCTCTTATAAAGAATCATGGTCCCATTTTCATCTCGGTCTGCTATTACTTCCTTTTTAAATGCTGGAATGTAACATAATTATTCATTTTTGTTTGCTCCTTCTCATGCTATTTTTGAGTCTCCCTCAGATTGAATCTAACTGAATCAAAGGAATCAAAGATGCAGAAAGAGAGGTCATTTATTTGTGAAACCTATATCCTTCATTTAATTATAAAACAACCATAGTGAGAGCCACAGTCTTCTATGCAGGTTTCTAAGCAGCAGTTAAATATATCATTATATAATCAATAAAAATGCCCAAATGGCCAGATACCAAAATTTTGTATACACCACCCATCAGCTATCTTCCTGCAATATGTCAGCACAACAAATCTGAAGGATTGTTTGGTAAAACACTGTTTTCACTTTGTGCTAAACTCTGAGCAAAGTTGGCACTTCAAGTGGAAGAGTATTCCATAGCCAGGGTGCTACCATCAAGAAGGCCCTATCATAGGTTTTGCAACTCTGAACTTTGTTGGGTGGAAATATAACCAAAAGGGTCTTCGGGAATTTTAATATATGGGTATCATAGAGTCAGAGAATCATAGAAAAGTGAAGTTGGAAGGGGCCTACAAGGCCATCAACTCCTACCCCCTGCTCAATGCAGGAATACAATCAAAGCATATCTGCCAGGTGATGATCTAAGTTTTTCTTGAATGCCTCCAGTGTTGGAGCACTCACCAACTCCCAAGGTAACTGGTTCCACTGTTGTACTGCTCTAACAGTTAGGAAGTTTTTCCTGATATTCAACCGAAATCTGGCTTCCTTGAACTTGAGCCCATTGTTGCGTGTCCTGCACTCTGAGATGACTGAGAACAGATCTTGCCCCTCCTCTGTACGACAGCCTTTCAAATATTTGAAAAGTGCTATCATTTGAAAAGTCTTCTTCTCAAGGCTAAACATACCCAATTCTTTCAGCCTTTCCTCATAAGGCTTGGTTTCCAGACCCCTGATCATCCTTGTCACCCTCCTCTGAACTTGTTTCAATTTGTTAGTATTGGTATGATACAAGGAGAAAGTACTCATTTAAGTAGCCAGATACTTGGCTGTTTAGGGTTTATTTATCAAGTTGTAACGTCCATTTTGCCTTCAAGGGCAGCCTCATATACAGCATATTGCCATAGTCTATAGTAGGGCATGGATTATACTGTCCAATGGCTGGTGCACCACCCATATAAAGGGCATTCAATGGCATTGCCATTACAGGACCCTCCATTCTGGAGATCTCTGAATCATAGGGTCGCCATAGATCAGAGGTGACTTGATGGCACATAACAACAACAACAACAACAACAAACAAACAAATCTACTTGGGTTAGAAGCTCAGAACTCTGCAGGGCATTTTATTTATTAACCTTACCAAATGGGAAACTGTGTTGGATTTGTGAAATAAAAATAATTTATTTGAAAGGGAACGTTAAGTACACTCCCCCAACATTAGGTCATCAGTTGGTAATATTTTAATTTGTAGCTAGCTGCCCAGTGTACCACTTGATGTTAAAATAGGATACAAAGTTATGGAACAGATAAAATATGGCAAAAATGAGCAGCTCTCTGAGAACTCTGATGAAGCCCAGGCCATTTCACCTTTAGGGCTCCCCTCCTTGTTTGGGAGAAAGAGTAAAAAACGTCAAGTTTAATGTGAGAAATGGCATGGATTTAAAAAAATAATCATAGAATGTATGACAGTTTTGCACCCTAGGCTGAGGTGAGGTCACCCCTTGAGGTGAGTTACATAGCTAATTGTGCCTTCTCCAAATGACAGGCTTGTCAATGATAAGTTTAGCATGTAGGGTTGGTTAACAATTTGATCTCCTATTAGAAAACCTGGTAAATACTAAGGGGGAAATATATGTAGCATGGGTAAAAGGAACAAAAAGGTATGAGAAAATAATATGACTCCCCTGCAACTCCAGTCCATAATGCAATTACTCAAAAATAACTACATAAAATGAAAGGAATTGTTATCAGATAAGTAGGTTGTAGTGCTTTCCTCACTGTTTTGTACTTGGGCCAATGGAGCCTTTAAGGTAACACTGAATTTTATATTTAATTTCAGCTTTTCTAGAATGTATATAAATTAACACATCAGTTATTTTTATTTATTTAAAATTCCCCTTAAACCCCCCCCCCCCCCAAGGTGGAATACATCCTTAAAAAGACAATATTTAAAAGTTAAAAATGGTAAGTATACAAATATTTTAAAAGAATTGAACAAGTATTATATTAAAAACAGTAAATAAAATCAGTACTAAAAACACATTTAAAAGCAGAAGAGCACAACAATCCATTTAAAAACAGTTCTAGGCAAGGTCTACTCAGAATATATATGGTGCATATAAGACCTAACATATTCATTGTTAATATTTTTATTTGATAGTGGAATGTCAATTATGTTACCACCTCACAAAATACAGTATTGTCATAATATGTTCGGTTCAGTTTGTGTGTGTGAAGTGTTACAAGAACAACATTCAAGAACTTTAAACACAATGAGAATCTCAGAAAGAGTAATCTTTATCATTTTGAAAGGTTAACATCCAGAAATGTGGCCATTTTTAAAGAAGCATTAGTTAAATCTGGCCTTCTTCACTGTGAACACTGGGAGGCACCATTGCCCAGTGAATGCTTCAGGAAAAGCCTACAGTAAAGATTCTTGGTTAAAGCTAGGTCTGTGAGACCTGCAAGATTATGAAATGTACAAACCTATGGAAATGCATGAGCTATATTTATGAAAAGACCAAATAATGAATATCATTTTCCCTAACTTATTTCTTTTATTTATGAGTATTTATAAACCACTTGCATCACCAATCAAAAAACTATAAAACAATACATAAAATCAATACCTTTGTAAGAATAAAAACTACAGTAGACCATGGTGAAAAGGCTTACATAAAAAATTACGTTTTCTATATTCACCTAAAAATAGGAATACTTGCTACATCTCTAACAGCAGGAATAAGAACATTCCACATAATTTTTACTGCTATCATAGGTAAATTCAGTATTAGCCTCAACTAGAGTAGACCACTAAAATGAATGGGACTTATGTTAATGCTGATGGATTAGCCTCATTCATTTCAATGGATCTACTCTAGCTGGAATTAAAATTGGATTTCGCCTTTTATGGCTTGAACCGGAAAACTGCAGAGCAGATTTCAGGAATAAGTAACACTATAAAAGGTTGGGTTGCTTGTGGAACAGGATGAGAGGAACTTGTCATCTCAAAATGTTTGGCTTTTGGGGGTGTCCCCCATCCTGATCATGAACTGTCCATGGTAAACCAAAATTCACAAGTGTCAACACCTCAGCTAGACACTTACACAATTGCTAAGTCTTTAACATACCTTAGAAAATGGTAATGGTCTGTATTCTGAAGATTAGTTGTGGCGCTTCCATGGAGCCCAGTTGAGACCAATGCCTATTGGCTATAGGGAAAATTTTCTGGTTTTGTTAAGCCTTACAGGCCACAAGAGATAGGAATATCCAAGTGGAATAGTCTTTACATTTCCTCAATAAACTTCCTATGTTCTTGACAATGTACGATGACATTAAATGGTAGTGCTAGATGTTGCTGTTTGGATTTCCAGTAGCAATGGTATAAAGGTCTTTTCTTCTACTTTACAGATTTACATATTTCTAGGTAATTTAAGCAAATGTCTAAAACTCTGACATAGCAATAATACTCTCAACAGATTTTGCTGCTTCTTCAGGGTCACTTGTCTAACTGGTACAACATCAGGTTTGATTTATTTGTGCTATCTTGAAGCTGACCTTGAGCAATTGATTTAGGTGTTCCATACATTATTCTCCTTTCCTTATGTGTGTTTCAGCTACATGTGTGTTGAACGTTATCTCTTCTGTTGAAGTATTTGGACAAATTGAATATTCCTTCTATTCAGTGTTTTGCTCAAGCTGGACGGAGAGCCCATAAGATGCTATTGGAGGCATAAATGCAACCAAACTGGAGAAGAGGTCACAGACACACTAGTAAGGAGGTAGCCCAACAATAAATTGTCCAAAAAATTCATTGTCTGGGGAGGTGTTTTTTGCCCCTGCTTTGCTGTTGATTCACCATCTCATCTTTTTTATTTTAACAAGTATTCAGCACATCAAGTGATGGTTTTTATTATCTGAGCTGGATTGTTGTAGGTTTTTCTTAAGCTACCAAGCCTCACTTAAATAGTTTTAACTGTTTGACCCTTTTGAAACACATTCCCTCTGGGCAAGGTATTTTGTCACCCAAGGCAAAGAACACAATAGTCTCCATGCCCAAGTTGCACATACAGAAGTTAACTGTACTGGCATTAGAATCTTAGTTTGACAATGTGGACAAAACAGCGTCTTGTAGGATGTTGAAGAGATAAGGCTAATTTAGGGGGTGCAGGGCTGGCCATGTGGCACACCAGGCCCTGACCTTGAACACTTCATGGCTACCCCCTGCTCCTTCTAAATATCTGCTAACCAAAGGCAGCTGCTTTGCTTTCCATAACGGTAGAACCACTTATTCTTCTCCTGTGTAAGCTGTCCCAGCCATTTCTTGAGATGTAAAAAGATGGATCATTAGCTGGTGAATCCTTATATCCTGAGAAAGATGGTGAATCCACATATCCGGAGAAAAAGCCCACTGCCTTCTGTAGCTTCTTTCATTAAGTCAAGCTGAAAAGCAATTTCACTGGGAAATATCGGTCATGTGACAGCAAAAGCTGACAATATCTTTGCTTTTTCTTAGATGTGAGTTAACAAGTGGGAGGTGACAGATGATAGCTTATCATTTGCTTGGGGCTCTCTGTTCATTGCTATTTTATCTTAATATGTCTGAGCCTGTGGAATGAAATAGAAAGTTGGTGTTTTGATGCCTGCTGGCTTCTATTCTAGCATGGCTAAGCATCATACACTCACCTTGAGCACCCACCTGGGTTTTGCAAGCACACCTTTAAAAAGCCTGTTTAATGGTCATCATCTATATATGTGTTTTTAAAATACATTAGCTGAAGTCCTATTGTGCAGTTCCATTTGTGTTGGGGTCACGAAATGAGCAGGCTGATGAGCTTTGTGATCACAAGTAATTAGGATAGCAAATAGTCTTAGAGAAGTTAAAGAAGTCAGCCACACACACAGGGATGTCTGCCAGCAGTGCTCCTGGTGGGCGACTAGTAGAAGAGGCAGAATAACACCGAATGGGTTCCCAATGAATTCTGCCCTGCCCCCAGGAGGACTGTGCTTTTATTAACCTTACAAGCTCACAGATAGTGGACAGTATACAGATAGGTTACAGAGTTCAGATAGGACAATGGTTACCTCATGTCATTATGATTGGCCTAAGGAAAGGCTCTATGCAAGCTCTCTAGCACCTATGAGAAAGAAGAAGAATGGTGGGCAGTCATGCCCCTCAGAAGCAGCTGTGACGTCATCCAGGAGGGTTTGCCCTCTACTGTAGATTAAGCCAACATCTTAGCAACCTTGGGAATGGCACCTCCACACATTTGTGCAACAGATGAGATCATAATTAGTGATAAATTGCTGATGATTAAAGGCAAATCACTACTGATTAAAATAATTTCAGTGTGAATATGACTAGTAAAAATTATGATGAAATTCCCAAAGAAAGCCTTTACTAAGCCTTTAATTTGCACTGCTAATGACATCATTACCACTCCACATGCAGAGCTCTGCAACAGGATTTCAGCCCATTACACTTTCAAGGAATATGGTATCTGGTGATTTGAGAAGAGAGTATATAATTGGAAAGCGGTGATGGTGATGTTTGAAATGTATGCTTAAGGCAGTGCTGGTTAATTAAATGCTTAATGTATTTGCTCTTTTGAACTAGAAAAACTTCAAATTTAAAACAAGTAGATTATAAAAAGTTAAAATAACTAACCACTCACACAGCTTTACAAGATCTAGAAGGTGTTGCCTACATCTCTGTCCTAAACAAAGAAGAAAAACATCAGTTCTTTCCTGAGATAGGTCTAATTTGAGTATCATTCACTTGTCAACAGGTTGTTTATTCTGCCTGCTGTCTGCAGATGTTTTAAGTGGCACTTTTGTTCATTTCAGCTTTCTCCATCAGACATATCCAGATAGTCAACTGATCTGTTGGCTAATGGGCTGGACTCCCTCCTCTCACCAATTATTAGTTTTTGCCAAGGTAAATTTCCCTCCCAGGCTGTATACAGATGTTATCGTTTGCTGAGGGAAGTGTGTCTTAGCAAACTCTTTGACCTCCTGACTCAGTCAGCAGGTTGAAGAATACACCTACAGTAGGAGTGAGTACCTGTGGCACTCCAGATGATTTTGGCCCACAGTTCCTGCAATCTCTCACCCCTGCCTATGCTGGCTAGGGCTGAGAGGAGTCGTAGGCTAAAGCTTTGGACAACCCTGAGTTGCTCATTACAGATGTAAGAGAATGTTCAAGATTCATGGTAAGGTTATGTTCTGTGGAGGAAATCACACCTTCCAAATTGGCAACAAAGAATGTAGTCTGGAAGTGACCATTAAACCAATATTGGCTATTTTTTGTACAGTACTTTATAATCTCTTTTTAATAGAATGTTATGAACATTAGCTCTTCAGGGTATTCCAGTTTGGCTCTTAAGACAGCAACTTTGCTAAAGTTAAAGTGACTTTGGGCCTCATTGATGCCTGGGTAGAAAACGAATGCACCCTACAGTGAGCTCCAAGGGAAAAAAAGAAGAAGAAAGGATACAAATGTAATGAACAAATCAAGTCCGAAAAGTGCAATTATTGCATTATATACATCAGGAAATCTCTTGTTAGTGTTTTTTGTTTCCTTTTTCACAAAGAAAGTTAGATTATTTTTCAGATTACATTAATCTCTCCACCATAATGCCATGCATGCAACAGAAATTACTCCCAAGAGTGTGCAGGACAGTAGCTTTATAGCACAATGCTAGACCCCAAAATAAGTGCTACTGAGATCAGTGGACCTTAATCCCAGATACCATATTTTTCAGTTTATAACACGCCCCTGTTTATAAGCCCCCCCCCTTTTCTAACCCAAAAATTAAGAAAACTTAGCTTTGAGTATTCAGCCTCTGGACTCAGACATTTGGATTCCCTGCTGAATCTGAGCCTACAGGCTCCACCTCCCACGAGGTGTGTTCCAGTTGGTTTGTACAGCATCAGCTAACGTCAGTTCCATAAGGCTCGTGATTGGAGGAAGCTAAGTCTCCTGACTATAGGAAGTTAAGCCTCGTGACTGAAGGAAGCCTGTTTACAGAGGCGAGATATGTGCTGTTTTGTTCTCTCCTCAGCTATCTCAGCTTACTTCCGTGTAAAAGACGCCCCTCAATTTTTAGTGTAATGATTTTAGGAAAAAGTAGTGTCTTGTACACGGAAAAATGCGATAATTGGGCACAAGATTGCAGTTTCACGAGACTTACTTTCTACTAATCTTGCAGAATGGTGTCTAATTAAGTTCTGCCCTCCCTACTGCATTCTTGTCTGCTCCAAAAAAGAATTTTTTGGGGGGAGGGGCAGAACTATCCATTAACACAATGCTAGACTCACCCCAGGGGGCCTATTGCTGAGGATACCCGTCTAGAATTGCACTGTTAATTTCCTTTGTATGATCCTTCGAAGAACCTATTCTCTACTTCACGTAAGGAAAGGAGAGTAGCAAGTCTCTTCCTTCAGTCTTCTCCTGGTGGTGTATCTGCTCCTGATTAGAAGAAAGGTGTGCGCACAGGCTTGTGGCTGGGAAAGAACAGTTTAACAACAACTGATAAGAGCTCTGAGAATTTGTTCATGGTCCTGTGAGCAGAAGCAACTAAAGTTAAAAAGAAGAAAGAGTTTAATATATGTAGCACAGAGCAAAAATCATGAAGTCCTAACTTAGCTCACACAATGCTTTCAGGAATAGAGGAAAAAAGAGTGACACTGTCAAAACACAACGTTAGTTTTCAGAAGCCTCCAGGCAAAATTTTATTTATTTAACATTAGTTCCTATTTTAATAACAAAAAGTGGCAGCATATTCTACATCAAAGAAAAAAAAAACTTTTCCTAATGTTTCCATTCCTCTTCTGAAGTAGAGGCACTGAAGTAATGGAGCTGTCTGTCTCAAAACAATTATGTGAGTGGCAGGATCTCAACCCCAGGAAAGCTGTTTGTCTGCACCAGGGATTGTGCTAGCAAGGCAGTCACATCTTGCACCGCTGAAACCAAACACCAGTGGGGGCAGGGAGGCAGTATAACTACTGAAATGTCTATACATGCGAAGAGAGCACAGGCTAGAGCCCAAAGCCTGGCTCTAAATGTCACTATCTTTTCCTTCTCCATCAAAAGGTAGAGATGCTGTCATGGACCATCTTGTAGAGATTTTCAAGCTGCTGTCACAGATCTAATGTATACCATGTCTTTTACCTTGGTAGGATAATCAACATTAATAAAGTGGTTTCACAAACGCAGGGATATTATTGTTCATGGTTAATTCAATTTGTTATGACCAGTAAATTTGGTTGGAAGATAAACATTCCCACATATTCCTTGTGAAAATGTTGAATGAAATGAATTGAAACAAGTTACCTGGACATCACTCAAGATCAGCTTTACTCGGTCAGAAGATCTGAGATGCCTGTTCCTTTATGGCTGAAGTGATTAAGAGAAAGGGACTCCGAGAAAAAAGGGAAGGTGAGCATGTAATTTAAGTCTTATTAACAATACTATTATTATTAATACAGTATTATTTTGTATGCTAAAACAAAACAAAACAGAGCAAAAACAAACAAAAATAGTACTAAATATGTGTAAGTTCCATTACACATATGCCAACCTCATCTATATAAACAAAACAAAAATTGGTTGTCGTGGGTTTTCCGGGCTGTTTGGCCATGTTCTTAAGGTTTTTCTTCCTAACGTTTCGCCAGTCTCTGTGGCCGGCATCTTCAGAGGACAGGAGTCAGAACGCCGTCTGTGCTCTGTTGCAGTTTGTTGGATAGTTGAGTATTTATAGCTGTGGGAACAGCTTTTGTCCTTCTCAGGAGATTGGGTGATTATTTGTGGGTGTATTGTTGTGATAAGGGGGAGAGATGATCTGTCACTGTGATTGATGGGTGTCGTTAGCTGGTCTTTTGTGTGCAGTGATCACTGGTCCTTGTGGCTGGGTAGAGTTTGTTGACCTTTTGCAGGCTGTATTTTTCAGGGCTGGGAGCCAGGCTTTGTTGAGTTTTAAACGTTCTTCTTTTTTGTTGAAGCTCTGCTGGTGTTTGTGGATTTCAATGGCTTCCCTGTGCAGTCTAACATAATGATTGCTGGTGTTGTCCAGTACTTCAGTATTTTGAAATAGAATTTCATGTTCAGCTTGTTTTAGGGCATGTTCAGCTACTGCCGATTTTTCCAGTTGTTTTAGTCTGCAGTGTCTCTCATGTTCTTTGATTCTGGTGTGAATGCTGCGTTTTGTGGTTCCAATATATACCTGTCCACAACTGCAAGTTATCCAGTATACTCCTGCAGTGGTGAGGGGGTCCCAGCAGAGCTTCAACAAAAAAAGAACGTTTAAAACTCAACAAAGCCTGGCTCCCAGCCCTGAAAAATACAGCCTGCAAAAGGTCAACAAACTCTACCCAGCCACAAGGACCAGTGATCACTGCACACAAAAGACCAGCTAACGACACCCATCAATCACAGTGACAGATCATCTCTCCCCCTTATCACAACAATACACCCACAAATAATCACCCAATCTCCTGAGAAGGACAAAAGCTGTTCCCACAGCTATAAATACTCAACTACCCAACAAACTGCAACAGAGAACAGACGGCGTTCTGACTCCTGTCCTCTGAAGATGCTGGCCACAGAGACTGGTGAAACGTTAGGAAGAAAAACCTTAAGAACATGGCCAAACAGCCCGGAAAACCCACAACAACCATCGGATCCTGGCCGTGAAAGTCTTCAAGAAAAGAAAAATTAACTGGGGCAATTTTAGGACTAACAAATTTATTTGTCTATGAACTTTCATGCATTCCAATCCACCTCTTCAGAAGCAAGGGGCACACTATCTGGGCCATAGATTTATATACCATGACCTCATATTGTGGTCCATGTGTTTGGAAAAATGTATTGCTCAAATGGAAACAAATTTGTTAGGCTTCACAGTGTTATAATACTTTTTGCCCCTCCTACCCAAAATGTGGCTACCTCTCTCATAGTCCACTTAAAGTGTTAGCTCCGCCTCTCGAAGCAGCACATGTAATATGGAGATCTACTCTTCCTTCAATACCACGTGAGATGCTGTTTGAAAGAATTCCTTAATCCTTCAGAAATCAGGAGTCGCAAAGGATCAGGCAAAAATCACATATTCTCTTGTTCTTTCATCAGAAGATCCTGCAAACAGCCTTCCAACTTAAAATCTATCTGAATTACAACACAGAGTAGACCATGATAACAAGACAACAATAATGTCAAGCTGGATCAGGAACTAGAACGGGTGAAAATTTAGTTAATAGAACACATCCTTAAAGAGGAAATGTCCTAAATGTTTTTACAAAAAAGCTGCAACTTCTAGCATAAATGATTGTTCCTTTTGCACAATCTTCTTGTACTATATTTAAAACATTAAGAACGAATGGCTTTCAGGCCAGCATCCTATTGCCTGAATAAGAAAAGTATCTGTGCAAGAGGAGAGAAGCAATTGTGTGAATATTTCCCCTGCTGCAGCAACCTCCCTGTAATGAACCCCTTCTTGAACTGGGTTTGAGCCTGGTTGCGCAACTGCTCATGTGATGGGAAGTGCTGGAGAGCACTTACATGATTGCCCTTCTTGAATGCAACTAGGCAATAGGATACTGACATCATTATCTTTTAAGGACAGAACTATCTCTAAAACTCATGAAATCTGCATTACACAGTGGAATTAACAACAGAGCAAGCGAGCAGGAATGTACACAAAAGAAAAATAGCATAGCACTAAGAAAGTGATGGGGGCAGGGAGAACCAGCATCCAGTGTTTTTCCAGGTAAAATAAATTAAGAAGGAAATGCAGGAAAGAGAAAACTCTATTGGATTGGGGGGGGGAGAACCCCTGTTTGGACACAACATTATTTCTTTAGAGCTGCCACATCCAAAGTCAAATTAGCAATGACATGACATCATTGAGCAGGAGCTCAAAATGAAGAAGTGTTCTTGAATAGAGCAACAGATTCTAGTTTAGAGGCTCTTGAAAGTAATAAGGGTATAGCTGAACAGGTTACATAAATACTAAGTTGTGTAAGTGGGCATTGCCTGTAGATATTTAGATACAAGTATGAAAATTGAAAAAAAAAATTAAAAAATGATCTAAAATCAGCAGAAGGGGGCAAACATTCAAATAAATGAATTATAATGAAAAGAGGCATTTCCATGTGACAGAATAGTTTCCTTCTCAGGTATCTGGTCTGCTTTTGTAAATTAAATTTTAAAATATGTCAAAAATATTCAGTCTTCATCAGATAAAAGCAAGATTTTTGTAAGACTTTCAAAATCTCAGTCTGCAGTTGGGATGCTTAGCTAATACATCAACACTGGCTAGCCTGCCAAAAACATTAAAATAGAAGAAGAGACATCATAAATTAGTAAATTGTCATCTCTTCTTAAAATGAATCCCCAGTGTCAGACACCATTATAATAGTAAAAGCAGGCTACCTAAAAATAAGGACTAGAGAGGATCAAAAAACACAGAACAACTTCATTTTAAGTGGGTTTCTAGATGTAATCACAGTTTGAGAGAGCTGGTCATGATTTAACTTGGACCCTTGAAAAGCATTCACATTTTGAAATTTCAGTGTTCATCTGGGGAACTATAATATCACACGCTAGAAACCTTTATTAAATCAGTGCATTCATTTATTTGAGATAAAATGTTTTATTCAATCACTGTATTTTGATAGAGTAGACTAGCACGCCTACGAGAGATAATAGATTGAACAGAACATCCTTGAAGGAGAATAGCTGGCTTCAGATCACCTCTCTCATACACAGGAGACATTTGGCTTCGAGTACCCACAAGAGATCCAAAGCTTGGGAAGACAGATACACCAGTGATACCTGGTTTAACAAATCAGACTTTGATTCACCTCACTATAAAATTTGAGGATTCCCCCCTCCAAATAATCCGTGCTTAAAATACCATATGCCATCTTTTAACCTATCTAGGAAGATTGGCTCTGATGCCTTTATGGCAGCTCAGCCATGTGTACTGTAAAGCCTCGCTAGGTTCTCAGCTATCATCTCGACAGCTTTGAGCAAGAATGAAACAGAAAGTTATAGCCTATTAGTTTTCCTCCTGCAGTTTTGTTTCACCATTCCATCTAACTCCATCATCTCTGCAATTCAAGCTTTATAGCACAATCTTATGCATGCCTACTCAGAAGTCCTTCTCACTGGGCTCAATGGGATTTACTCACAGGCAAGTGGATACAGGATCATACCATTAGTCAGACAGAAGGTACTTCAAAGATTCAGAAAGTTTATTTATGAATGTTGCTTATTATGCAAATTGATCTCATCTCTGGCCTGATTTTCTGGGTATATCTTCCATCTCTTCATACTCTCAGAAAGGAAGGAAGAAAGGAATTGGTTTCCAAGTTATATATTAACGAAGTTTCCCATCTGGATTTAAGTTCTTCCTTCCTCATGCTTACATTTGCAGCACTGGTATCTTTGCCAACATAGCTTGAGTGTCATAACATGAATAAATTGTAAATTTTCCGGAGGGTTTAATAAAAATCAAAGAAACCAATTTTTTTTCTTTGTTTGCATATCTATTTTAAAAAAAGCCCTCAAAACTAATGTCTTACTGTGGCATATGTATTTACACTCCTGAGATCAAAACCTGTCTAGGCAAAATCTATTGCACTGTCAATCCTCGTAGCTCTTTTGTTTTTGGTGTTTATAAATTTCAAATATTAAACCTCTCTACTTCATTTCTCTCCCATGTCAGAAGACACACATATTGGTTACAAAGAGCTTGAAAAAAGGACTGTGTGAAACTTATGCAGCAGGCCTAGGTAGTTATGATGAAAGTACTGCAGTGTGGAAAAGATAAAAAGGTGATAAGACATTTCCCTCTGTTATATAAGTCTTGGGTCGCAACGTGAAGCAGCATCTAACTTGCATATCAATATTGAACAAATTGCCTTGTTCCTATTTAAAAATTCAGCAAACCTAGCTGATATACTACCGGGAACATGTTGGATTTTTTTTCAAAGAAAAAAGTCAGTATTATCAAAAGGCATTCTGTAAAGGAAACTGTTTATAAATTTCCTTTTATTTTTTCAGCATATAGAAGTGAATTTCAAAATGAAAATAGTTATTTGTGTGCACTTTTATTTGGTTACTATGTTGGCTACCGATTTTTTTTTAACTCAGAAGAAAACAACAAATTGATGGAAGAAGGTTCAAATTCAAATGGTGGGTACAGCATTTAGTTCTCAAAACAAGCAAACTATTGCTCTGTCTGACATATTTGCATGATCCATGTACTTAACACAATTGTATGGCTAAAATTGTAGGCTGACATTTTTCTGTAGCTACTGTGATAAATCTGCACTAGTTTTCACAAAGTAAGACCCATTGCCTACCCTTTGGATTCATTTCTTCCTGGCTACTGACATCTGAGATTAGGGTCTAACACTTGGACCTTGAAAGTTGCTAATGAGGAAGGGTACAGGACCTATTGCTTTTAGAATGACAGAAGTCAGACTTCAATTTAAAAAGTAAAATTTGGATTCTCTGAATTGGATAACATTTGTTCAATATCGTATGTGCCATTCTTGAGTACGAGACTGGAAAAGGTGGCGGTTCTCTTGGTTTTCAGATTCTGACAGGCTTGGTTGCCCCAGCGGATAACTTACATTGGGGGAGAAAACCTGGGAGTGCTGCTTTGTTAGCTATCCTGGACATCCAAGTGGTATCTGATAATGAAAGATCATACCATCTTGTTCACAGTTACCTAGCTGGGATGGGACTGGAAGGCACAGAATTATGATGACTTCAGACCCTTCTAAAGGAGTGACTGCACAGGTTTGTATTGGTTAACATGTGTTCCACCCATGGTCTTTGTGCTTCAGGATTCCTATGCTTTAACAGCCACCTGGGAAAGTCATCTTAATCTTGTGCAAATATGTTATCACTACACCAGTAACACATCACCTTACATCACATTTCAATCTACAAATTCAAAGGCAACTGTGTAAGTCTTGAACAGAGGGCTATAAACGGGTCAACAAGCTAACGCTTAATCTAGAAAACATAACAATGCTATGGGAAGATAAATGGGTAAAGGAGAGGACTATCAATAGATAGGCTGGTGGTGCTAGTGGTGAGGAATGCCATTTATTAGCTTTGTAGGACTCCTACAATCATAGAATAATGGAATTTGAAGAGCCCTATAATGCCATCAAGTCCAACCTCCTATTCAATGTAGGAATCCAAATCAAACTTCATCTGACAGATTGTTGTCTAATTTTCCCTTGAATGTCTCCAGCGTTGGAGCGCTCAGGTCATTATGAAAAATGAAAAAGTTATAATGAAAATGTCATTAAAGGTAAAAAGATACAACAATATTCTCAAAAATCTATGCACTGTTCAAGCTTCATAGATATGATTGAAAACTCTGAGAGAATACATGGGCCACAATCCTACACAGGAGCATTATTCAACAAAGGATGTGGGAGATATTGTAGCATAGCACCTCTCTGCATTAGTGGGTTAATATCATGAATTCCAGATCTCAACCCTTTACCTCTGTCCAGACACTAGCAAGCATCACAATGTATTTCACGTGGTCAGTCACTGCTTGGCTGATCTTGTGAGGGCAGCAACATGTCCTTGCTGACACAGCCACAGTGTGTTGCCAGAGGCCCTAAAGGTTCAACTATGGAAGTCATGTATAAATATACTTCTATCAGTCATACAAAAATAAAAATACCAAAATCCTCCTGTGTAGTTATGCCAGTTTTGGAGGCAAATTGCTTCAGGTTAAAAAAATCACAGCAGACATTATACAGTATGTTGAATCAGGGTCACACAACTCACAAAAAATGACTGGGGCAAATTCACTTCTAGAAGTTACACTACTTTTAAGCTACATCAAGCAAGTAGATTTTGGCCAATAATACACTGAATGACAATTGGTAGAATTCACCATATGTGCAGGAAAAAATAAAAGCTTGAGTCATAAACCGTTATGTCAGAACACATTTAAAATACTGGGAGTAAAATATGGAGGCCAGTTTAGCAG
This sequence comes from Intellagama lesueurii, assembly GCA_037013535.1. Classification (NCBI taxonomy): domain Eukaryota; kingdom Metazoa; phylum Chordata; class Lepidosauria; order Squamata; family Agamidae; genus Intellagama; species Intellagama lesueurii. Next base: position 48,611,353 of record JBAJHW010000001.1, read on the forward strand.
CATACTCTGCATGCAATCTGTGGAATTATTGAATATCCATTAATTAGCAGTCATTATTACTATACCTGCACCCAATATTTTAGAAGTGGATGGCATCCAACCATGTCTATGAACTTTGGTCAAAAATTATTCAAATGACTTTAGAGAAATTGTTTCATATTTAAAATTTTCCACTGTGTTAGTGTATTGCAGAAGAAACAACAAAAGGTCTTGTGGAACCCTAAACATAAATATAATTTATTTGGTATAATTTTATACGTACTGTAATTCACTTCTTTAAATGCATGGAGTGTAGCCCCAGCAGAGACATTTAAGGTACCATGGGACTCTCTGTTCTTACAAACTCTACATATGGACAAGTTACAGAAGAGGAAAGAATCCTAATTCAGAGAACTATTAGAATGCTAGGAGACTGTGCATGACTGCTGCCAAGTGATGTCCATCTGTATCTTCTGCCATGTGGGAGAGGACCTCTGTAGAGTAAGCCTGTCTTATGCCCCACATGTCTTGTTTAGGCCCAGAAGAAAAAGCTCTCTGTGTGCTCAGTGGGTAAAAGCTTATCCGTAGTTCAGTTCTAATGGAGTTGGTTTTGTGAGATATGCATGCCAGCAGGCATTTTCTGGAATGCTAAGTTTTAAGAAGATCCAATGCAATCTAAGTACTCAATTAAGTTTTCCTGCTGTCAATTATGAGATGTGAATGAGCCCCTTGAGTTTTTGCAGTTCTTCCCCTTATCTAGCTGCTGATGGCACCTCATATGTGTGCAAAATTTTGGATCCTGGGCAATATAAGACCATTTGCTCTACTTATGATGTGAAAGTACATTAAGCTTAATGTATTGGTATAAATGGCTGGTGACTCATCGCCTTGGAACAAGATCTTTATTCGATCTACTGTTATTTGGTACAAAAAATAATGGGCCAGAGAGATTTTGGAGTTACTGATGTCACCTCCTAACTCCATGTTCAATGCTGGTGATGACTTTCAAATTTCCCATAGAAAAAAATTGAGAAAATAGTACTCCCCCCCCCCCCCCCCAGTTTTCCATGTACGGTTTTGCTTGTTAATATCAGACATTTGTATGCCTTTTAAAAAATTCATGCAGTGTCTTCTTCCTCTTAGCAGGATGTACATCCTAGTTACAGATGCTGCTGAACTATGGGCTGAGCCAGCATGCTATATGAATAATTTTCATGCCAGGTAAATCCATCGCAGGTACCATAACTACAGCTGGTGCTTTCTTGCCCATTTGCTCTTCAAGATGTCTTTGGAGTCCTAAAATATAAACAAACAGATCCAGTGACATTTTTCTATCCATTAATTATTTCAACACTGCACCATTAAACAAAGTAACATATTGAAAAGAAGGATATTATCTAAAGCAAAAGAAAAATAACCTGGAAGAGTACAGAACACAGACACATCAGATGAAAAGTATAAAACAAACTGTTTAGAATACTCAGGCTAGCATTTGAGGTGTGCAAAAAAGAGATGTCTTTTTGGACTGCAATCCCCAGAGTTCTCCCAAGAATTCATCAGGCAGTGCTCATTGCATCCCGTGTGTTGAATGCCCTGCAGTAGAAAGCTTGGCTACTGCCTGTTTTGCTATCATTGGTGACAGAACAGGGGTGGGGGTGGGGGAATCAACTTTTGGAGTTCAATTCCCTGGATCCGCCAAGCGCCATGGCTAAGGTTCTCTCTAATTTTCCACCACTGAGCAGAAATCCCGCCCTGTGCATGCAAAGTTCCAGCCATGACTGGAACCAAATGGGCAGCAACACTAACTGTGGGTGCACAGCACTAATACAGCACTGCGCAGCTGCGCAGCTTAGAGGGAACATTGCCCATGACCCATGCTGGCTGGCAATTATAGACCAAAAAAATTCACATATTTCTAATTTTCCATGCTTTTATATCCTTTTTAATCTGATGTGAGTTTTTCTTTTGGAGGGGAGTCTTCCTCTTTTGTGGTATGCTGCTGTTTTGTTTAAGACAGTATATTTTGGATATAGGGACTGATTCCCAGGTCAGTACTCCTATTCTTCTATAATTCAGGGAACGCTCACAGTCCAATTCTAAACATTCACTCAAACCTAACCCCCTGAGGGGTCAATTGGGTGTCACGTGTTGGGTGGGTGCACCCAAATCTGTGTATTTCTTAAATGTGTAGAGAACTGACATTTTTCACTATTTTCTGACTCCAATCCCATGCTTACACATAGTGTTGCCAAATTTCTTACTGCTGCAATGGGCATTAGAAAAAGAACCCTAAAAGTGGATGAGCCTCTGTAGTTAGAGCATGGTTTGCTAGACATTTTGGAATTGCTTTAGGGGAGATGTTTTGATGCTGTTGTTGTTCACCTCAGAACCGATTATTGCTTTGCATTCGATCCCAATATTTTTGTATACTTCTGTATATTTATATATTTTGATGTTTTATTTGTGGCTGGTCTTTTGACCGTAATAAAGTTTTATCTATCTATCACTATTGCATTTCTGGATACTGAAATATACACTAGTACAATACAATACACTTTTTGTCATTGTTCAGAAACCCTTTTTTTAAAAAAAGTACACCATTCAGCACAGTAATTAGTTTGGGAGAAAATAAGAATTCCTTAACACTGTCTTATCTGATGATCTGGGCATCATTAACAGACATAATTACACATCACAGATCTTATCATAGGTAATGCAAACAAAGTGCGAATAATCTGGAAAAATGGCTAAACCATGTAAAAATTATTTGCAGCAAACACTTGTTTTATTAAGTAATGTTGCATCTTTTTAAAGAACAATGGTAGTTAACTGAGGCCTTGCAACACTTAAATATCTGGAGATATTTTCTATTACTATGCAGTAGTGAAGAGAACTGAGACGGAGGAAAAGCTGCAGGCTTGGCTTTTAGCTGGCCTCCTACAGTCAGATTCTACAATTGTAGTAATGCAGTGTTTCATACCAGTAAGATTCTTAGCTGTGTAGGCAGAAAATGTTATCTTTTCGTACTGACTACAGAGCTGTGAGCAACCTTGTGTCACTCAGAGATTCCACAGAAATTGTTTTTTACTTACCAGTTTTACAAGGAACTGAGCATTCAGCTTACAGGCTCAAGGTTTTCTCATACAGAAACTACAGCCTTCAGAATGGGTTAACAGATGGAAACTGCTGATGTGAGAGCTGAATATTGATGGAACTGAACCCAAGATCAATAGTCACTCTAGAGGTCAAAAGGACGTCATGTTTCATGTTCAAAGCAACCCATTTTATGTATTCCAGCAATGCACTCGATCAGGGTGAGTTCCAATAAGGCCACTAAAAGTTTACCTGTGCATCTATACCTCCACTTCCACATGCTTCTTAAATGGATGAGAGGCATCCAGGAAGACAATCTGGTAAAACACTTCCTCTTATTCCCAAGGAAATCAGTGGCATATAAGCACTTCCATTGCTTTTAGTGGGTCTTGGGCCCAATTTTCACTGGATTGGGAAGACCTAAGCTATCAATACACATATATTATTTACATTTCTAATAAATAATTTCAAACCCACATTTATATATCAAATACTTATATATATATATATTAGACTATCTGGCAGAGAATGAAATGATCCAAAGGCAGATCCTAGTTAGTGTACATGTAAGGCTAGCTAAGTGGCCTTGGGCAAACTGCACAGTTCCAGGGCACCCCCCAGAAGAAGGAAAGAGTAAACCAATTCTGAGTGCTCTCTGTACCTTGCAAATCCTGAAGAGGTTCACCATAAGTCAGAATTGACTTGACAGTACACTATTTATTATTATTATTATTATGATTATGACGATGATGATGATGTGAGGTTCAGATGAAAGAAATTTTAACATTCTGACATTTAAAACCCCTATTTTGATGGGATATGTTATCATAAAGTAAAACAATAATAAAAACAATTGTGCACCATCAGATTGATCATGACTTATGGTGACCCTTCTCCAGGTTTTCTAAGTACAAGTACTCAGAGATGTAGTTTACCAGTCCCCTCTTCTGGAAGCGCTTTGGGATCATGTAGCTTACCTAAGGCCACATCTGCTGATTCTTCTCCTACACGAGACAGTGGGGAAATGAACTCCCGAGCCCTAGTGCACTAACTCAGTAAGCTATCTCAGCAGCTCAAGTAGCTACTTTATATTCTACAGTGGACGAGGATATAGATATAGATATATCAATTCCATCTCGCTTTTTATGAAAGTCAGTTGCTAATATGCTTTTAACTGTACCGTGCCATTAACATTTCAGCACCTCACCGTACAACAAGCATTTGTTTCAATGCAAATTCTAGACAAATAATCTATTTACCATTGAAGAAGGTTCCTAGCATTTGCCATTGCTAGCAGAAAACCATGAGGACTAGCCTGAAAAATATCTTCTTAAATTAAAGTGAAAAAAAAAAATACTCATTGCAGAAATAATACAATTATCTGAGCACCACCTTCTTTCCAGTGTCATCATTTTGCTCCTTTCTCTGCTATTCCACCCTGCATATAAACCAAACACACTGTTATATCACTTAGCACAGGCCTTTAAATCCCAGAGCTAATAAAGCTCCATTGCTTCAGCTGTATGGATTTGACATGCAGCATGTGCTTTGAAGGGAAGCTTCACAGGGGATCAGGTTCCTAACAGTCAACTAAGAGTTCCAGTCCCAAAAGATGTGCCCCTGGCGTGCCGAGCACTTAACCCTTCGACCAGTACCAACATGACTGTTCACAAATTATTGATGTCTCTAAATCCCTGGCAGATTGCAGACAGGTCTTGTCTCCCTTGAAGCCCAAGCATATGGCCACTAATGGGATGGATTAAGAGAGAGAGAGAGAGAGAATACATTCACACACTCAGCCTTTGCCACATGAATGCAAAGCCACAGAAACTGGAGAAGGTGATTGAACTGGACTGAACACTGCTAAATACATGATTAGCCTCTTGTTATGGATCATTTCCATTGATCTATATCTGGTTTTGCAGCACAGTTTAATTAAAGCTGTCTGGAACAAGCCTGTTCCCTAAATGATCAGCTATGCAATGAAAACGTGAAATCTGAGGAAGCTGGAGGCCTTTAAAAAAGCATCACTGACTTTGTGGTTAACAGTAGCAGAAAGGAAAATATATTAAGGAACATTAATTTTTTGTTGCTATATTTCAGGGTCAGGAAGCTGTTTTTTTTTAAAAGCAGACTTTTAAAAATGTTCTCCAAATCAATCCTATAAGCTGATGGAAAGCTTGCTTATAAGTTAATTGTTGTAGGATAAAAGGATTAAACAGAGCTATCCTATGCATGTCTACTCAGAAGTAAGATACACTAAGTTGAATGGGATTTACTCACAAGTTTAAGCAGAGCTTAAAAATGTACTTTAAAAAAAATCATAATGTAAAGAACCCCAAAGTAACTTATCACTGCTACACAATTTTAAAAGTAAGTTGTAGAATTGTATTTTTAAAAACGGCTGTGCTAGACTGTTTTAGAATACATATCAAAAATAGAAACACAAGAGTAGTGGAGTGTACAAGTTACTCCACAGGTTTATATACACAGAGGACATAGCAGAAGGAGGGGGCACAATTGGTGACAATTACATCGATAATGGGATTTCAAAATGACAATGCCATTATTAACACCAGTAATGATTAGTCAAAATGGTGATCACACAAACATCCTATTATCAGCAATAAGATGGTTTGCTGTCACACACACATGCACACACACACAGGGGGACACAGAAGGATCCTCTCCTTCATTGAAAAGGGGACTGAAAATAAAACAGCCAACATTATACTGCCGTTGTACAGAATGCTGGTAAGGCCGCACCTGGAGTATTGCGTACAGTTCTGGTCGCCGCACCTCAAAAAAGACATTGTGGAACTGGAAAAGGTGCAGAAGAGAGCAACTAAAATGATGACTGGGCTAGGGCACCTCCCTTATGAGGAAAGGCTACAGCGTTTGGGGCTCTTTAGAGAAAAGGCGCCTGAGGGGGGACATGATTGAGATGTCTAAAATTATGCAGGGGATGGATAAAGTGGATAGAGGGAAGCTCTTTTCCCTCTCACAAAATAAAAGATTTCTTTACCCAGAGTGTTGCTAGTCTGTGGAACCCCTTGCCACAGGATGTGGTGATGGCATCTGGCCTAGATGCCTTTAAAAGGAGATTGGACAGATTCCTGGAGGAAAAGTCTATCGCAGGTTACAAGCCATGATGGGGATGTATAATCTCCAGGCTTAAAAGGAAGGTACCTCCAAATGCCAGATGCAGGGGAGGGGTATCAGGAGACGGGTCTCTAGTTGTCCCGTGTGCTCCCAGAGGCATCTGGTGGGGCCACTGTGAGATATAGGAAGCTGGACTAGATGGGCCCTTGGCCTGATCCAGCAGGGCTCTTCTTATGTCCTTATGTTCTCTCGGATGAATATAAGGCCTGTGAACATACTCAGGCATCCCCTGGTTGATCCTTCTGTTCCAAAAGCACTACTGAATTGGAGGAAGAGAAAAATATACGCTGCACATTATGTCTATTAATACTATAGATTTATACTTGCTATTTCCATAAATTAAAAACATAATCACTGGTTATGTTGTTTTGCAAAAGAAATATTATTATGCCTTTTGCTTGCAGCTTTGGCTCCAGATTTTCCAGAGTTCTTGCTTTTGTAGAGAGCCCATAAGTGAATGGGATCCTCTCCTCTTTAGACTTATTGCTGCTCATGTGAAGGAAGTGATAGCTTTTATGTGTAGAATTACAGAATAGCCTCCAACAGCCTGGCAAAAGGTCATCATCACTTGTGTAATGGAAAACATGAAGAGAGCGAGAGAGAGAGAGAGAGAAGTACATTGGAGAAGTTGGAGAGCAGAGTCTGTGACAGAAAAAGCTGTGGGACTTCAGGGAAACTTTTTTCTGCCTTCACCTTGTCGTTAGCCTTCAGGAGGGATACAAAAACCAGTCCCTCTTGCTGCTTTGACTCAGAATTAAACTGCCCAGCTCGTGAATCTCATCAGCACCAATCACCACAGTCCCTCCCCCAATACAGTCCGCTTCTCTGTCTTGCCCCCTGCAACTATGAGTCTCAAACCTTTGTTTTTGGTGGACCATTTAAATATTTCTGGTGGGCCTCAGTGGAGCACTTTAATAAACTTTTCTGTTTGTTTTATAAATTAGGGCACATACAATATTAAAATGAAAACCTTACATTGTTAGCCTTACCGTGATACAGCTGAAAAAAATTGCGACCAATACATTGATATAAAATCAATATACATAAATTAGCTGAAAATCCTAAATACAAACCATGTACACAAGCTAGCTGGTAAAATGTGTCCAATGAAAACCAGACATGCACAACTGACAAAATACAACCAATTAAACCTATGTAGGTATAATAGAAGGGTGACAGAAGAAAAAATCCTAAACATTTTACCTCTGGATGATTTCTTTTAAAAACAAAATCCCCTTTAGGTCTGGCATGACTGCGAAAACAGATACTGTACTGTGAAAAATCGCAAATCCTAGGCTACAATGGTGAGAAGGGGTTTTTAATAGTACAAGTTGAGGGCAAAAGTAATAGACTGCCATGTTACAAAAATTATGTTAGAGTATAAGAGCTAGCTCTAATCAGAACAGTCTTCATCTCTTTCATCAGAAGAACACTGGTCAACTACATGGCCACAAATAGGCATCTCCAGCCACACCAAAACTATTCTGAAAACCCCGTCAATGGAGTTCTCGGACAACCAGTGGGGCAAGCAGTTTTCATTTTTAGGGCAAGACCTCCGCACTCCATAAACACTTCTTTTTTAAAAAATTATTGACAGGCCAGTGTTCTGCAATAAAGGGCAGAGAAACCAATCTTAATCTCAATCTGACGCAAGAATGGCACACATTTATTTGATGATTCCTCCTACCCATGCTTCAAGACTGGTAACACAAATCTAGCAAAAACAAACAAACAAAATCAACAACAAACACAAAGAAAATCAGGTAAAATCAGCAGCACAAACAATAAAACACAGCTACTTCTTATTTAAAAACTGAGGTAAACAGAATGGTTAAGTTTGGCATCTAAAACACTGCAATGTTGGTGTCAGGCCAGGGACTCTGTGAAGGGGTATCTGACAGTTCTGGAAAAGCACAGGAAAGGACCCTCTCTTTGTACTTCTCTAACTTCAGGAGGAAGAGGCACCCCGAACAGGGCCTCACAGGTAGACCTTAACTAGGGTTGCCAGATACATGGGTACCAAAAGGAGGACATAAAAAGACAAAAAAGAGGACAGAGGAGGACGTATTGAATGTTTCATCTGAATCGTTCCGGATTAAACCCGCAATCAATACAATTTTATTACAATAGCTGCCAATAAATGTCTCTTAGTGAACCGACCAAGAAACAGTTGTGTTAAAAAAATAAAAATAAATATTATATCACCAACAAAGTTAAAATAGAGCAACTGGTATTATTAGGCTGCCAGGTTGCACAAAAATATATTCCTTTAAAAATACAATCTCCCTGCTTAGACACTCCAGAAGTTGCTCTACAGTCCCCCATTAGCAGGTTTTGGAAAAAAACTTTATTTATTTACTTTAATGTTGGCATAGCGGGTGTTGGATTTCAACACCATCTGGAAGGCCACAGGTTCCCAAGCTCTGAAAGACACCCTTCTCTTCAGAACCACTCCTTTGGTTCACGATGGCTGCTGCTGAAGGAGGAAGCCCAACTCTAAAGAGCGCCACTGCCCCTCCCCGTTTCTTACCTGACCTGAGCAACTGGTATCAGCCTCCTTCCTAGCAACCAGGGAGACAACGAACGAAACAGGCGCCCTGTGATCACAAGACTTCCGCCCGTAAAAAAAAAAAAAAGACTACGGCGTGATTCCGTGATGGGTTCACTTCCGCCCTTACAAAATAATTCTTCGTTACGGTGTACCCTTAGTTCCAAACCATCTGTTTTTCCTCGGGGTGAGACGAAGAGGAGGAGGAGGAAGGCCACGTAGACAAAAGCCAGACATTTTAAAGATTTTTAGCTTTGCCTGCCGGACGGAGGACATTAGGCTAAAAAGGAGGACATGTCCTCCTTTTGCCGGACGTACGTCTGGCAATCCTAACCTTTATGGGAGATGGCAGAGACCTAGGCTGCAGATAAGCTGAAGGCAAAGGGAAGCCCTTCACATAAATAGAATCTGCAACTTTTCGAGAGCTAAATCACCAGTTGAGGAAATGAAAATTACTTGGCATTCTTTTGAAGTAAAGTTAAGTAGATCATTACTAATAAATTTTTCAGGGTTTGCTGGAAAGGGGAGGGGGTGGGGAGGAGGAAACCAAATATGTTATTTTTAGAGATGGTTCAATTATGGGCCTGTCAGCATTGGCACTACATCCTTTTATTAGGCCACCACCCTAACTTGCCCCCCCCTTCCCCTCCAGTAAAGTTTGCTTAATGACCAGTTTAACAAAAGATTTTTCACTGTGGGTGTTAATTAGAGCTTTGTGGACTCTATAGGATGTGTACTCAGTAAAACCTGTAATTCAAGTCAAAAGATGTGGGAGCACGCCAGCCCCTTTCTCTCTTTCCACCAAGACATGGCTTGACTAAAATGTATCTAAGAAACTATTGCCCTTCTTCTTTCTATGGATACACCAAATCATTCCATACCACTCTGGAAGAGAATCAGCCTTAGAACAGACAACATTTTTCAGAAGCTCTATATTTTAAAACTGGTAAACCCAGCTGCACTATCACAGCAGCCTCTGAGTGGATGCTACAGGATATTGTTCCCTTCTCATGCTTCTTGTGAGAAGTCTCTCTTTTTAATTCTTTGGTGTCCCTGCTCAGTAAATTAGTCCTGTGTCTCATCAAGTTTACCCGTATGAAACAAAGGTAGGTTATGTTTCTTTTCACATTTTTTGAATGACAAAGGGCTGGTTCACATTGGCCTATATCCTACTCCTAGTCTGCTAGAGCAGACCCACTGAATCAGTTGTTGAATGGTGAGTTAATACTTACGAAAATCATATTAATTCACTGACACCATTGCAGTTTGAACTGTTGCTAGGATTCTAGCCATACTATCTTAGAAGCAATGTGCTATAAGCACTATGGCATAGATATGGTGTGCATCTTTCCTCATACATAGAGCATGATAATCACACAATTACTGAGACATCATAGATTATCTTCTAAACCACTTCAGAGATAGGTACAATTATCTTGAATTCTACAGAATCATAATGCTCAGTATTCTAAACAAGCCTTTTAAAGTGGATTCAAGTTTATTTTTAAAATCATTTTACATTGCCTCCTTAAAAAAACAGATCCTCAATCAGATTATAATTCTACTTAAAACAAAATAAAACACAAATTCTAAAAAATTTAAAATAAGTTAAAATAAATCAACATAAATTAATCAAAATAAATGCCCAAGTCAGTAGAATTCACAATTCAAATGGAAACTATTTTGGACTACCATGAACAAATTCAGTAAAATGAGAGATGAAATCTAAAATATTGTGATGTTTATTTGACTGTTACTAGACCTGATTATTAAATCTAAGCTGAAATCCATTGCTTTTTTATGCAAGAAGAAGGCAAACTGTAAAATTAAATCAGTTCTAGCTGGCAGCCCCACTGGTATTCTTGAGCATGTGCCAAGCCAGCAGGGGACACCCCAAGAATCCCAGCAGCAACTCATTAATTGCCAGCTGGAATTTTACACTGCTTCTCTTCCACATGTGTAAAAATCAACAGGATTTCAACCATTAACTGATGACTTTTTGAGTCAAGAATTTAGGAGCATTTTTAGAGGGTGGGGAGGCAGTTCAAGAACATGATGAGAATTCAGCTTTAAGCTGGCATCCTCCTAATTATTGAATATTATAGTTCCAGAAAAGCTTAAACAATGAGCAGAATGAGCAGAACAGTTTTGGGATTGTGAAATCAGCCAAGTGAGCTCCATTTCTGTCAGTAAAGTAAATTAGCTAGAATAATTGGAAGACTGTTCTTCATGATTGCTAGTAAAAGTGATGTAAATAAAATGTCACAATTATTCCTCAAATGATAAAAGCAAATTCCCTTACATCCATCTGCATGTGTTCCCCAGAGCTAAAATGTTGCAAAATTAAATTGTTACTTTATTTTTTCTTATTTTCCATTACTTATGTTTTGAGGAGACACTTTAGGATTGATATGAGAATGGCATAAATATAATATAAATCTAATAAATAAATAAATAAATAAATAAATAAATAAATATAAATAAAACTTGAAAAAAATCTAGTTTGAACATGCTTGAAAGGGTCTTTAATGTAACTTTTAAAAATATTTAGGAAATGTCACTACTTACACCAATGAGGCAGTTTTGATCCTATTGTTACATTACTTTTGGATTTTATCTTCAGTGTACCTTTGTTACTCCCAAAGGAACTATTTACGTATGTTTTACGCAGTTTGATCTACTACTTCTATCTCGGGTGGCCTGAGATCAGACTCTCCTTAGAGCAGGATCAAAGGTTTTTTTTTTTTTTTTCATATCCAGGGTCATATTCTCTTATGTGTAACTAGTCTGGGGACAGTAGTGTGTGGGTTCGAAGCCTATGGATGACCTGATTCCTTTCTCTTTTTCTCCCATCCCTTTTGTCCCTCTCATATTCTATTTCTTCCCCCTTTCGCTCGCAATTCCTTAGCCCCCTCTTCCTGCCTGTTCAGCACACTGGTAGGGCAAGAGCAGTGGCCGGTAGCTCATGCTAATGTGGTCTGAAATGACCACTTCTAGAACTCCTTTGGAATTAGATTGAGGTCCTTAGGGTCCCTAGAGCTGCTCAGTCCTTGCTTTGGAAAATATTTGGCTAAACTCTTGTAAGCCATATGGATTTTGTATTTTGGAGAAGCATTGCGGTTGAGTTACAAGTTGTGAAATACTATACAGATACAGATATGAGCTAGGACCGAGTTTTTAGCAAAATTTAGCAAGACACCTGTACATCTGATATTTGCACACATGCTTGATCACATTAAACACTGACCTGACTTGTACAGATTGTCACTAATGACTCATTATGTTGACATATGCCTGGAAGGAGTTGTGCCATGCTGCAATACAGATTTATCTTCAGTCAACCTGCATCCAATCTAACCATACTACATTGTTTCATCTTTGGTATGTTTTGAGGAGATGCAATCCCTCTGCCTTTCTCTTCTTTTGACTGAACTGCAAATCCTTACCATAGGACACAGTAACCAAGCTTTGGCTGGTATTGAGATCACCTGGCACAAATCTACAAAATCTGAGATCTGGCTTTCAGGTTAGGGCTGGAAACCTTCAGCAATGTTTGGAAAGCTTTACTGTGCCTTCTGTAAATCACGGACTTTTCTCTAAGGCCGTCAATCTGGCATCTTTCACAAGTATTAAATTCACTTATATATTTTTTCTTTCCAAAGAAGCTGTCATGAGACATACTGAAGCAAATATGTCCTTTAGTGCAGCGTTCCCAACCTTTTTGGGAACCTTTTTGGCTAAGCCTCTGAGGAAGGCGGGGCACCCCCCGCACTCGCGCGCGCTCTCGGACACATGCACAAAGCGGTGGGGGAGTGCACATGTGCATGCCAGCGCGAGTGCTCCCCCACCCCTTTGCACATGCGCAGGAGCGCCCGCACGCCCTTGCGCTTGGGCGCATGCGTGAAGGGGTGGGGAAGCGCTCACGCCAGCACTGGCACGCGCGCAAAGCAGCTGTGGGGAGAGGAATGCGTACGGGGGGGGCGGGAGGTCTGTCTCAGCGGCCCGGTCCAGCTCAGGCCACGGACCGGCACTGGGCCACGGACCGGGGGTTGACAACCTCTGCTTTAGTGGATACACATGGACTCTGCTGTAACAGTGTCTGTTAAATGATCTGACATCCTAAGATGATTAGAGAAGAGGTTGGGAGGGGGGCAGGAGGGAGGAATAAATTCAACATTTGTTGGGTTTCATCATACTCTGCGTCAGCTAGTTTCAAAACTTAGATATACCTGATTGCAAACTGTATTACAAGAAGTAGAATATTGTTTGATTTGAGTTTAAAAGAGTAGTGGGCAAAAAAGGCAACATTTATGCCAAGTCTCTTGCCCCCAGTGTAATTTTTCCCCATATCATACCTAAGAAAGCTAAGAAAGACTCTTAAGTGGAATGACGCAACAATATATTTTTTACTTTCTCCAGGGAACAAAATGAGACAGAACAATGTTATATACTAGAGTAGATCTTCTACACTGACATTGACTTGGCAGTCATTCCCCCCCCCCCCCCCCCACAGGCTCTTTAGATGCTGCTGAAAATAAGAAGCACAAAACTCACTTCTCTTTGCAATTTACTGAAACAGTTCCATTATTAATTAGTTGTGATTTTTGGAAATTTGCTGGTCAGAAGAGCAGCAAGGTGGGGGGAGCTACCGAGAATCTAATGCCACAGATGTTTTACGATGTTAAAGGGCCCTCATTGCTTTGTTTATGGACAGGTATGTTATAAATATAAATAAAGGCATTAATGTTAAACTAATTAACATAAGATGTTAGAAACAGGTGATTGGCTTCACCAATTATTTCATTTTCATGGCTATGATTTTGCCAATACATTACAGGGAAGTTAAAGCCAGGATTACAGTTATAAAGTTGTGGAATTAAGTCTTTCCCAAGATTGTAAACCACATGCAGTGACAAAAGTACCAAATACCCCTCTGAACACGGTAAGTATATGATTAGTTCATTGTAGATCATTTCTATTGATCCAGGTTTGACTTCTCAGAACAGTTTAATCATAGCTGCCTGGAAGAGGGTAATGGATGGCTCAGGGGATTGGTTACGGGATACACAGCAAACCATTCTTAGGTCACTGGTTCAATCCCACAACCAGTCTGGCAATTACTAGAAGTCGTTACTGCCGCATCTTGTGACTTATGTGAAATAAACTAGTGAAATTTCATTCCAGTTTCCCATGACAGAAGGTGCTTAAACACATGCGCGCACACATGGAGTCCCTAAACAACATAATCTTAATCTATATCAAGGGCATGATAAACTATTGTATTCAGGTGGACATAAGACAGCAAATTACCAATCAGTATATTGTCCACTTAATTACTAAGCAAACTGTGTATTACATTGTACAATTCTATTCTCTGCACAAAGATTGTGAAAAAATACACACCACATTCCCTTGATCCAGTAGTCATGGCTGTTTTTCTTTTTGGTCAGCCCCAGCAGTAACGCTAGAAAGTATGTACAGACTCATTAGAACTGATTTTCTTCAAGCCACTGCTTTGTGCCTCTTACATTATCTAATCATGCTTCGTTAACAGTACAAGATAGCCATTGCTTCACAAGATATGGGTGGAGGTGTGGATGCTTTCAGTGATGCATTAGCTACATTTGAATAATCCTGGGCCATTCTAGAAGTGTGATCATAAGCAATGGCACTTCTAAGTATCTTTAGGGCAAAAACTTAAAGGTTGGTCTGTCTTCATATTTTCCAGATTTGGCAGCTATGATATAATATGCATACAAATCAATAATGACTCATACAATTGTACCATACAATTTACTTTGTGCTCCTTGCAGGCACCAGCATTTTGATGTCTGAAGCTTTAAAGTACATCCCCAACAAAGGCTATAAACAGAAGTTAGGCTCTAGCTAGGATTGGATTTATGAAATAAAGGAAATAGAGAGTGGAAACTGATGTGACGTTCTAATCACTTTTGAGAAACATGAAGGGCTAGTGATGGAGAGATGACCTCTATCTTGGCAAGGAAGATTTCCCCATAAAAGGGAAGGCCAAGCTATGAGACATAGTGAAACACTGCTTTGATTTATTCTTGTACCTGTTTCAGAAGGGATAGAAAACCCCCACCATGAGCCATGGCCACATCGTCCAGTTTTAATAATACTGCAGTAGTACTGAAGAGAAATAAAGCATCCAATGAGAGATGTCAGTTTCAAAATGAAGCAAGATGTCCACTCTCTAAACCATTCTGTCAGCAAGTATCACACCCTCTTCATTAAAGAATATGTTAGCTAGGGAGACAGTCTACTGGAGGCTCCAAATTCTTTTTTTGTGTGACAGCATGCATTCCTTGGCCCAGTGAAAGAAAAGAATGTTTTTAAAGGTAGTTTGAGGTTTTGTTTTGAAAAATTACATTAGAGATTTTTTTAACTGTCAGGGTAAAACAGAGCTCAGAATCGTAAGGAGCTGTCTCATACAGTGATATCATTGGTCCATCTAGACCAGCACTGTCAGCTCAGACTGGTCATGGTTCTCCAAGGATCCAGGCAGGATTCTTGTCTAGCTCTGCATGAAGATCTCTAGTGTTCCCATGTTGGTCTTCCATCTAAATACTAACCGGGCCCAACCCTAGCTAGCTGCCAAAACCAGACAATGTAAGATGTGCTCAGGATGGCAAAGTGGTACCTTGTAAAACTAAGACAGATATAGGCACATAATAAAATAGTTGAATAACTCGAATATACCTAAATATTTGCTAGATCACTGTCAGAAATGCAGTAATGTCAACTTTTAACTTTCCATCATCATGGAATCTGTATCCTCTCTTGTTTGAAAGTAGGACAATTCCTACAATGATTACAATAAATCATCTAATACATAAAAATATAGTTACTAACAAAACAATAAAAACAACAGTGATATATTAAAAATAAAAATGACATTAAATGGAACCTATTTCTAGGTTAACTATGAGTAAGAGGGATGGAGAATCTGTGGTCCTTTATTATCTCTCATTATCCCTAACCACTGGTGACACTGAGTTCCACAACATATGTAAGGCAATAAATTCCCCACTTGTATGTTAAATGGTTATAGCCTAAGACTACAGACTCTTGCTGCAATCCAAAACACAATAAGAGTGAGGTTGCTTAAACCTAACTTGGATGTACATCCTGGTACACATGAATTAGACTATGCTATTACTAAATAGTATAAAACAGGGATGCACATTTCAGATTTTTTGGATTACAAATCCCATAATTCTCCATTCTGAGAATCCCACCTGCTAGGCCCAGACCTTACAGACACATAAACTGTGCTCAGCTGAATAGAAGGCCTAACTAGCAGTCTTCAAGCCTTGGATGGACCTATCTTCCTATTTGAAAAAACACCTATTGTGGCAGCTCCTTTTCAAATAGCAAGTTGTGCCTATGCAAGCCATGAAGCCTGGCAACTGGGACTTCTCTCAAACACAATTTAGGTGCCTATATAGTCTGGGTCTGGCAGGTGGAACTCCCAGAATGGAGAATTACAGGATTTGTAGTCCAAGAAATCCAAAATGCACATCCGTAAATCCTTGGCAGATGTCATTTCTCCTGTGTTCCTACTTACCATTTAATTTATGGATAATAAACCTGCCTTATGTACTGGGTGTTGTAAAGACTACTGAGATAATGTGTACAGTGCAATCACAAAACATAATATCTCTTATAAAAAGACTAAGTATTTTTGAAGAATTTACCAGAGTTAACCAATAAAAACATTTTCCTGCAGAAAATATGCCTTTGGTATTCTGCTCTGGAGGCAGAGAAGAAAATATAGGAAGGAAAATCATTTCGCTATAATAATATGGATGATTAAACTGACTTATTATGGAGAATAAACTAATCTTTGTAATGGTTTATTTAAAGTTTTAACAACTAATATAGGTAAATGTTATATTTTTAGACAATCCACAGCTCTGCATCTTGATTTCAAATTATTGCTTTCTCCTTCTACTATGAACTGTAAAGTAAAATATTAAAGCAGTAAACTTTTTCTTGAAAATATAGTGCTCTGTTATTTATTTTCCTATACTCCATTTCTCTCCAGGGAAATCTGGAAGTTTTAAATCCATTGATCCCTCACACTTTCAGTATTTGCCTTCCTCTTGGTCTCCAAGTTAGTTTCTGTTCGCCAGTCAAATTCTAGAGATTTGTTTGCAAATTATAAATCCTATTGTGGTTTCATCTTTAACCAGTGACCGGTATTTTATTTAAAGGAACCCCTCTCATAAAGTGTTTTATTCTGAAGGCAGGCTAAAGATTTACAATATGCTAAACCAGGCAAAAACTCTCTAGTAATCAGCAACAATACATTTTACACTCTATCATAATAATTTTTTCTGCCTCCATGTCGATAAAACTTTCTATCCTTTTTACAATGGTTTACAACTTAAAT
The DNA here is from genome assembly GCA_037013535.1 of Intellagama lesueurii. Lineage (NCBI taxonomy): Eukaryota > Metazoa > Chordata > Lepidosauria > Squamata > Agamidae > Intellagama > Intellagama lesueurii. The sequence goes on from JBAJHW010000001.1 coordinate 48,628,551, forward strand.
AATTTAATACAACAGTTGTTATATTTTTATTGCAGGCTTATAAAACTTGTGCTGTAAGTCTCTTCCATGCAATATATTAACCAAAAAATGACAGAGGAGACGGGTAGCTACTGATTACTAAAACTATAATTCAGGCTTGAAGTTCTGAAGACGTTATAAACGGCTTTTGCTTCACTTGCACACTCTAGATGTGTCTTTCAAATGAACTGCCTGCCTCTTGGCATTCAATCTCTCTGCATCTATTACTTCCCTGTGTATATATTATAAACAAAAAGGCATTCACATTGCAGACGATATACACTATAGCACAATAAACTGGTTCTAGTCAATAAGCATAAAGGATCAGTAACAAGGGAATCACACAAACAATCTAAGAGGAACCTGTCTTGAGCAACCTTTATTAAACAGATGGAGCTGCTCCTAGGCCATAGTTTTTCACATGGCCCTACAGAACCAGTAGATTTTCAAAGAAATCTAGCACCCGGACCTCATAGCAGGAGGTTGACATAACCAATTGGGACATGCAATTAAACTGGAACTGTAGTTCTTTTGTAAATGTAAACGAGAATCTGCCCTGGCTGTCACTGGTTGTTTAAAGCTCCAGAGCTATTACAATGGTAATTTTTGTTTCTCCTTGAAACTTTGAGATGTCCATATAGATTGGCATAGGCAAAAGATAGATTTCTGTGAAGGATGCCAGATCTAGTAGTAAATTCTGGATAATCTGAAATAGATAATGACCACTCAGTGCACACATCCTTCACATGCTGCTGCCATCATCATCACTGTTGTCATGTGTATCTGAGAATTGGGTAGCCTATCAATCTTCTAGGTGGCTGGATAACTCAGTGGTATCTGGCTGTGGAGCCAGAGACTGGGAGTTTGATTTCCCACTGTGCCTCCTGCCATAAGAGTCAATCTGTGTACTCATGGGCAAGCTGCACAGTTTCAAGGTGCCCTAGAAGAAGGCAATGGTAAACTACTTCTGTGTATTTTCTACCTTGAAAACTCTGGAAAGGGTTGCCATAAGTTGAATTGACTTGATGGCACACAATGTATACATACATCAATCTTTTGCCAACATTAAATATATTGAACAGATTTAGGCTGCATTATGGACGGTGAAAATGGCATCCTGCTGCCTTTGTTTAGTAAATGCATCTCCTAACAGGTTAACAAAACTGTGATCCTTACACAGTCTTTTTACCAAACTTTCTGCAGGAGAGGGAGGGGCGATGAGAATATTAAATGTACCAGGAAAGGAAAAGGATGTGCTCCATTTGCTCTGCAATGATAATCTTTTACAAAAGAGGATTTTTATTATTAATTCTTCGCCTTCTGGGGATATTATAATTTCTAGAATGTAGAAAATGCCTTAAGCACAAGCAATTTGCTGAGCTAGACTGAATTTCAAAATGTTTCAAATGAGCTGATAAACAACTGCATAATTAGCCATTATTAGATCCAGACTGCACAATACACATATCCAACTGAGACAGCCAACGGATAGGGAAATTGGGGATATTGTTTAAAACACACACACACAACAAAACCAAGAGCCAGTGTTCTAGTTCCACTTCTTATATTTTCCTTAGAAATGCAGATTATTCTATCGACTAAACCCTTGGGGTTTTAATCATTAAACACATACTTCTTGTATGAATAATGAGGAGTTTATGGGCTGAATATAACCCATACACTAAAGTGATTAGATTGCAAGCTGCCTCTATCCTCTCTCATTCAAAACATAGATTCACTGCAAAAGGATGCAAACAATTTTTTAAAAATTGTCTCTAAGATTCCTTCTATCTTTTGACCTAGATTCACTTGCCATGTCCTTAAACCATAAGGCCTATTGCTGAGACAATTTACTTCACATCATAACAGGGCCATTTCCTTGAGATCCTCAGAAGGAAGAGTGAAGCAAATTTATTCAGTCCTGCTCAGAAAAAAAAAAGATGCTAAGCTCTGACATACGATCAGCTTGGGGTCTTTGCATATAATGGCTGCAATATGCTGACTGAGCCACCATTCCTATCTTATGGACAGACCAGACAGTATATTTAACATACATTTAGAAGAGGCACTCTGTTACCAGGTCTGCTCTCAGAGCACATGCATGAACTCACACATGCTTGGAGACACACCTGACAAGAGTGTGCCTTGACACAGAATGGACAGCATATCTCACACTCACAGTGAGCTATTCATAAGGGTAATTTTATCAAACAACCAGAGGTAAAATATACACAATGATTATATTGGGAAATACCAAAGATTAAACAATAGAGTATATAGTAAATATGGGGAAATGTAGGGTCAAAAGAAGCAAACTCACATGGTTCTCAAATTCAGACTGCACTGCAAAGTTCTGCAGTGCCTGAGCAGACTACTTGCAGAAATGTGGTATGAATGAGAAGAATAAATAAAGGAAAGATCTCTTCCTAAACCACACATACATAGAAAGAAAGGGGGGTAGACTGGGGAGCCACTAATGTGTGGGGATAGATTAAGGGTGACAAAATTACCTCTCCTTAATCTCATTAGACTGTCTTGGAGATGGCGAGCTCTGGGACTCCAGCTGGAACAATGTGAGGGAATTCTTGGGCAGGGATTAGAAGAGAGAATAGGCTATCAGAGTCCTACACCAGAAACTGGGAATTTAGAAGAGCAACATAGGCTAGCAAGATTCTCTGGCTGAAAGGGGCCTGTGATTTCAGTTTAAAAAAATGAAGTCAGCACAAAGAGGCTTGGGAGGGATCAGAAGCAGCAGGGTTCAAGCAGAGATAGATACAAAAAGAAGATTCCCCCACCACTACCCAGAACAACTAATATGGCTTCTGTAAAGTGATTTGCCCACTTGCAGATCATTTGTCTACTCAACCTGTTCTGCCCTGATTATAATCATGCCACCTGGCTAATCCAGGAACAATGATAATAGAACAAGCCATCTGACTAAACAGGAAGAAGAAGAAGGACAAACCATTCTAGAATACTTGCTTTCCCAGACCTCCAGACAATCCTTCTAGAATAAAAACAAAAGAAAGTGATTCAATTTATCTGGCCTTTCTACAGAAGGGCTCTCCTGTGAGATGACTCTTTTGCTGGGGTATTCATATCTTCTATGTAACTTTGATAGGGATAGAGCTATATTCCTGTCAATGTCTCTTGGGGCTTGGCTCACATTCAGACCTGAAGTTATTTTTTCTCTGGGCTGTTTTTGATCTATACTTGTCCTTGGTCCGACAGGTTTTCCAATTTAAAAAGTCTGTAGTGTGCACATACAGTCATGGCCAAAAATATTGGCACCCTTGCAATTCTGTCAGAAAATGCAACCCTTCTCTCAGAAAATTGTTGCAGTTGCAAATGTTTTGGTACTCACATGTTCATTTCTTTGGTTTGCGGTGGAACACCACAAAAAAACAGAGAAGAAAAGTCAAATCTGATACAATCCCACACAGAAACTCAAAAATGCACTGGCCAAAATTATTGGCACCCTTAACTTAATATTTGGTAGCACCCCCTTTGGAAAAAATAACTGAAATCAGTCGCTTCCTGTAACCATGAATGAGTTTCTTACACCTCTCTACTGGAATTTTGGACCACTTTTCTTTTGCAAACTGCTCCAGGGCCTTCAGATTTGAAGGATGCCTTCTCCCAACTGCTGTTTTGAGATCTCTCCACAGGTGTTCTATGAGATTCAGATCTGGACTCATTGCTGGCCACTTCAGAACTCCAGCGCTTTGTTTGTAACCATTTCTGAGTGCTTTTTGAAGTGTGTTTCGGGTCATTGTCCTGCTGGAAGACCCATGACCTCTGGTGGAGACGCAGCTTTTTGACACTGACCACTACGTTGCACCCCAGAATTCTTTGGTAATCATCAGATTTCATGATACTGTTCACACAGTCAAGGCATCCAGTGCCAGAAGCAGCAAAGCAACCCCAAAATATCTTTGAACCTCCACCATGTTTGACTGTAGGGACTGTGTTCTTTTCTTTGAATGCCTCATTTCTTTTTCTGTAAACAGTGTCATGATGTCCTTTACCAAAAAGCTCTACTTTTGTCTCATCTGTCCACAGTACGTTCTCCCAGAAGGATTGTGGTTTTGTCACATAAGTTTTGGCATACTCCAGTCTTGCTTTTTTATGCCTTTGTGTCAGCAGTGGTGTCCTCCTGAGTCTCCTACCATAGCGTCCCTTTTCATTCAGATGGCGACGGATAGTGCGAGCTGACACTGTTGTGCCCTGTGTCTGCAGATCAGCTTGAATTTGTTTGGAAGTTAATTTGGGTTCTGTATCCACCATTCGAACAACTCTTCATTGTAATTTTTCTGTAATTTTGCTCTTCCGTCCACGTCCTGGGAGGTTAGCTACAGTGCCATGGGCTGTAAACCTCTTGATGATATTGCGCACAGTGGACACAGGAACATTAAGATATCTGGAGATGGACTTGTAGCCTTGAGATTGTCAATGTTTTTCCACAATTTTTCCTCTCAAATCCACAGACAACTCTTTACACTTCATTCTGTTCTCCATGCTCACAACACAAAGGTTGAGTCAAATTTTCTCCATCTTAACTGGTTGCAAGTGTGATTACTATATTGCCCACACCTCTTACTTGCGACAGGTGTGTCTAAATACAAATTATAGGAGCACCACATGCTTGAAAAGCAATTATTTCTTACAATTTAGACAGGGTGCCAATAATTTTGGCCAGTGCATTTTGGGGTTTCTGTGTGGGACTGTATTAGATTTGACTTTTCTTCTCTGTTTTTTGTGGTGTTCCACCGCAAACCAAAGAAATGAACATGTGAGTACCAAAACATTTGCAACTGCAACAATTTTCTGATAGAAGGGTTGCATTTTCTGACAGAATTGCAAGGGTGCCAATATTTTTGGCCATGACTGTACATGTCTTAGTAAGAATGAGACGCTGCAGGGGTGTTGTACAAAACTGGCCAGTTTGGGAACAACTTCCTCAAGTGCCTGTCATAACAAGTGATTTTCATCTTCAAGTGGTGAAAGGCATCTGTTTGTCACAGTATTTGGATATAACAGGCTCTATTTTGTGATTAGTTATTCAAAGGTAAACACAAGCTTAATTTGCAAGTCTGATTGCTTAGGCATGTATCTCTGGATGGAAAATGATATGTTAGGAGGGGAAGTGGGTTAATGAAAGGAAACATTGCCTTTAATGTTCGTGTTTGGCATCTCATTCATTCACGCACACGCGCGCGCGCACACACACACAATATCAATTTTTAAAAAATATTGTTGAACTGATGAAACATACTTTTTTTGTCTTTCATTCTGTGAGATTATTTACCAAAGACATTACAAAATATTATTTTTATTATTAATTCTTCTCTCAATGCCTTCAAGTCCAGGTAAACTGTATGCTAATTATGCACTGTAAGCAGTGCAGCTGTGTCACTGATGCCCTTCGACCAGTCCTAGCAAATAACTACAAAAGGTGCAGAATGAGTTGAAAGCTTTAAGAGAAGAATCTTCTTACCTATTTGCTCACGCTATAAAAACAGAACTCTCTCTCCTCCATTCTGTCTTCTCCTGTCTCCATTTTGACACTTCTGCCAGTAAAATATACTGGAAAGCGATACAGCTGCCAATTGTCTCTGACAGTCCCTGTTTTTGCTGTTTTGAGCAGTATGTGGTTTCAGATCTGTTAAACAATTTAACCTAGAAGTAAAAGTTCCAAGTGCAAGAGGATACTCTTTCTTTTTCTCTCAAGTCTCTGATAATAGCAACGGATTAATGACAAAACATGCATCTTTAGTTCGATCAATTGGATGTCACTTTCAAATGATGCATACTCCAAACTTGGGGATCAGAACCTACTCCTTCTTTGAGAGGTTTACTTTGAGAGAGATTCTATTTATTTTATTTATTTATTTATATCACACACACACACAGAGAGAGAGAGAGAGAGAGAGAGAGAGAGAGAGAGAGAGAGTTTATTGTATTTTTATTATTTTTACTGAACATTATGGTTTTTATGGTATGATTTTACTGTATGTTCTGAACCGCCCAGAGAGTGTTCACACTAATAGAACGGTATAGAAATAGACACACGTAGTTTCACTACACCTGAGCAGCATGGAATTTCATCGTTAAAAGTTCATTCAACAATGAGAAACAGAACTGTACTACAGATGGATGAGCATGTTGGTTGGTCATCAAATAAACTAACCAAGTTGAGTTCATAAAGGAGGAATTCCAGAATTTTCTTTTAGATTGATAGAGAAGATTCCCAGTCAGACTGCAAGTTTCACCTGTACAGGTACTTCTCACTTAACGACCGAGTTCTGTTCTTACGACTTGGTTGTTAAGTAAATTGGTAGATAAGTGAGAACCTTAAAGGCAGAAGCAGGAAGGCGTTGGAGCTGGAGCCAGCTGGAACAGCAGCAGCAGCAGCAGCAGCGTTGCTGCTGGCTTGGTGGAAAAAACACCTAAAAACTTCAGCATGGCTACTGGCTGGTTTGAGAGTCACAGGGAGCCACGAGGGGTGAAGGGCTCCTCTGTATGTTACGCTGATTGCTACTTTAGTTGCTACTTGCTCTGCTAAGCAACAGGATTTCAGCCATAGTTACTACTAGGAGGGAAGCCAAATTTCTTTGCCATGTGTATGTGTGTTGCAAGAGAGAGGGGGAAACTGAGAAGAAATAACCATAAGTTTCCTTTTCATCCAGTGTGGGCAAGAGTAGAAGGAACTGGCATAAATTTGCATGGCCTGCACAGTAGCAGGTATTTTACCAATACCAAGTCCCAGTCTTTTTGCTTGAAATCATGCCTGTTGATCAATCGTTAAAAATTCATTAGCTGATCACAGTCATGCTAATCAGTGCATTAAAATGTGCAGCCCTGTTGAACTGAGCTTCCTCTCCTTCGGAATATTACACATTAAAAAGGAAAACTTCACATTAAAGCAATATCATTATCCATCACCTGTTGCCTGAAATAGTTAAAATCACAGTGCAGAACCCTGTTATATTATAACAGACACTGCTTCAGTTATAATAATACCATCTGGCGGCCAATTAGTCCCTAATACAATTTTATTCTTCATGGAATTTTGTAAGTAAAACGTAAAACAGTCAAAATAGTTAATTGGCCTACTGGGGGAAAAAGCTGCATGGCTGATCTCTTTAAGTATGGAAAAATGGCTCTGGTAAAAGAACTGTATCATTTTTCATAGAGGGCTCCTCCCCTCCTCTTGAAATCAGTGTGAGTTTAAATATTTATCATGTGTATAGTATGCAAAAAGATAACACTCATATGATGTTGAAAATTCTGCAATCATAGTACTTCACCTGTTTTTAACATATACCATTCTCTAGATGGTTGGATTAAACAAAACGGACTAGAACCAAAAGCAAACTACAACTTGATTGTGGGTTTGCTACCTTGCTTGATGTAGGCAAATGTGAAAAATATATGTTAGTTATCCTGCTTAATAAGTAGCTGTACTTTTGAGGTTCACTTTCTAACAGAGTAGTGACAATTGTTCTAACATATAAGCAGAATGGATGACATAAAACGCTAAAAATATACAAAAGAAGCATTCTGAATAAAGGCCTTTACAAACAGGTCACACTGAAACATTTGTAAACCCCTTTATTTTTCAATGGAAAAGATAAAGAGGTGGTGTTTGACTTTTTTTTCCTTCCAGTGATACCAGTGGGACACAGGAATGACCAATTAAGCTAGCCTGAACTTAAATGCAAGAAGGTAGCTAAACTCCAGTTCAAGAAATTAGCATTGCCATATTGTTGTTGTTGTTTAGTCGTTAAGTCGTGTCCGACTCTTCGTGACCCCATGGACCAGAGCACGCCAGGCCCTCCTGTCTTCCACCGCCTCCCGGAGTTTGGGTCAAATTCATGTTGGCAGCTTCGATGACACTGTCCAACCATCTCGTCCTCTGTTGTCCCCTTCTCCTCTTGCCTTCACACTTTCCCAACATCAGGGTCTTTTCCAGGGAGTCTTCTCTTCTCATGAGATGGCCAAAGTATTGGAGCCTCAGCTTCAGGATCTGTCCTTCCAGTGAGCACTCAGGATTGATTTCCTTCAGAATGGATAGGTTTGTTCTCCTTGCAGTCCAGGGGACTCTCAAGAGTCTCCTCCCGCACCACAATTCAAAAGCATCAATTCTTCGGCAGTCAGCCTTCTTTATGGTCCAGCTCTTACTTCCATACATCGCTACTGGAAAAACCATAGCTTTGACTATGCGGACCTTTGTCGGCAAGGTGATGTCTCTGCTTTTTAAGATGCTGTCTACCTTTGTCATAGCTTTCCTCCCAAGAAGCAGGTGTCTTTTAATTTCGTGGCCGCTGTCACCATCTGCAGTGATCATAGAGCCCAAGAAAGTAAAATCTGTCACTGCCTCCATATCTTCCCCTTCTATTTGCCAGGAGGTGATGGGGCCAGTGGCCATGATCTTAGTTTTTTTGATGTTGAGCTTCAGACCATTTTTGTGCTCTCCTCTTTCACCCTCATTAAGAGGTTCTTTAATTCCTTGTCACTTTCTGCCATCAGAGTGGTATCATCTGCATATCTGAGGTTGTTGATATTCCTTCCGGCAATCTTAATTCCGGTTTGGGATTCCTCCAGTCCAGCCTTTCGCATGATGTATTCTGCATATAAGTTAAGTAAGCAGGGAGACAATATACAGCCTTGTCGTACTCCTTTTCCAATTTTGAACCAATCAGTTGTTCCATATCCAGTTCTAACTGTTGCTTCCTGTCCCACATATAGATTTCTCAGGAGGTAGATAAGGTGGTCAGGCACTCCCATTTCTTTAAGGACTTGCCATAGTTTGCTGTGGTCCACACAGTCAAAGGCTTTTGCGTAGTCAATGAACACGCAAAATATCTACCAGGTAATTGCCATATTACCTGGTAGATATTCCACCTGGTGCCCGTGTAGCTAGCAACTGGACCAGTTTCTAAGCTTTCATTTTTCAAAAGAAAAGTAAGACTTTAGTCCTCGCAGAACCACAAATTTAAGGCGACACATGCAGTCACTTTATCAACTCCAGTAGGACCCTCTTATCCGTGGAATTAGTATCCACTGAAACACTTATCCAAGGTCTGAAAATATTAAATACTGTGTTTCCCCCGAAAATAAGACAGGGTCTTATATTAATTTCTGCTCCAAAAACCGCATTAGGGCTTATTTTCAGGGGGTGTTTTATTTTTTTCATGTACAACCATCTACATTTATTCAAATACAGTCGTGTCATCTTTTGGTTGCTGCACAATGGTGGAGTGCGGGGTTTCACTTAACTAGGGCTTATTTTTTTGGGTAGGGCTTATATTACGAGCATCCTGAAAAATCATACTAGGGCTTATTTTCAGGTTAGGTCTTATTTTCGGGGAAACAGGGTATATTAAAATAAAAATCCCCCTCCCAAAATATTTTTAATGATGAAGTTACCAGAACTGGCGACTAGAGGGAGCTGCAGACCATGCTATGTATACTGTTCACTATTATAATAGTGTTTACTATAATCCACGTTTTTCAACATCCATGGCAGGGCTTGGAATCAATCCCCAATGGATATGTAAGTCTTACTGTAATTATTTTTCAGGAAAGAAGGCTTCTGTGTGATCAGCCAGTGAGTAAAGCCATCTTGAGTTCAAAAGGATGTCATAGAGATTGTATACAGCAATGGCTTTGGGTAGCTGTTGCAATTGTGGGAAGGTTTGGTCCTAGCTAGTTTGCAAACAGCTGAAATCTGTTAGTGGAGCTGCTTCCAAGCAGCACATTTGTTGTTGTTTAGTCGTTAAGTCGTGTCCGACTCTCCGTGACCCCATGGACCAGAGCACACCAGGCCCTCCTGTCTTCCACTGCCTCCCGGAGTTTGGTCAAAGTCATGTTGGTAGCTTCGGTGACACTGTCCAGCCATATCGTCCTCTGTCGTCCCCTTCTCCTCTTGCCTTCACACTTTCCCAACATCAGGGTCTTTTCCAGGGAGTCTTCTCTTCTCATGAGATGGCCAAAGTATTGGAGCCTCAGCTTCAGGATCTGTCCTTCCAGTGAGCACTCAGGGTTGATTTCCTTCAGAACGGATAGGTTTGATCTCCTTGCAGTCCAGGGGACTCTCAAGAGTCGCCTCCAGCACCACAATTCAAAAGCATCAATTCTTCGGCGGTCAGCCTTCTTTATGGTCCAGCTCTCACTTCCATACATCGCTACTGGAAAAACCATAGCTTTGACTATGCGGACCTTTGTCGGCAAGGTGATGTCTCTGCTTTTTAAGATGCTGTGTAAGTTTGTCATCGCTTTCCTCCCAAGAAGCAGGCGTCTTTTAATTTCGTGGCTGCTGTTACCATCTGCAGTGATCATGGAGCCCAAGAAAGTAAAATCTGTCACTGCACATAGAAAGCAATGAAGCCACAGCAAGGAATACTTGCTCAGGGAATATGAGAATTATAGTCCAAAAAGGGATTTTTTTTCCTGAGGGATGATATTATGTAATGTGTTACATTTCCTGTTTTGCAGGGGGCTGGGCTTGATGACCTGTGGGATCCCTTGTAGCTCTACAGTTCTGTGGCGCATAACGTCACACACAGCAATGCCTGCACAGTGTGAATAATGTCACTTGGAGGAAGGAGCAGATTGCAGATAATTTGACAGTTCCTTTTTCAATTTTGGGGTATGTGTGCAATTAGCTGCAACTGCAATTTGCTGTGGCAAGTTATGCAAACCTTACATGAACATCAATAAGGCTTCCAGCCAGCTCATCTGTAACACAGAGGGCGGAACCCTCTGATGAACTGCAAAGCACAACTGGTCTGTGGTCAGAGCATTTTGTGCAATGCTTGGCTTCCAGTTATACAAAACGAAGACTGGGCCCATTGATAGCTACGGGGCTTTCTGTTTGGACAAGGGGATTGTGAATACCCCCTTATGCAAATGGCAGAAAGGAGAAACTGTGCACAAAATGGACTGTTTCATGCATGGTAAAAAGAGTCAGGATTTTGGCCAGACTGTTAAATGCGCTAGAAAGGTTATATACAACATAGCTCATATATTTATATAATTACAGTCTTCACAGTTCGCTGAATTAGTAATCCTCCTGAAAAAACACAGTATTGAAATGACCATAAAATATCTTTATGCACTAATCTCTTACTTTATTTATTTCCCCTTGAAGGATTTCTGGAAACCTTTATATCATTAATGGACAAATTCCATCTCTCTGATACATCCATTAGCTGCCACAGATAATTCTGATCTGTATAAAGAGTAACTGTTTAAAGCAACTAATTCACATATCAAGTACTTAAGGGCTGTACAATGTTAAAGACCTTGCATATCTTTAGACATTATCCTTTGACAGGAAATTCTAATTGAGACCTTAAACCAGCAGATGGATCTTCCCTTGTCAAAGAAAAGGGAAAATAAATGCTATTAAAGTAGCCATATTGTCCAGTAAAATTTATTGCGATTTTGTTCAGAGTATAGGTGAGTTCCTGGATTGTCTGTTTTTACCAAATCACAATGCACTGGTCCAGCAGTGTCTTACTGTGCCAGAAACAACATTATTATTTTCTTACAAATCAAAAATAAAAGTGCAAATGGGATATAAAAGTGTAAGAAAAATATTATTTTTTTGCTTCATTTACTTAATAAATTCAGAAATGCAAATTTCCTCAAAACCTGGATACTACTGAAACAATATACAGCAGTACGAACATGGGACCATATACAAATGAAGTCTGTTGGTTTTAACTCCCATTGAGTCAAATCTAACTAAAGCCTCCATCTAGTTAGAAATAGTTATGCTTTGATCCATTGATTTCAACATTTGTGATGGATTTTGCTGTGAAAATGCAACACCTCTATCTCTAAACTAGAAATGGCAAATGAAATTGTATTATGTTGTAACCGCTTACAACTTCTGGAGAAAATGCTACATAAACACAGCTTGAGAGCTGCCACCATCCAGCTCCTTGTGGTGGAGAGGAATTGAAAGTAAAAGGAGATTAAGAAAATAGAAAAAGAGAAAAGAGAAACAGGCCAACAAATACAGGCAGACCGAAAAGAAAAAGACAGTGTAAACCTGAATATATTTGTCTGCAGAATAGGTATATTCCAATCTATTTGGTCAACTAAATCAACGATTCATTCATTCATTCATTCATTTGTCTTATTTAAAACAAAGCAAAGTGCGCTGCTTATATACTGCTCCATAAAGCTTAAAGCTCTCTCTGTGTGGCTTACAATTTAATTATGCAGGCTACACATAGGCAGCCTTTCTCCTGATCAGAGGACTCATGACAGCTCACAGTATTTAAAAGAATAGATTTAAAAACACAATAAATTATATATTAAAAAACAATTAAAATATAAAACTGATTAAAATACATTGAATGATTAAAAACATGTAAAATGTTAAAAACCATCTTAACTAAAAATGGCATTCAAGAACTTTGTCATGATTGTTAAAAGCCTACCTTTTCCTCTTTCCTCCCAAACTTTTGCCTTATGCCTTCAATGGATTTTTGTAAACTATTGTACTTTTCTGTTGGGGTGCATGTGATTGAAGAGAGAAGTAAACTTACACTTAAAGAACTATTCAGTTCTACTATTTGACATGGCAACTGTCAAGAGCTTCAAGTCTGTTGAGCCAATCTGTAATTTCCCGAGCCCAATTGTTTCTCTTGCTGTGATGGTGCTATGAAACTTAGTTTGCATGGGGCATAACTGAAGGCTTTACTAAATGTATGTGACCAAACCTTAGAACACAGCTTTTAAAATGTCACTGGTGTGGCTTCCAAAAAATTCAAAGAAAACAACAGCAGTGTTGTGTTTCCATTTTACGAGGCCATCAAATGCTGGACAGCTGCTTTCAAAGGTAGTTGTATCAAAATGATATTCAGCACCTTATCTCTTTAAACGCTATTCTTTTTTCTTTTAACCTCACCATATTCACCCTGCTGTCAGCAAAAGGACATAATCTACCCTGTGGATTTGTATGAGCTTTGCTCTGAGTCTGCATTTCTTATTACTATCAACTCAATGTCTCCCACCTATCCTGCACAATGGTGCATGGGACGGGATGGTACATATTAGTTTCATTCAATACTATTACCCATTAATTTATTTTATTCCTCTGCCCCATGCAGTATCATTTTTGTTCTCCCATAAGCATTTATTTCTCCACTGTTAATGCAGCCCACCTCTCCCCAAGTCTAGATTCCCTAGGGTATTCCCTGCAGCAGTCGGATGGAAAAACTTCAAGTAAAAGTACCACCAAGAATTCCAGGAAGCTGAGTGACTGAAATGCTCCGCAAGCAGATGGCCTTAGGAAAATGATTAATTTAGAAAAGCAATTGCCCTTGTGAGCCCCTTTATGCAATATATTATCAATATAAAAGGGAAGAAGACATTCTTGGGGTTGCACAGCAAATCTGCTGTGTGGACTTTTTCCTAATTCTACTTAATGCTATTCTTAATTAATCTGGACAATTAAAACGTACACGTAAAAAGTATTCCCGCCTCTCCAAATCAGAATACTTACTATTAAAAAGAACAATTTGTTGCCATTTTATACAGATTGTCTCATTTCGTCACCCACATTTCCTTTTTGTGTTCTACGTTTCAGTGAATTCTCATCTCCCACTGCTACAGGCTATTAAACAGTGGAAGGAAAGCTCAGTTTAAGTGGAAAGGTAATGAAACAGGTAAAATCACACAAAAGAAAGTTAAATGGTTTTAGGCAGTGATACAAGCCTTGTTGTAGGGGGATCAGTCACGTTTTCCTATTATGCTGCCATCTATTCATGCTTTATACATCCATGGGGCTTCGAGAAAAGCATCCAGAACACATTTATTAAAGACAGATTGCAGATTCCATTCATTTTATAAAACTGCCATTACTTGATTTTTCATTGGAACTGGGTCAAAGTATCAAATATGTGAGCCATAAAGTAAGCAAGCAAACAAGCAAATAGCTTTAAGTTTGAAGGAGTGTCCAATTCCAATTTAAAACTATGATGTGGAGCTGGAGGGCTAACCTAGGAAGTGCCTTCAACATTATATTTTTTTACAACAGGACACACACACACTCTCTCTCTCTGCCTGAAGGCCTGATAAAAAATTAATGAAGCAGAGGCAATTAATATCAGATATGAAGAACATTCAGCCCACATGTAAGGGATATGGTCCTACTGTGGATACACTGTCAAACATTCTTAATTTTTCTTAAAGATTTTCGAAATCATAACATGATAATGCTGACGCACTGACTCTGTTTCACAACAGTGACAAAGACAAGCAAAACACTAGATCTAACGTATTTCTGGTATCTGTATTTCTTGATTTCTTAGCCTTTTCTTTTCATAATTAAGGAAATAACTAATTTATCACAGAAATGTAGCCTAACAGAACTTTACGACGTCTGCTACAAACAGACCTTGATGGCATGTTTTTATTTTTTAAAAAATATTTGTAAGCTGTCTTGAGCACTATGCTTTGGTGGAAAGGCAGGGCATATATGTAATAAATAAACACATAAATGTATTATCGTTTTCTCTCTCCAATACAGTAGTGGAAAGAACAATTTAGATCTTTTCTTAATTCTGTATTTTCCAATATGAAATAGAAGTCCAGCCTTAGCCTGGCAGGCACAAATGTGCACATTACAAACTAGTATTTAGTGGGCCAAAGTTCACAACTCTGGCTTTATAACTTCTACATCTGTTGCTATGTTTCTTATAACAATGTGCTGCTAAGCACTTCTAAACCTAAGCATTCTACAGACTACCAAATATGATTCCAAACTAATACAGACTGCAGAAGTGAAATATAATTCGTTCAGTTTCAATTTAGGTTTATGCAACTCTGCTGGAAGAATAGAGGTTTTCCATCCATTCCTTCCTATGGCAGCCCTCTAGCCACCTGAGGGTTCAGAGGGGGCTGCGGTACTGTGGGACAGTGGGATGAATATAGATATTTAAGTGAGAACAACTTAATTTTATAGCTAGCTTAAACTGGAGAATCTTGAGACTTCATTTACAAAGGAAGTAAATCCAGTTAATCAAATGCCATCCAGCAATGAATTCAATGGATGGAGACGAAATAGGAGTGAAAGCATGGACGTGAGGAAGAGGAAAAAGGAGGCGGAGAAGGAGGCAAAGGAAGAAACTTCCAAATATTTTCCAGGCATCAGAGAACGTGCAGAATACGAAGACTAGAGATGGGCATAGACTTGAAAATTTGTGGTTTGTGGTTTTGCTATGAACCACGACCTACCATGACCCAGTTCACAATTTGGTTTTCAGTTCGTGCCCAGTGAGCGGAGGGCCTACTTGCTCCTGTCATGCCTCCTCCTTTCCTCCTACTCTTCCTCCTTCCCAGGGGCCATGGTCTGAGGCAACAACAGGGCTCCTTGTAGGGAAGCTGAGGCACTGCCTCTGACCATGCTGTGTCCCAGCTTCCTCCCAGCTGATATTATATGGTTCAGATCTGAATCTGAACAAAACCTGGAAATCTTAATTTTCACACCATCCATTGATTTAAGGTATGAAATCTGAGAAACAGTAGAGAATAATTCCTGTCAAACTGCAGACAAGCAGGTCTAGGGGCTTCAGGTTTTCCTCAAAAACGGCTGTAGCTCTTCGGTTACGTTCAGGGTGAGGGATTTGTCCAAATCAGTTGCATAGCTTTACTTAACAGAACTTTTAAAGATAAAGAGTGAAAGAAAAGCAAAGGTTCCAATACAGAAACCTGGAGGATACCACTGTTTTGAGGGAAATAAGTAAAAAGACCATGGACAGAAACATGAAAGTGTGACAAGAACCAAGACAAAATGGGACATAAAACCGAAAGAAGGAGCAGTTAACAGTTATCAAGAACTGAAGACAACAAATCAAGAAGAGAAAGACAATGAATCTGAATTAATATTGTGGTGTATATTACACTTATCCCAAAATTTAATGTGATGAAGAGTATACAAATGTTTTAAGAAACACATAAAATAAACCTGTGCTGATATCTGGACAGAAAAAAAAAAGGAAGATCAGTTATAAATGTAATATAATTTTTGGATGATAGGCCTAGAAACCAGTTTGATGAAATACAGGATCAGAACTTGGGAAAACTGCTTTTTTGGATTATAGCTGCCAGAACCCCCAAAACACTGACCATGATGGAAGTTCAAAAACCTAGTTTTCCCAAGCTCTGGATAGAACAAATTATATAAGTATAAAAGACTATGTCTAAACAATATAAGCACAGAAGAAGAAAAAATAGAAACATAATTACAATATTGAAAGGACTGAAGAACCAAGATTCTCTAGAAATTAAGTAATGAAGATGAACTATGTAACATTTATTAGGGATGTGCCAGAAATAGAAAGTAGTAAAACTGTGAAAGAACCAGAAGTCAGGTCTGCACTTTAAAATGTCCACTCTGTTCCCAGATGATATTACAATCAGTTGACTGACAACAGGAAAAATTTTCCTGGCAGAGATGGGAGCCAGAGGAGATTTGTGTGCAGACTTTTTAAATTACTATACGACCACTTGAATTTCCCATGTCTATTGTAATATGCCAAACTAGGATAAATCAAGCAGACTTTTAAGATGTTTTGAAGCTTGGGGGAACAGGGAAGGGGAGGGAAGGAATGCTATTTTACAGCAATTTGGGATTCTTTCCGACCACCTATTTCAAGAGTCCCTTTCTACACTAAAGAGCTATTAGAAGCAATAGCTGCAAAGGTATTTTGGTTTATGTTCTCCTTGTGATCACAACTGATGACTGGGAGGCTTTTACAGTATTGTAGACATTAACAAGAAGTATCACTTTGGGAAAGCACTCCAAGAATATAACATAGTCTGGAACCAAGCTGTATGGTCTTAGAAAAGGCAAAGGGCACAGGGACCAATGAAGCCATTCCCAGGTTTCCTACAAATGCCATTCATTATTTCACACAACTCCCATTAATTTCAATGAGAAGGCTTGAAGAGATGCACCGAAGTGAAGCATGAATTTAAAGAGAAGGTATTTGAACTTTGTTTTGTTTTGACTCCAAAGTCCTAAAACTACATTTAAGGCAGTGGAAGATGTTTATTACTTACTCTATTTCAGCTTTAATTAAGTGTCAAGACTACAGCAGTACAGCGGCATTAACAGGAACGTGTCTTCCACTCCAAATAGTATCAACCCATTTCTCTGGACAGGAAAAACGATGTCCTTCCCCTTTGTTCTTAAAAATCCTCATACCATCTTTTGAAATTTTCTGAATTCTCCACTGCTTCTGCATGATCGTAGTTGCTTTTAGGAGGGTACAGAGTGATCTTCAAGTTAAAATGGGGCTGCACATTTAATGTATTAATTAGAAACCGAAAAAGTGCACAGAGGTACCATTCACAATACAATTCACGAAGTGACATCACACAAGAGAAAATCCCAGAAACTGACTTCTTTTTTTCATCAGTTAACTACTTCTCACCAAACACAAAGCAAATGTCAGGCCTGTTTTTCAACAAGTGTGAATGGTAGAGAGCAGAAGAGGGTGTCCTGCAGACCATCTTGACTGCTGCCATTGATGTTGTCAACAATCAGGCTTCCCTTTGCTATGTAAAGCTTGGCAACGTGGGCACAATATTGTGGAGCAATATTGATCCATTTCCAGTCTTTTTAAATCATAGGTACAGAAGCACAATATCTCACATTCATAAACCAAAGGTTTATTTTAAAAGAATTGTAATTCTGGGCTTTTTAAAATGGGAATTTAAATACACTACATAGAAATTTCCATCATATCAAATTACCCAGTGCTAAAGGATTTGTGGACGCGCCTGGAAGTGAAAGAAAAGTCCGATGCTGCAAAGAAAAATACAGCATAGGAAACTGAAATGTAAGATCTATGAACCTTGGTAAGCTGGATGTGGTCAAACAGGAGATGGCAAGAATAAACATTGACATCCTGGGCGTCAGTGAACTAAAATGGACAGGAATGGGCGAATTCAATTCAGACGATTATCATATCTACTATTGTGGGCAAGAATCCCATAGAAGAAATGGAGTAGCCCTGATAGTCAACAAAAGAGTGGGAAAAGCTGTACTGGGATACAATCTCAAAAATGATAGAATGATTTCAATACGAATCCAAGGCAGACATCACAGTAATCCAAGTTTATGCACCAACCACCAATGCTGAAGAGGCTGAAATTGATCAATTCTATAAAGACATACAACCCCTTCTAGAACTGACACCAAAGAAAGATGTTTTTGTCATTATAGGGGACAGGAATGCTAAAGTAGGGAGTCAAGAGATAAAAGGAACAACAGGTAAGTTTGGCCTTGGAGTTCAAAACGGAGCGGGGCAAAGGCTAATAGAGTTTTGTCAAGAGAACAAGCTGGTCATCACAAACACTCTTTTCCAACAACACAAGAGGCGACTCTACACATGGACATCACCAGATGGGCAATACCAAAATCAGATTGATTATATTCTCTACAGCCAAAGATGGAGAAGCTCTATACAGTCAGCAAAAACAAGACCTGGAGCTGATTGTGGCTCTGATCATCAGCTTCTTATAGCAAAACTCAAGCTTAAACTGAAGAAAGTAGGAAAAACCACTGGGCTAGTCAGGTATAATCTAAACCAAATCCCTTATGAATACACAGTGGAAGTGAAGAACAGATTTAAGGAACTAGATTTGGTGGACAGAGTGCCTGAAGAACTATGGATGGAGGCTCGTAACATTGTACAGGAGGCCGCAACAAAAACCATTCCAAAGAAAAGGAAAGGCAAGAAAGCAAAGTGGCTGTCCAACGAGGCCTTACAAATAGCAGAGAAGAGAAGGGAAACAAAATGCAAGGGAGATAGGGAAAGTTAAAGAAAATTGAATGCAGACTTCCAAAGAATAGCAAGGAGAGACAAGAGGGCCTTCTTAAATGAACAGTGCAAAGAAATAGAGGAAAATAATAAAAAGGGAAAAACCAGAGATCTGTTCAAGAAAATTGGAGATATTAAAGGAACATTTTGTGCAAAGATGGACATGATAAAGGACAAGAATAGTAGGGACCTAACAGAAGCAGAAGACATCAAGAAGAGGTGGCAAGAATACACATAGGAATTATACCAGAAAGATTTGGATGTCATGGACAACCCAGATAGTGTGGCTGCTGACCTTGAGCCAGACATCCTGGAGAGTGAAGTCAAGTGGGCCTTAGAAAGCATGGCTAACAACAAGGCCAGTGGAGGTGATGGCATTCCAGTGGAACTATTTAAAATCTTAAAAGAAGACGCTGTTAAGGTGCTACACTCAATATGCCAGCAAGTTTGGAAACCTCAGCAGTGGCCAGAGGATTGGAAAAGATCAGTCTACATCCCAATCCCAAAGAAGGGCAGCGCCAAAGAATGCTCCAACTACCGTACAATTGCACTCATTTCACACGCTAGCAAGGTTATGCTCAAAATCCTACAAGGTAGGCTTCAGCAGTATGTGGACCGAGAACTCCCAGAAGTACAAGCTGGATTTCGAAGGGACAGAGGAACTCGAGACCAAATTGCTAACATGCGCTGGATTATGGAGGAAGCCAGAGAGTTCCAGAAAAACATCTACTTCTGCTTCATTGACTATGCAAAAGCCTTTGACTGTGTGGACCACAGCAAACTATGGCAAGTCCTTAAAGAAATGGGAGTGCCTGACCACCTTATCTACCTCCTGAGAAATCTATATGTGGGACAGGAAGCAACAGTTAGAACTGGATATGGAACAACTGATTGGTTCAAAATTGGAAAAGGAGTACGACAAGGCTGTATATTGTCTCCCTGCTTACTTAACTTATATGCAGAATACATCATGCGAAAGGCTGGACTGGAGGAATCCCAAACCGGAATTAAGATTGCCGGAAGGAATATCAACAACCTCAGATATGCAGATGATACCACTCTGATGGCAGAAAGTGACAAGGAATTAAAGAACCTCTTAATGAGGGTGAAAGAGGAGAGCACAAAAATGGTCTGAAGCTCAACATCAAAAAAACTAAGATCATGGCCACTGGCCCCATCACCTCCTGGCAAATAGAAGGGGAAGATATGGAGGCAGTGACAGATTTTACTTTCTTGGGCTCTATGATCACTGCAGATGGTGACAGCGGCCACGAAATTAAAAGACACCTGCTTCTTGGGAGGAAAGCTATGACAAAGGTAGACAGCATCTTAAAAAGCAGAGACATCACCTTGCCGACAAAGGTCCGCATAGTCAAAGCTATGGTTTTTCCAGTAGCGATGTATGGAAGTAAGAGCTGGACCATAAAGAAGGCTGACTGCCGAAGAATTGATGCTTTTGAATTGTGGTGCGGGAGGAGACTCTTGAGAGTCCCCTGGACTGCAAGGAGAACAAACCTATCCATTCTGAAGGAAATCAATCCTGAGTGCTCACTGGAAGGACAGATCCTGAAGCTGAGGCTCCAATACTTTGGCCATCTCATGAGAAGAGAAGACTCCCTGGAAAAGACCCTGATGTTGGGAAAGTGTGAAGGCAAGAGGAGAAGGGGACAACAGAGGACGAGATGGTTGGACAGTGTCATCGAAGCTGCCAACATGAATTTGACCCAAACTCCGGGTTGAAGTGGAAAACAGGAGGGCCTGGCGTGCTCTGGTCCATGGGGTCACAAAGAGTCGGACACGACTTAACGACTATACAAGAACAACAAAGGATTCCAGAAGATGAGCACATGATCTGTTCTATGATTTCTGGGAGAAGAAAGAAGCAAGAACAGTTGGGATGTGTCTGTAGTCCCTCTATGACAAATGAAATGTGGACTTAACGAAATTGTGAAGCAAAGGTGTGAATAGGTATAACATGTACAATGAGGAATTATACACATCCTTTCACTTCTTGGTTAAACTAATGTTGCCATACCTGTCCTGCAGAATGTAGACTACAAAGCTATGTTCCAGTTTCCAAACCCTTTCTTTGAGTTAGGTAAATTGAGGAAAAAAAGCTATTTTAGACCAAATACCTTACAAACATGTTATGTGCATATTTTCCAAAAGATGTCCTTCTGCCTTTCGCAATTAAAAAAAGGTGGGGAGAGGTTTGAGTTAACAAAGAATGTCACTGGAAAGCAAGGTTAAACTCACCCATATTATGTGAAAGAAAATGAAGAAAGACAGGGACAAAAAGTGACTCATTTGAAAAATCAATTCAATTGAAATGTGGTGTTGGAGGGAAGCTGAACAGATATGAAAGACTGCCAGAAAGCAGAAAAGTGGGTGCTCAATCAAGCCTGAACTCTTACTCGAGCAAAAATGAGTAACCAGAGCCTATCCTACCATACACATATAATGGAAATACCAAAGTGATCATAATAGACTATATTGCTGGAAAAGTGGAGTGGAGCAGTAGGAAAAGAGGAAGACCTAACATGAGAAGGTTTTACTCAATAGAGGAAGTCACAGGTCTTAGTTTGCAAGATCTGAGCAGAACGTACTGGAAAAGACAATATTCCTATGAAGGGGGGCAGCAGAACAACCTAACATGAGATGCTATTGCTTTGCAGGATCTGAGCAGAGCTGTTAATGACAGGACATTTTGGAAGTCAATAACTCATATAGTCACATCATATCAGAAGTGACTTGATGACACATAGCATCTTTTTCTTAATTACCAAAGAATTGTATAGGGACAAGATGGGTGGAACAGGCAACAAGCTCTGCTGAAATTGAGGTAGATCATCCCCAGCCACAAAGCTAAAAAGAACAGTAATTTCATAATCTAAAGGAAGGAGCTTCTGAATATTTATTGTCTATTTTTAAATATCTTTTAAAATATTTTACACCAGAAATAGAAACTATTTTTAATGTTTATTTGGCCAAGAAGGAGTTAAAAAGTTATCCTGAGAGTAATTTACCGTAAGTTGGTCCTGACTGTCAGGACCAAAAGTTCAGACACTCTTCCCCATTCTCAAGCTTGCAAGAATGTTTATCTTTAGAATGTTTGTGCTGATAAGAAAGTCAGAAACTCAGAGGGGTTTTGCCTCTCTAATGGCTCCCCCACAAAAAACCCAATAGTATTTATTTCCCAAAAAACCTGAAGCCTGGATACCTTCCAAATAAAATTTAAAAAAAGAGGGCTGGGACTAACCATTTTCTTTCAAGGTGAGCAAGTTTGGTTTCTTCAACGTATTTGATCTGTTTTAAATCTGCAGACAGAAAAGGTGACCAGTGTCTGTACATTTGTGTGGGTAAAACAGTTTTACTTTTAAAAAAAATCATAACTTGAAAACTGTTTGCCCAGATGTCTCCATATGTGGCACAGAGATCGAGCAGTCTGTCTGCTACATCTGTGCTAAATTTGGTGCTGATCTAAGATCCAGTTTCAAAGTTATAATTTTTTTGTTTGGGGTCCCCCTATCTTTTGAGTTGCTTCATGGAATGCTGAATTATGCTGTTGTACAATATCTATTGTTGCACTCTCACGTGCAATTAAACCAATATATATTTTTCTGATCTGAATACTACTAATATTTGCTCTTTACTACCCATCTTGTCCATTCATTTTTTTTAACCTAATAATTTGTTTCTTCCTTAATTAATTCTCCAAAGTCTGTTTCAAATTCCTTGGACATTTCTCCAATTCTCCATAATGGAGATGTTAGTGGAATAGGTATTTTTGTATACTTGTTCCAAATTAATAACATTTTTTTAAAAAAAGTAGTTTCAATGTCTTTAACAATGCTCATATTATTTGTTTTGAAAAAAAAATTCTGAAGGTTCTCACCAATTTCCTGCAATTCTAAACTTAGCCATATTAAATTATTAACCTGAGATCAGGTATATATATCATTTGATTAGCTATATGATATAACATATTTGGAAGACCTAACTGTCCCTGTTTTTGAGATTTAGATTATATCTTCTTATTAATCCTTACTTCCTTATTTCTATTACAGAAATATCAATCATATTTTGCCATTCTTTAGCTCTTCTTCAGTTATCTTTATCGGTAACATCATAAATAAAAAATTAATCTTAAGTAAAATCTTCATTTTATAAACTGATTTTCTATCCAACCAAGGAAGTCTGAACTTGCTAAAATTATCTAACTTATTTTTTAATTTCTTGCTTCAATTTAGTTAAAAAAATCCTCTTTCAAACATTCTAAATTCTTTGGAATATTTATACACAAATATTTATAGACATATTAATATCAATCTTTTCCTAATTAACTCCCTTTTTATTATAGTTAAATACCATCTCTAATTTATGCCAGTTTATATGTAACCCAATTATCTTTCCAAATTCTTTAAAATATAATTTAACCCAATCATTAACCACAAATGGATTCTTTATTATTAATAAAGTTTCATCTCCAAATAGACTCATCTTAACTTTATCCTTAAAACCTACATCACAAATTAATTTACCTTTTCTAATACCATTTGCTAACTATTTTATACCCAATAAAAACAATATTGGGGAAAGGGGACATTGTGGCCTAGGGATATCTGTTCTGTTCTACCATGATTCACTAACATAACTGCAATATTCTCTGAATATAATTAATTTATCATACCTTTAAACCATTCTCCAAAACCTAATATCTTTATTATCATTTTTACTGTTAGCTATTCCACACAAACAAAAGCTTTAAAAATATCTAATGAAATTATTCCTGCTTCCAGTTTTCCTATAACATCTATTACGATTAGTACATCCTGGTCAAATCTGCCATTGTTTTCCTACTATGAAACGATTTTGATCTACTTTAATATAGTTAGCAATAAACATTCATTCTCTTTGCTAGTAGTGTAGTAAACATCCTAGAATCTTGATTTATTAAGGAAATAGGTCTAGAAGACCCAGGATCTATGGGATCTTTATTTGGTCTGGGGATTAAAATAATTAATGAATACTTCCAAGATAATGGAACCTCTTCTGCTTCCATTATTTTATTTAAAAGGCATTTTAATTTAGGTATTAATGTTTTTCTAAAAACTTCATAATATTCCTATCCCAATCCATCAATTCCTGGAGTCTTCTACCTTTAATTTATTAATAATATCCTCTATCTCTTCTTCTCTAACAACCTGTTCCATCAAGCCTCTATCAATATTTTGTCTATTCCTCACATTTTTCTGAATATATTTTCTAATTTTCTCCAAAGAAAGTTTCCCCATATAAATAATTTATGAAAAATTTTCTGAAACATTTCCAAATTATGCTTCATCAAGTTGCACTTTATACCTGTTTCATCTTTAACTACACCAATTAAACTCTTAGCCAAAATTCTCAAGTTTTTATTGCCAAACTCAAAATAATCTCTTTTCAGAGATATTAAATTCCTGTATTTTTTTCCCATTTTGATATTTTGCAAATCTTTTCTCTTTGCTTTAATTTCTGATGAATTTTTATGTCTCTGTCTTTCATGTACTTCACCTCCAACACTTTTATTTCTTCTCCAAGCTTTGTCTTTCCCTTTACCATATTAAAATCTCCTGCTATTATTATAAACTCCTTCCATTTCCCCCCTAATTAACTGAACACTTTTTAAAAAAAGTCCTCTTGATTATCATTCAGGGAATAATCATTTTCCTCTCATTACACCTTGTAACATCATAAATATATTTCTATCAGCTTTGTTCAATTTATTTACCCTGAATTCACAATTCTTAGAAATAATGGTTGCAATGGAGGAAAAATATACTAGTTTCACACATAGACATTTTGCTCAAGTTGCAGAAAGATCAATAAAGAAATTAATGTTTGGCTTGCTTTCACATCAAACATGAGAAATCTTGCAGAGATTTTAACAAACTCTCAACCAGTTGTCTTGACAAGAACAAGGTTCACCATGAAATTTAACCAGATTTTTCCCCATCCCGAGTTCTCAATCCTTTTCCACACCTTCACCAGTGCGCTTTCTACAACTTGAGCAAAATGCCTATGTGCAAAACTGATATATTTTTCCCCCGTGAAGAGAAACACATGCAAAGCAAGCACAGAAGGCCTGTCTGGCTGCTGGAAAAGATGCAAACAACTCTTGTCATGCCTCTGTTTTTTAAAAGTCCATGCAATAAGGCAGCATCTATCACAATTTTGCACAACTGTCCAAAATTCTTGCAAATGTGAATGCTCCTACCTATGCCAGCAGAAAATGACCAGTAGCCTCTTGTAGTGCAACAAGAGTGATGTCAATGGTAACCTTCTGCTAGTTAAAGAGTATCTGTTTTCAGTTTTGGGGTGCATATAACATTGTGTCATTGTGCACGAACCTCACACATACCCTGAAACTGAAAATGGGACTCGTGAATCAGTGGTAATCTTCCATGCCTGGTAATGTCATTCCAACTGTGGCAAAGGAGCTCCTGCCATTTCACAGGTTATGAGAAATATTTTGCAGGTTCCCATTCTTGCCAACAAAAAATAAGGCAACTGAAGATTCTTTTCAAATAATATAAAATCATCCTCACTTTCCACCCAAGATTTTGTTTCAGCAAGGCTTGGGATGCCACAGTGGCTCAGAGGCAGATCTTATAGGATTAGGTCACAATTAACGTTCTAATATAATAGCCACCATTGCAATCTGGATCACTTCCCACATTAGATAATTTTGTTATGCAAATCCTAACAATCTTGATTTAGGCTTTCTTGGTTCAACTACAGTATTTATGCTAAGCTCAATGAATGATTTATATTATCTATGATAGGCTTGAAAATGAGAACAGGAAAGAGGGGAAATATCTGCGTTTGTGTTGCATTTACGCTACAACAACACACTAAAAACCAGGAATGAGGAGAACACTGGAGAATTTGTGGGGTGCAAGCACTTGGGCCCACTGCGCCATTGTGAGATTTCCTGTTTCATGAGCCCTGGCAGCAGCAGTACAGGACCTCAATGGAACTGGAGAGCACATTTTTCTGTCTGTGTGGTTCTGGGTTGCCCTATTATTATACCCTAATTATTCAGGTTTTGGGACATATTTACTCAGATTCCTCTCATACCACAGTTGTTGTCCACCAAACCTTGCCTGTCCTCCTGAATCAAAATTGCTTGCCCGTAATGGTAGATTTGGGCCCTAAAATCTGAGGAAATGCAATGCTGCTGACCTGGCAACCCTATTACATTTCATATTTTATTTTGAGAGAAGGTAAAACAGCTGACATTAAAGCATCATTCGTAAACTGTATTTTGAACACATTTCTGGAGTGACAAGTAGCACTTGTACTAAAGGCTATGGTGAACCATTATAAAATTCTGTTATCAAGACTGAACAAATTAGAAATTGAAGGAATGTTCACTTCACTATAGATACTAACACTCAATCTACAGTATACAGTGGTGCCTCGACTTACGAATGTCCTGACTTACGACCATTCGAGTTACGACCAGCTCCGGCCGCAAAATTTTGCTTCGACTTGCGGCTGGAGCTTACGAACAGAAAAAGGTAGGGGAAAAAGGCGGGGAATTCAAATTGCTAGCCGTTGGTAGGCGAAGAGGGTGCTTCTTTGTAGCTCTTTCGCCCCAACGGTTAGAGTGAGTGTGATTGGATGAGGCTTTGGACTCCCTGGTAAGATAAGGTGCTGCTTTCTGATTTTTAAAAACTGTTCTGGGTGGGTTTTGCAGCGTGGTTTTGGGCTGGGGGGGTTATGTTTATGTGCTGTGATGGGTCTTGGGGGGTTTGTTTGTTTTTTGGTATTTTTTCCCGATTTGCGATGGGTCTTGGGGGGTTTCCTTGCTTTTTGGGTTTTTTTCCCCATTTCCGATGGGTCTTGCGGGGTTTGGTTGCTTTTTGTTCCCCCCCCCCATTTCCGATGGGTCTTGCACGCTCTGCTTGCTTTTTCCTTTGCTTTCTTTGCATTTCTGACGGGTCTTGCATGATCTGCTTGCTTTTTGCTTTGATTTCTTTGCATTTCCGATGGGTCTTGCACGATCTGCTTGCTTTTCTTCCCCCCCCCCCCCCCTTCGGCCGGAAGGGATTAATCGCGTTTCCGATGGGTCTGGCAGTGATTTTTTTTTTGGTGATTTTTTTCTTCGGCTGGAACGGATTAATTGCATTTCAATGCATTCCTATGGGAAATGGTGCTTCGACTTATGACCATTTCAAGTTACGACCGGTGTTCCGGAACCAATTAAGTTTGTAAGTCGAGGCACCACTGTATTTTAATAAATAATTTATTTTATTTATTTATTTAAAATATTTCTAAATTAAAGAAACTTATTCTGAAAAGGGATTTTTATTATTTCTGACAGTCATCTGAAGAATGCAGAGTGATCAAAATGCCTGATTAAACCACAAAGGTGAACCACAGTATGAAATAAAAACCAAAGGTACTATGTAGCTAAATTCAGAAAATGCAAAGTAATAAGAAATCTTAGAATTGTTTTGCTGAGGAACAAACCTGCTTGCAAACGTTCAAAACATGCATATGATTACCCACTTAAAATTTAATTCTAATATGGCAACTGGAATAGAATACATGTATGCTGGAGCATCAAGAGTTTCAAATGCCATATTTAATAGTTATCATATTTTATTTACTAATTAAATAGCTCAGTGGTTTAGATATCTGGCTCGGGAGCCAGAGATTGGGATTCTTAATCCCCACTGTGTCTCCTGTGAGTACAGCCAGCCTGTGTGGCCTTGGGCAAGTTGCACAGTCCCAAGATGCAACCCAGAAGAATGGAATGTGTATTTTGTGTATTCTCTACCTAGAAAACCCTGAAAAGGGTAGCCATACATCAGAATTTACTTGACAACACATAAATAAAGTTTTTTTCTAACTTTCCCTAACTTTTCTAACTTTCAAAAGTAGGATAGGATGCAAGCAATAAAACAATTAAGTATAAAACAACAATAATTCATAGTTCAACAACAGAAAAATGATACAAATGAGACAGACAGACAGACAGACAGACAGAAAGTCCTAAATGGCTTGGCTAAATAGCCAGGCCATATATATACTAAATGTGACAATGAGACCAAGGTTGATGAAAACAATGGAGTGTATTTCCCAACCAGCACATCAGAGCTGAGAAGAATGTCTCTGACATCTCCATGTATGATACTCTTCTCTTTCTCTAATTGTAACCCCACTCATCGCCAAAATCTTATTATGCAAGTGTTTCCTCCTTTTGCTCTCCATCCATCATGCTATCAAGAGTGGGGCTAGGCAAGCAATGCTTAACTGGTGCATGAAGGGGAATATAAAGGACAGACGGACAGCTGAACTGGTAGACTTGCTCATGATACTGGCCGAAGGCAATAGGGTTCTGCCCCATGTATTCTGTACATTTACCCCAAATTCTGGATAATATACCTTGCCCTTTAGGAAGTGTAAATCTCCAACAGGCTTCTGGCCAATACAGAGTTCTCACTATGTTTTACATTATTGTATTTACCTTCTCCTTTTGTGTTCATTATAAATGTCTTGGCCTAAATCCATGTGAAGCCTGAACAAGAGCAGACCCATTCAATGAATGATACTTGTTTAGTCAATACTTATATAAGTCAAATTTATTTGACTGGTGTACTCTATTTGGCATTAACGACTGAATCTCTGTGTTTATTTAAATATTTTTTCCTCAGGGTTTTTCCAGCTTTTCCTCATTCTCTGCTCATCCTTCCGGGAGTCCCAGCTTCTTACTCCTTTGCTGTGCCTGAATATTTAAGGCTTGCTCTCGTCATATTTCAGAAGAATATAAGAGGTAGTATGATATGTATTGCTAAAAATATTTATATCAGGTCCTTTTTATGTTGAATCTTTCACGAAAGCTCTTCAAGGAAAGCCAGTGGGCATGGTGGGGATGAGGGGTCTTGTTGAGGCAGAGAGACCACTCACGTGGGGCCACCTAATGATTTTCCAACTTTGAAAAAACAGAACCAGAGACCTCATAGTTCACATCAAGATTGTACTCAGAGGTATACTAGCTTCAGTGGGCATTGCTCCTAGGAAACTGTGCACAAGTCTGCAGTGTTACTACATGAAACTTACATCTAAATTGTTCAATTACACTACAGGCTTCTAAACCTCATAAAATGCTATAAAAACTTACCACTTAAGCAGTTTAATAAAACACTTTTCTGAACTTTGTAAGATATTACTTAGCAAAGCAAAGTGAAATCAGATGGAACAAGGTCCTGAAGACTGTTGTTGAATTCCAGTGTGTAGACAGGAGCCAAGCTACAAATACCTTGTTCTTCTAAACATAAGACAAAGATACATGAAGGGGGGGGGGGGAAATCATCTTTTTAAAGAACACAGCTTTTTTAGCTGTTATCTGCCATCAAGTCACATCTGACTTATATAATCCTCATAGAGTTTTCAAGGTATATGAGATATTTAAAAAGTGGTGCTAACATTGCCACCGCCCAATGAGTTTTCCATTGCTGAATGGAGATTCAAATCCAGGGCTTCTGAGTCCTAGTTCATTACCCTATCTACTACACCACACTGGCTCTCAAGCAGATAAGAAAAAAATCAGTTCACTTGAAATGTTATTTTGGAAAGCTCTCCTCCAACACCATATTTTGAATGATCTGATTTTTTTCCCCATCAGCTTTCTTCACTGTCCAGGGTTTACAACCATACATAGTAATTTGGAATATTAGAGTATTGATAATCTTGGCCTTGGTCTCCAGTGACAGAGTCAGTATGGTAAGAAAAAGTAATCTTCCATATATTAGATCCATTCCCTACTCATTCCTTTTAAAATTAGGAAATCCTGTTCTTGGCCCTCAAACAGAGCAACTATAATTACCATAACAACGCAAACATAAGCATGAAACCGTAGATGTTGCAGAGTATTTTAAACAGAAGTGCCATTTCTCAATTCTCATCTGCTGGCCACTTGTTCCTCTGGACTATTTATTCTCTCAAGTCTAACCCTTCTTTTTTAAACTCCTACTTTTGCTGACCTCTTGGTTTCTCAAGGTCTTTCAACTTCTTCTGCTCATTTCCTGCTGTCTGGTGTATTTTTCTTGCCACTGGCAGGTAGAGATCCTTCTGTGACACTAAAACAACTCAGCCAGATACTTCATTACCACCACCACCCCATTAACACATATGAATTGCACATAATTTATGATTCTTAAAGAAAACTTTGCACCTAACAGCAACAATACCAAAAAGTAGATAACATGAGTACAGCTGCCACATTTCTGTAACAGCTTATTTTTCCTGTTTGCCACATCCCCTAATCCTTGTTCACATACAATCGAAGCCCTCTGGGAATAGTTTTCTTTGTCTGCAATCACACACATGGATCTAAGTTTGTTTACAACAGGAAAGGGGAAGGTATGGGTAGCCTTCCAGCTATTGTTAGACTACAATGCCTATCATTCTTCACCAGTAATTAAGCTGGCTAGGGCTACTGGAACCTGCAGCCCAACAAATGAAACCGTATAGAAGTTCCAAAAGGGTCACAGTCCCCCCATTGCTTCCTGAAGTCTTCTCAATGCTATATAAAATTATCTTCAGGGTTTAAAAGTTACAGAGCAAGTGGCAAAAATGTGTTTTTTTTCTGCACTTTTAAAAAAACACAGTAATAATGCATTTTTGAAATGTATGTGAAAAGGAAAAAGAAAATGTTAAATGGGTGGTAGGTGGCACAATAAAATTACTATACTTACACGAATGGTAAGTACAGTTTCCATAAATCTTCCTTCTGAGTCACAGCATGCCTTTCAATAGTGCTTCAATAAAATAAAAGCCCCACCACCCACATAACAAGCAGAGTGGAAAAGCTTTAGTGGCAGTTGGCTCGTGGAACTTGAAAACAGGCAGCAACGTATACCTATAAAGTTCTGCCTTGCAGGTTACAACTTTATTACAGCAAAAGAAGGAATATTTGATGCCCAGAGCAGGAAATCCAAAGCTTGCCCATATTATTACTAGCATCGCATCTTTTCCTCCAAGGAGTTCAGGGCGGCATACATGACTTTCAACATCTACATTGGCAGCAGTCCCCTGAAGTAAACTAGACTGAGAGATGGTGAATTGTCTGACATCACTGAATACGCTTTGCAACTGAGCAGGGAGTTGGACTTGATTTTCTCTGTAGAACTCCAACACTCCAGCTCAGTCTTCTACAACTTTATGTCATCCAGATGTTTTGACTGACAACTCAATCATCTTTGAATGTTGAGAGGGTTGGCCAAAAACAGCTGGGAGGCACAACATTGGGGAAGGCTGCTCTTACTGCCTCACCAGGGGAACTATCCGTGGAGCATGACTTACTTATCTCTACATGGAAGGGTGATAATGGGTGTGCTGAAAAGGGGAATTAACTCCTGTGCAACTGACAAACATATAAAATATAACCCATATATAATTTCTATGCCATTGACATGATTGCATTTGTAAATCCATACAATGTTCAGGGGCTCTTTCCTAACTAACATCAAAATGGAAGGAAGGAAGCAAGCAAGCAAGGAAGGAAGCGAGCAAGCATTGTGTGTGCTTCTGGTATGTGAAATACATTTTCTGATTTTCACATATGCAAGTTCTTGTCTGAAACATAGCTCTGCACAAGCATCTTTTTGAATTCTCCACATTATTTTCAGGAAATGAAATGGGGCTGGGCCTGAACTACTTCTCTTAATTTTTCTGGAGATAGAATAAATTCTTCAACAGTTTCTTAAAGATAGGGATTGTCATCAGTAATAGCTGATGTTGCTTTCCCCCCCAAAGGGTATTTGTTTTTCTGCACTGCCACTAGAAATGGCAACAACAACAGTGTGTTGGTAGCCTGGTCATCCGGATTTTGTTTCCTCCACAGCTCCCTTAAACTGATACCATTCTAGGGCAAGGGTGGGGTATCTGAGAAGGGTCAAGGTCTATTTTCCAAATCTGCTGGCAGTCTGAAGCCTGCACTCCAAATGGGGAGGGATTAAAGACAGGATTTTTACAAAAGATGCTAATTTACTTTTTTAAAAAAAGTTTTATGAACTGAAAAATGGGCTTAATTAAAAAGATTTTAAAAAAACTGAAAATCCCCCTTGAATTTGCTAGTGGCCAAAATAGCAGCAGTAGCAGCAACAGCACATCTTTTTTAATTAAGGGGGGGAAACAAGAGTTCCCATTCTTGCTGAGGCCTTCACCACTGCCACACTGAAAAGTGACCCTCTGTTTTTAGAAAAGTAAGAAAAGGAAACCTCAGAATGTTCTTCAGAATGCTATCATTTTGCAGCAGGACTTTTCATTCTTCAGGGTTCAGTAGCCTCATTAGTCACTTTTTTTTTTAAAGGCAGGGATCAGTGTAAATTATTATTTTTCTATTGCAGATCTTATAATACAGTTCTTCTTCTTCTTTTTTTAATCTCTTACCTTCTTTTTTAATCTCTTACTTCCAGGAAAAAGGAAAGGAAAAACTAGAGCTGTGCCATAATTTGTTCTTATTGTTTTAAAATCTATTTTGAGCACAAAAGTTTGTCTCACAAAGCATTTTGCAACCTGCTGTCTGATTTGCACCCATAGTTACAATGTAATAATGGAGGGGCATAGCTACTAGCAACATTTTTAAAAATAGTTTATATTAGTAACATGCAGCAGGAGTAAGAACCCAAATTCAAGCTAATCTGATTGTGGCCCAAATGATTAAAATGTTTGTTTTCTTTATAGTTTTTGCCAAGATTTTTATTTTTAGCACTCAACAATGCTGTCACTTCTACCGTAAGATATGTAAGAATCACTGAGGCTTCAGTTGAAATCCATTATAAATTTTACCCTGATCTGGTTAGATCTCTTTCATTCTAGTACCTCTACAACCAGCACAATAACATGTTTAAGGAATGGGAAGGACAAAAGGAACAAGGATCAATAATAACTTAATTAGGAACCAAAGAATACTGAAAGACAACTTAAGTTCCTCCATTGTGTGATATTTCCATGTGGGGAGGAGAATCTTAATTAAAAACTGCCAAAATTAATAGCAGCAAATATAATAAGAAAGCAGACTGGTTCTTTCTATAGAAGAGTTCATACAAAATAGGTGCAGTGTTTTGGGAAAAATGTACAAAAATGGACCGAAGCAAGGGCATTTGTTCAATTCCCGAATGGTTGCAGGGCAAAGCAACGAGATGGTTTCACTCCTGAGGTGGAGCAACACTCCAATGGATACTTCTTATTCCAGTCAGCATTCATAAAGTTTAAAAGGTAGTCACAATCTGAACTAAGGAAAGGAAAAAATCAGTAATGGAATAAAGGACGTGAAAAGCAAGTAAAAACCGAACCCTCAATGAAGACATTCCAACCACTGAGGTGCTACAGAGGGCTCAGAAGAGATCACTCAGCACTATATATTCTCCTGCAGCTGCTATGTCTGCCATTTTCTGGAGCTGTAAAGCAAAGCGAAAGACGTTCATCTCTGTTTTGACAACCTTTTTGCATTCTAAAAAAGACTTGTTTTTCTTTTTCCTCTCACTCAGCTGAGTTTACCATACCACTAAAATATTACTAACCTCCTAGCACTGAGTATGACAATGATAGTGGAAGAATGATTGGTATATGGGCTTTGATTAGATAAGTCACATAATTAGGGCATTAGAAACTGTCTTTTAACTCCCCCCTTTCCCCCCCCTTCTCTATTTTCCTCCAGTTTTTGGTGAGATAGCACAAGTACCAACCACTGCCTGCTAGCATTCTAGCTAGATTGTTAAGGTATACAGTATCATGCCCCAAAACGGATGGTGCTGGATGTCTACTCCAGGTCATAGCCATTTGTGTTTTATCTTCCATTCATGGTTTATTTTGTTTGTTTGTTTTATTTTGGTTTTTTGACAGCCTGATAACATTCAAAACTCTGGATGGGACAGGCTGGAATGTCTCTTAAAGGGTACAGGGAAAGTTGATCCCAGCCTGATGTTTGTGTATAGAGTGTGTCAGAGGCCTTATGCATTTGCCAATTTTTTAAAAAAGGGTGGGGTTGCATATCACACCCTATACATATGTATTCTCTAGTTGAGGAATGTATGAAAGTTCTAGTACTGAACTGCCAATATTTGATTAGACATAAAGGGTGTATTCTATCACTACAAAATTAATGTGAGAAGCAGCTATAACATGACATCATAGTGGGAAGTATATGATAAAATTCAATATGTACATTGCCATCCTAACCACTGTTTCACACATGATATACTGATTTTGCAAGCTGCCTTGAGTCCCTACAGAAATGCCGGATGGCTGGCTGGACAGATGGACAGACAGACACGCTTCTGACTGGGTGTGGCACTCCTACAGACTGAGATAGTCTTGGGAGCTCCCTCTCCATTGCTCTAATCTCTCTTGAACACTCAGTGGAGGAAGAAAGGGGGCAGGTGGATAGTGTCCTTTGCACTCTGCTGAAGAAGAGATGGAACAGCCATCCTGGGAAGCTGCTGCTGCTCCTCGGCATCTCTCTAGTTTGGCCACTTTTCAGTTGGCTATTGAAAAACAAAAGGCTGGCTCTGATGGGACATGACTGACGCCAAGCCAAAGAAGTAGGAATGAAAAAAACAAACAAACCACCAACCAACAAAAAACAAACCCTGTGCCATTCCTCCCACAATGCCTTAGCCCCAAGATCTTGGTCAGAGACAGGCATTTTTTCAATAGGTGGCTGAAAAGCATCCAAAGTAGAGAAGCATCACAGAACAGCAAGTGCCACTGGGGACAGGGGGGCTGCTCTTCTTCCTGTTGTATAAAACTACTACATTCTTCTTCTTCTTCTTCTTCTTCTTCTTCTTCTTCTTCTTCTTCTTCACCACCCCTTCACGTTCCTTCTCTCAGTAAAGAAGCAGCTCTTAAGCTTTGGTGGTGGTGACTCTGGAGGTGAGCAATGGGTTGTGTCTCTGCTACCCCCCTCCTCCAGTGCTCTGATTCTTGAGGTGTGACTGCCTCATTGTAGCTTACAGGAAGGCTGGGCTTGGCATAGTACTTCCAAGGTTTGAGAAGAACAGGTTGCTTACCTGTCACTGCAGTTCTACAAGTAGCCATCTGTACACTCACATGAACAGATTGTTCTGTGCTTGTGCAGAATTGTTCAGAATCTTCTAGAGCTATGCTTAGAGGTTTTGGCAGAAGCCCCACCCCTGTTGAGCTTATATAATTACCTGGGATTCCCACTTTTCCCTGCAGTTCCACTAGCTGCTACATTACTAGCAGGAGTAACAAAGAGGGGAAGAGGTGTGGTGTGTGAATATACAGATAACCACTGGAGGATCCACAGTCACAGGCAAATCATCTGTTCTTCATAATCTCTAACGCACACACATCGGTGACTGCGTAGCTTGATGTGAGGGCACAGGAGGAGGGCAATTTGTCATCAAATTCCACATGTTAGAACAGAGTATCTGAAGAGATCATCTGGCTGGAATATCAAAGTAATAGTTGAATACTTGTTGTAGGTTTTTTGGGCTGTTTGGCCGTGTTCTTAAGGTTTTTCTTCCTAACATTTTGCCAGTCTCTGTGGCCAGCATCTTCAGAGGACAGGAGTCAGAACTCTGTGCTCTGGTGCAGTTTGTGGGATAGTTGAGTATTTATAGCTGTGGGATCAGCTTTTTGTCCTATTCAAGAGATTGGGTGATTATGGTGATCAGTGTGTTTTTTGTTGTGGGTGTATTGTTGTGATAAGGGGGGAGCGGATCTGTCACTGTGATTGATGGGTGTCGTTAGCTTGTCTTTTGTGTGCAGTGATCACTGGTCCTTGTGGCTGGGTAGAGTTCGTTGATCTTTTGCAGGCTGTATTTTTCAGGGCTGGGAGCCAGGCTTTGTTGAGTTTTAGACTTTCTTCTTTTTTGTTGAAGCTCTGCTGGTGTTTCTGAATTTCAATGGCTTCCCTGTGCAGTCTAACAATGATTGCTGGTGTTGTCCAGTACTCCTGTGTTTTGAAATAGAATTTCATGTTCAGCTTGTTTCAGGGCATGCTCAGCTACTGCCGATTTTTCCGGTTGTTTTAGTCTGCAGTGTCTTTCATGTTCTTTGATTCTGGTGTGGATGCTGCATTTTGTGGTTCCAATAAATACCTGTCCACAACTGCAAGGTATCCGTTATACTCCTGCAGTGGTGAGGGGGTCCCTTTTGTCCTTTGCTGACCGTAACATTTGTTGTATTTTTGTGGTGGCCTGAATACTGTTTGTATGTTTGGTGTGGCCCATGTGACCATCCACTTTCCAATCCTACATATCTGGATTTTACCAAGAAAGCATACATAAGAAAAATCACCCAAAAGAATCTATCGTGCTTTTGTCTCTTCTGTATAGGTCTTCAGTACACTGTTTCCATGTTCTCTTTATTTTCTCCTGTTCAGATACTGTATTTCTCTGTTGGTCTTTTAGCATTCCTATTCTAGGCTTAAATTTCATTTTGATTTCTTGGATCTTTTGGAAGCAATCTCTTGTTTTTACTCTCTTATTGTCCTATTTTATTTCTTTGCACTGTCCATTACAATAGTTATCTTTGTAAAACCTCCAGAACACAGCCAAACAGCCCAAAAAAACCTACATCAACCATCGGATCCCGGCCATGAAAGCCTTCGAGAATACAGTTATCTTTGTCTCTACTTGACAGTGGCTGAAAAACTGCATTCAAGATTCCTTATTTTTGTCGCCCTCTTCACCTGTCCTTAGCAATATGAAGTGTTTCTTTTGTCATTCATCTAGATTTTTCCTTCCTTTTTATTACAGGAATTGTCTTTTTGCTTCTTCCCTTATGATATCTCTGGTTTCAATCCACAGTTCTTCTGGTTCATGGTCACTTGAGTTTAGTAATGTAAATCTGCTCCTTATGTGGAGTTTAAATTTATCAAGAATCTTGTTTGAATTATATTTTGGCACTATAATTCTTTTAGTGTTCTTTTTCAGCTTTACTCTAATGTCGGATATTAGCAGTTCATTATCAGAATGCCACAATCTGGTCCTGGTCTTGTTTGGCTGAGAGAATACAGCTTCTCCATCTCCTGCTTCCAGTTATGCAGTCTATTTGGTTTCTATATTGACCATCTAGTGATGTCCACTTGTAGAGCCATCTGTTTGGTTGCTTGAAGCATGTATTTGTGATAAACAGTTTGTTGGCATTGCAGAACTCCATGAGTCGTTCTCCTACTTTGTTTCTTATTTTTGCAACTGCCTTCAGCATTCACAGTTGCATAGACATATACTGACAGGTTTTGCAAGAAATCTGATGGATATTATTTGATCAGATCATTCATTATAGCCCCTAAGTACCTGTGCTATATCTTGTCTCATTATTAGAGCCATTTCATTTCTTCTGGGTTCGTCATTTCCAGAGCAGAAGACTTTGATTGAAAATATCCCATTCCAGTCCAATGTAGTTCACTGAGACCAAGCATTGCAATGTTTATACATTCCATTTCTTGATTTGTTTTCCCATTTACCTTGATTCATACTTCTTATATTCCATGTTCCAATTGTTTATATTGTGCACATTGGATTTTCATTTCATTTCTGTGCATGTCAGCCACTAGTCATCCTTTTGGGTTTAATTTAGTTGCATCAATAGTGACACTGCTATTTGTACTTGTCTTTCGCTCTTCGCCAATAACTGATCAAATGCTTTCCAACCTGGGAGTCTCATCTTCCAGTACTATCTCTTGTTTCATTTCAGACTGTTTCATCATAGGGTTTTCATGGCAAGGGAAGTTCAGTGACGGTTTAGAATTGCCACCTTCTGCGCAGTACTAACAAAAGTTAGCTTGAGTGCCATCATCATTGCCTTCTCTCTCAGTGTCACTTTCAGTTACTGCTGCTTGCCACTAGCTACTGCTCCCATCACCATTGGAACTATCTGTCCTCTTCTGCTGATGCAACCATTACCCTTGAAGAGGGTGGATGCATCTTGGTTTGGTGTCTCTGAAGTGACTATTCTGCCTTGGGCGACCCTGATAGGAGTCTAGGCTCATAATAAGAGTTCAGCCTCCTGATGGTATTGCTCTTGGCTTCTTTGACACACTCAAACCCCCTCACCATGTTAATGTATTCATCCAAGAAGGGGCCTTCAGCACTGCTCACCCTGAGATTTGTCTCCCCACCTGGTGACCTGGGAAGCATAACAATTCTGAGACCTGGTAATACTATAGTTAAGTTTGCTTATCCACAGTCAGGAGCAGTTAAAGATGGTTTGGTGTTTGACCTGAATGGAGCAGGTGCCCAGACATCCTCAATGATTTATTAGTCACAAAAATTGTACCAGACTACCTTTTTGAGTTTACTACATAATTACTAATTTTGGAGAGCAAAGATTTGGAGAGAGCATTTTTTTCTATTACTGTCATTAAAGTGTTGAATTCCTTTGGAGATTTTCCAAACTCTGATTTTGGGTATCTTTTATTGCGTAAACTGCCTTTCTGTGGATGGGGTTATGTTGGTATCATTGCTGAGTTTTAACGCCTATTTGATTTATGTTTATTTCATGCAGTTACTTTTATATGTGTTTCTGTTTAACATATGGTTGCCCTGAAGAAAGTTTCATTGTGGTTTATGAGTACAAATCAAATCAAAGTTTAGATGGGAATTTGCCTATCACTTTGCCTATCATGTTGCCATGTATCTCCTCCTATTCTTTTGATTTGTTTTTTAAAAATAGGATTATGTAACATGAGAGATTTCCTTCAATCCCTGTTAAATATTCAGCTATATTTTTGCATAGTTTGTACGAACCAGGCTTGCAAAGTACTAATAGTGAGAAGGCACACATGCTGAGGAATAACCTAGTTGCCTGGATGGCACAGGAAAATCATCTTGACTTACTTATATTAATGTGCTATGTAAATGAGAATATGGAAAGAAACGGTCAGAATTTATGCTAAAGCCTTCTAAAGGCATAACAGCATCCTACTAAGTATATATGTCAGCTTAATCTAATCCCCCTGCTTCCAACACATCCTGTGGTCTCAGCACGGTGCCTATAATGC
Organism: Intellagama lesueurii; assembly: GCA_037013535.1. Lineage (NCBI taxonomy): Eukaryota > Metazoa > Chordata > Lepidosauria > Squamata > Agamidae > Intellagama > Intellagama lesueurii. The sequence goes on from JBAJHW010000001.1 coordinate 48,667,446, forward strand.
TCTCATATGTTAGGAGGGATTGCCACAGAGAAGTTCACCATCAGAACTGCACTTGGTTCAATAAAACTTTACATTTCATCTTAGGCTGACAGAAAGCTATCTTTCTCACATTTGCATCACAAACCTTTAGCTTCTTCTGACATCAATAACATTGGTTATAATACTTCCCGGTAATCTGTTACAACACATGGGGAGCACATATTCTCAGTTCTCATCTTACTTTGTCAGCTGCAGTGGGCTGCTCTAATTTACTCAGACTTGGCTAAATGAGCACTGAAATTCTTTGTGACAAAAGGGGGAGAAATACATGCTTTTAATTAGCAGCTCAATTGAGATTTGCTGCAGAGTTTCCTTTTGCCCGCCTCCAATAACTTCTACTTCTACTTAGGAAAAGCATCTTTCCTTCCTCTTTGTATGTGTACTGAAGAATGAACTGCAAGAATCTCCTGACATCTGCAGGAGTGTATACAGCTTAAAAACAAGAAACAATTTTGTTTTTGTATTTTCAAAACCAGAAAAATCAAATCAAATTAATCTAAGATACAGTACCTTCAATACCTTCTTTTCAGATATTTTGCTGTAAGAAAGCTAGCCAAATGTCAATGTAAAATTGCTACATGCTTTATTTCCACAATCTTCCAGGAATATTAGTCCCCCACCCCTGTATTTTAAAGCCAAGAAAAAGATTCTGCATGTTCTTTGTTTGAGTGTGATACAAAGTATTGTCTTGCAAATCCCACATTTCGTACTAAGTGGGACCAAAACTAACAAACTCTAGTGAAATGGGTTTGGGTTTTTGTTCTAGGGAAAGCTTATCATTAAGGAGAAGGACACGCCAGGACAGGGGCAGATTTGAAGCTTAGAGGAGCTACATTGTTTTCTACATTGTGGGACAGGGAGGAGTTTATAATTTTTGAAAATTGCCATCACCAGTAAAATCATCTGGCTGGCAGCAAATTTTGGAAATTAAAGACTTTGTCCTGCAGCTCCCAACAGCTTCGACATGACGAAAGGAATCCAAAGGGAGCCACAGGACCTTAAGGAGCAGAGATCATACATTTTTAATTTCCAAAATATCACTGTGGCTGATGATGTCATCAGTTTTCCACAGTGAAACCTATTTCTCTACTTATTAAAAGTATTTTAAGCCGCCACTCACTCTTAACGGATACCAGAGCATTACACAAAAAGGAATGAAAAGGCTAAAATGTGCAACAAATACAAATACCAAAACAAAAATAAAAATAGAACAAGCAACAAGCATCAGCCCGGAGGGCAAACTATGCCTAAACCAGCTTTAAAACTTTAAAATGCATGGACAATTAAATCATTCAGTCTAGTGTTAAAATGACAGTAATATAAACACCAGCCAAGACTCTAATTCTCCCAAAATAAAGGAATCTCAAGTACATCCTTCTCTGCAGATCTCAAGCAGGGACAGGATGTTACAGGAAGAGGAAAAATTTCAGATAGGTTGCTTTATATCTAGAGCCATTCAGGACTTTAAAGGTAAGCATTGCAACCTTTAATTGAAAGCAGATAGAGAGATACTATAGCTTTTCATGACTGTAATATGCTCACATCCAGTTGTACCAAGCAGAATTTAGGCAGTCTTATTCTCCACTAATAGAACCTTCCACATGGTCTTCAAGGGCAGTCCCACCTACAACATGTTACAGTAATCCAAGGGCAGTTACTAGAGCATGGATCATCCTGGCTTGAGAATCAGCAAAAGCTAGACAAAAATACTTCATGTCATAACAATGCCATGTACCTACTTTACATACCAAGCTATGCACTTCTCTACATGATCAGGTTACCTAAAATTAGAGCACCAAAAAATTATTCTGCCTATATTTCATATTGATTTTTTAAAAAATATGGCAGTCAAATATGAAAAAAAAATTAAACGAACAACTAAACATCTCTTGAAGCATTTATGACTCACAAGGCAGAGGATGGGGGGAGATAAGAAAATTTGCAAGCTGGAAGCATGTTCTTTGTCTCTTAAAACAAAGCACTGTACAACAAATAATGTTCCGCCAGGCTATATGTTCATTCCTTGCTTGGTGCATTAGCTGTGCTTATTCTATGCACACTTTTATAGCTTTCTATTTTTATATTTTAAATCTATTAAGCAATGTCAACTTGAATTTCCTCTGAATAGTGCTGCAGGTTAGGTTTAAAAAAATAGGACAGTACAATCTTTGAGGCTAACATTTATGTCAGCTAATTAATATGGATCAGTTGAGTTTTGCAAATATCTTAAAAAAAAAACATGTTTGCGCCTGTGTGAGTCACCAATGCAGGCCTGGTTTCTACACACACAAAACTCCACTGATTTTCATGAGAGGAAAATAGGACCTGCAGATATTTTGGAGTCATAGTGGACAGGTACAAAACAGCTCCCTCCAAAAAGCCATCTTATACAACTGTGCCTGTGGAAGTCAATTCTTTACACAGACAATGTCTCTGCACAGGTTCCACTCCATACATGGGTAACCTTCTGGGTTGGCTGTGTTCCTCTGGCCCTTCCAGGACCCTCTTGGTCCTGGGCCCCAATCCCCAATTATCACGTGGGGAATATGGCATGTGGGGAGCATGTCTTGTTCTCCAGCAGAATTGGACTCTCGAGACCTCCCTCCCCACAAACATGGCAGGTTTTCTGGTACGTTTGTGCTAGCAGTAGGGATCCAGATAGGTGGATGGGCTTGACAAATGGACAGGGGATGCATGCGGCCCATCAGCTGTGTACGGCCCGTCACTGCTCTTCTCATTAGAACACTGTGAATAGTATCAACTCCATTTCCCTCCATACATTCTGTAGGGATTTGTCTGTCACAGAATTTTATCACAAGTATTGATCCTGACCCTGATCAGTGCTCCTTATGTACACTTGAGATGGCTCACACAGACATGAGGATTTAATCAGAAGGGGCTGCCCACCTAAGGCTCTAGGTACTATCAAGCAAGCTACTCCTGGCTCCCTCTCTAGCAAAGGTGGAGTCAGGGCCCAGCCTGTCTTCTCTCCTGCTGAATTCCTTGCCCCATCCACTCTGTGTGAGAGCTGTGTGGGCTAAAACGATCAGGGGAAAAAAAGAAATGAGAGAATAGAATTAAGTGAATAAGTCCAGCAGGCAGGAACATTGCCAGTTTGGGGGGAAAATATATATTTTCTGCTCCTTAGCTGGGTTGTGAAGTGAATGGGGTGAGGCAGAGTCTGAAGAAAAGCCTGTGTGTGTGTGTGTGTGTGTGTGTGTGTTTAAAAATACTCACTTTTGCCCTGACTCCAGCCAATACTGGCTGTTGTGTCGTCTGCTCCATCATACCTGTGTCACCACTGGATTTAATGAGTTTTCCCACATTCTGGTAACATTTTTTGCTCCTGAACTCTGAAGACTTGTGAAATTGTACCATGTGACAATGATTCTCTTTGATTAATATCCAAAATCTACACAGGTAAAGCTTTAGTTAACGATATCATCAGAAAGGCCTTTGAAAACTTCTCCAAATTCAAAGTGTAACTTTTGCACTGTTATCCAGAGACTGGAGCTACAAAATGTTCACTACAAAAACACAAACTCACACATTGTGTTTTAGGCAAATCTAGATAAACTGACTGTTGACTATGGGAAAGAAGCTTTAAAAATGAGATATTCTGAAACACATGGCAGCAAGAGTCTGCTTTAAATATTTGGCAAAACCCTGACACTGAATATCTAAAATATGTAGACAGAAACTTACCTGCTTTCAGTGCTGCCATTCCAACAACATCCGTCCTGTAGAAAGTTCTAAACCCCAAAGGGATTGTGTCACCATCTCCTGACATCTCCTCTACAACTTGCTTAAATATTTCCACCATGTTATGTAGGACTCTGTCTAAATTGATTGTAGAAGGTGATGCTGAAGTCATGGTTAAGGATATGGCAACAGCTATAGTATGGGTTGGACAGGACTGCACAGCTTCACATTTAATTTGGCAGCTCTCCAATGATCTCATCAGCACCCGTTTTTCCCTTTGCTCATCAACTACTGCGATGACATGCCATTCAATGGATGCACCTCTGGGAAGGAAAGGCACCACGACCACAGCTAGGACTTCATGTGCTGTAAGTTCATCTTTCCTCATATCTTCACCTTTGGCCTAGAAGCAAAACAGACCATTCCTATTATTAAAAAACTCTAGATGGTTTTTAAAATTGCATTTTATATGTATATAAAGTGCATACGGATGTGTATATGTATATGTGTATATACTACACAATGACAAGGTTATATATATAGATAGATAGATTATATATAAAGACTAGCATACTACACAATGACAAGGTTAAAAATTAAAAATTTCAGGTGGCCAAAACAGGAAATAATACCAATACATGTACATCAGCAGGTAAAAAGTTACATAGCAAATTGGAACTCCCCACTCACATGAGTGCATGTTGCCCCGCCTCCTCAGTGCACGTTATGTTTACAGTGGCACAGAATTGCATTTCAAGCAAAAGAGAAAGCTAGTAATGCTCAACTACATGTAGGAAAACAGTATGTGGCTTATATTTTAAAGTATGTAATATGAAGTATAGATTTAAACCCAGACTGGGAATGCTAAAGGATCAACAGGGAAGTACACTATCTGACCAGGATAAAATAAAGAGAAGGTAGAAACAGTATACTGAAGACCTATACAGAAGAGATAAAAGGATAACAGATTCTTTTGAACTTGAATCCTATGATGAAGAAGCTGCTGTTCTAGAAAGTGAAGTGAAAGCTGCTCAGAAGCACTGAGAAGAAATAAATTGCCAGAGGCAGATGGAATAAACATACAGTGGTGCCTCGACTTACGAACGGAGTATGAAATGCCTGTTGTTCAGGCTGGAATCTGAAAAGGAAGAGACAGTTGAAATCATATTGCAAATATCTACTGGCTACTGGAGCACAACAAAGAATTTCAAAAGGAGATTAATCTATGCTTTATACACCACAGCAAAGCCTTTGACTGTGTAGATCATGAGGAAGCTATGAGTTGTTCTGAAAGAAACAGGTGTGCCTCAGCACTTGATTGTCCCAATGTGTTATCTGTATTGTGGACAAGAAACTACTTTTAGGACAGACTATGGAGAGACAGAATGGTTTCCTATAGGCAAAGTTGCTAGACAAGGATATATTTGAGCAAGGGAAAGGACTAGATCAGGATAGAGGACAAAAAGGCAAACATATACTCACTACAGTGGCTTCTCCTTCTTCAATGGCAAGGAGACATGAACATAAGAACATAAGAAGAGCCCTGCTGGATCAGGCCAAGGGCCCATCTAGTCCAGCTTCCTGTATCTCACAGTGGCCCCACCAGATGCCTCTGGGAGCACACGAGGCAACTAGATACCTGTCTCTTGATACCCCTCCCCTGCATCTGGCATTTTGAGTTACCTTCCTTTTAAGCCTGGAGATTATACATTCCCATCATGGCTTGTAACCTGCGATGGACTTTTCCTCCAGTAATCTGTCCAATCCCCTTTTAAAGGCATCTAGGCCAGATGCCATCACCACATCCTGTGGCAAGGAGTTCCACAGACTAACAACTCGCTGAGTAAAGAAAGATTTTCTTTTGTCTGTTCTCACTCTCCCAACACTCAATTGGAGTGGATGTCCCCTGGTTCTGGTATTGCACGAGAGGGAAAAGAGCTTCCCTTTATCCACTTGATCCACCCCCTGCATAATTTTATATGTCTCAATCATGTCCCCCCTCAGGTGCCTTTTCTCTAGACTAAAGAGCCCAAAATGCTGTAGCCTTTCCTCATAAGGGAGGTGCCCTAGCCCAGTCATCATTTTAGTCGCTCTCTTCTGCACCTTTTCCAGTTCCACTGTCTTTTTTGAGGTGCGGCAACCAGAACTGTAATACTCCAGGTGCGGCCTTACCAGCACTGGTACATGGTAAAGACCTTGGGGCATGTTGTTCCAAAAAGGTGTTGGTGATGGAAACCATGTGGCTCAGGAGATGAAGACAGATCTTTGCTCCTGGGTAACCAGTACCGGAGATTTCAACATTGAGGGCTCCCTTAGTTCAGTATTTGGTGTAAAAGACCTGGAATGCTTTGGGACTGGTTTACACTGATGTCTAGACATCAGACCTGGGGACCTCAAAATCAATCACAAATGTGAACGGTCAGTGTCGTAAAGGTAACAAAGTGGGTTTCTTCAGTTTGTACAATCTCAATGCCAGAGATCTCTGTGTGCACTTTGGTTCGAATGACCTCAAAACTGACTGAGAGCAGGAGCAGTCAGCATGACAATGATAATCACAGAAGAGTGATGGTGGGATGCATTGCCTCCTTAGCACTTGAGAATATTATAATTTATGATGTCTTTTATAGGGTGGAGATGCCTCTACTTCCATTTGGCAGTCAAGTCAGAAGACAAGAAGGGAGATAGCCCATGATGTTGAGGTCTACATGTCTCTTGAGCCTTCACAGAGTAGAGAAAGCTTATTCAGAGTCCTCTGGGTGAGTTGGCTCCACTCTGGTAATTGACTAAAGGTTGTTGAAGATACGTGGACTCAAGAGATTTCTTTGTCAGAAGCAGATCCAAGGCATAAAAGTCCTTACGGCTTTCACTTTCCTTGTCCACTGGAGAATGATGACAAGGTGGTGACTGTGATGGTAGTGTTTTTGAAACCAGATTCCGCTGGCTCCTGGTCTCTTTAATTTTTGCTTGGTCTTTACCTTTTTTGGCCTGACTATCTGAATCAGTAGATTTTTTCCCCTTTTTTCTCTGAACCAAGTATGAAACCGATTCAGGTTCCGATGCAAACTCTGATGTCAATGTTCCGTCCTCAGTGTCAAGGGTGTTTGCTGTGTAGGGTCAATAGCTTTATTGGAAGGCTTTGCAGATGTAGACTCAGATTGAATTGGCTCCATATGTATCTGCTTAGTTGGAATTTTGCAGATAGAAATTGATGGAACCAAAGTAGCCTGGTTGGCAATGGTATCAACTGCTTTGTGTTATTTCTCCCAGAGATAAAAGTTCAGCCAAGACCTTGAGAAGCCTACAGCAAATTTGGCAATTCTGAGTCTAGTGCCACTCACCAAGACAATAAAGGTATTTAGAATGTCTATCAGTGAGAGGAATCTTGTTGGAATAAGTGACACGCTTCTTGAGTGGGCCCACTGGGGCCATAAAAAAGGTGGGAAGGACATGAACAACTATTAACAAGTATGAACCTTTTTAAAAGTAAGATGAAGAACCTAGAAAGAAGGATGGAGAAAAATGAACCAATGGATATAGGTAAAAGCTATAGGTAAGAACTATGTAGCATTTTTGAAGAAAAAAAAGAAGGCTTTAGGAACACTCCCAAGGTGCTACCTCAGTGACAGCTGCAGGAGAATTGAAGATTAGCTACAGGGTGGGGAGCATGTGCAGCAGAGAGGGTACGGACTAATGGACTTTTTAGGCTTTATAATGTCCTCATGGTCTCTGAGCAGGTGCAGAACGAACTCAAATTTATGATTCACAGATATCACAAAGAATTAGTATTGCACTACTAGTAATGCTTAAGCACTCTGTTAAATACACCCCTCATTCAGAAAGAGAAAGCACTTTGGTAAATAAAGCCATCATTTAGAATATTGCTATTTATCTCTTGATATGACAAAATACCAAGCATTGAATAAGACCTATGTTACATAATGTCTTGCTTTTTGAAATTTTGTTCCAAAATCATGATTATGTACAGAAACTAGAATAGGACTTTTTGTGTACAACTAATATAAGGGTGGGAGCAGGAGGGCATCCCATCAACACTCAAAATGTCCAATTTCAAATATTTTTGTACTCTGCCTTAATCAGAATTTCTGAGCAATGTGACATCTCTACTTATGTGTGTGTTTAATGCATGGGAAGATGGCCCTAACCCAGAACACCTGATAATGGAAATATATACTAAATTCAATTATTCCTCTTCCTTTTAATTCAGTGTGACACAGTCTTTAACTCTGAAATGTACAAAAGCAGTCTACAAGAGTCCAATTTATGGTCTCAAGCAGAGACAACCAGCAGGACATGCCTATCAAAGACTGACTATGCCAAAGAGTACGTATCAATGCAATAGCGTCTAGTAAAAACTATAGGCAGACTTCCAAGTAACTGCCTTGCATAGCAACTTAATAGAAGTGCATGACATAGGGCCAAACTAGACATGATGTTAACTATGTGAGTGTAATTTATATGTACTTTTTTACTTTCTAAATAGCAGTCATGGAAAAAAAAACTGAGCAGCTTTTGTACCATAAGGGGTAGAAAGGAGAAGTTTAATTCTCACTCTTTCTGCCATATCCTAGACAAAAATTACATCTCAGGAGCTGTTAACTGAATTTTAAGACAAGACAACAGAGATCATGAAATTTCAGAAGCATCACTTTGTCATTTCATTTCATCATCTTCTGTCACAGAGCCGTCTAAAATCTAGGGTTATTCACATATCCCCATGTTTACTGTGTAATGTATACATAAAAACTGATTAGATCTCAGTTGGCCTCTAGTAACAACTTTTATAGGTCCAATCTGTACCAGACACTGAATGCAGACTTATCAGTGGGAGCTTAGTAAAACACATGTGCACACAAAATCTTTGCCTCTTCTGCTCCAAGATATTCTCGTCCAAGACTGTGACCAGCATGTAGTAACTGGAGACAGAATCCCTCTATGCCTCTGAGAAATGGCAAAGATAGTAACTTTCCCTTACAGAAAGATGAACTGGTATATCGTTATGTATAGCACAGACTCTTTCAGTCTCTGGTGCTGGAGATAGAATGGTTGACAGCTTGAGTGAGTGTTTTCTCTTGGCTGGTTTGGGTGGTTGATATCAGAACTTGTAACTTTTGGACAAGCTGAAACTCCTGAAATTATCAAATAAATGAGTACTGTCTTTCTCTTCCTCATTTTACCTCAGAAAGCTGTTTCTTCCCAAAGGATGAGATGTGAATGGAGTGGTCTGAAAAGGCAAGAGTTATCCTGGATTTTTGATCAAATTCACCAAATTGTTCAACCAAGCAACAATGTTAGAGAAACCATATTTAATGACACTTGCCAATTAAAATCTGTGGGTACTCTAAGAATGTCCTATTTTTACTATGCATAAATGAAAGGATGACGTACAAGGCTATAGCTGAAATCTTGTTCCATAAGTTACGCCATGTAAGGCCAATGATATCATCAAGCTGCAACAAATTCTTGGAAATAAAACATTATGATTCACCCACCCACCCACAAAGGTTGTGAGACACACAGGGAATCTCCTTCCCCATTGGGAAGTTGTTGGGGGCTATGGGATGGAAGGGTCTTTAATTACTGACATTGCCACTGACAGGTTGACTTTACTGGTGGCTACAATTTTTGGCAATTAAAGACTTCTTTGGCCCTCACAGCTCCCAACATCTTCCTGATGACAAAAGAGATTCCACTGGTGCCTTGGTAATTTCAAGAATGGAATCAGAAGTGTTTTATTTCTGAAAAATGGCTACAGCTGATAACACCATTGGCTTTTTATGGCATAATGTATAGAGCAGGATTTCAGCCACTCTTTCAGAAAAAGGATCTCTTATGCAATCACCAAATTAAACAAAACCAAACAAATCACAAATTGCAAAAGAAACAAATGGAAAAAAAAATCAGGAGAGCCACTCCTGGAAGGCATTTGATTGATATATATATATATTCTGGAGCCTTGTCGAAAACAGGGGATTATAAGCACCTTAATCACCTCACCTCTTTCTTTATTTTATTTATTTAAATTTTTATCCTACCCATGTAGTGGCCAGGCCACTACTCTGGGTGGCTTACAATATTATAACATAAACACATAATGAAACTACAATAATAATCTAATAAAACATCATTAAAAAAAAGAAAAACCAAATGTATAAATATAAAATAGTTAATACAGAACACCTAGCATGTTCCATGCTATGTTAATTTGGCTTAAAAGATGTGCTCATCAATCAGAATGAAGAAAAACTGTTCTCTTTTTTGATTTTGTCCTTCTTCAATGAACTCCTGCTCAAGTAACCATATTTCTAATAGGTTTTTATTTACAGTGGTGCCTCGCTAGACGATTGCCTCGCAGGACGAGGAAATCGCTAGACGATGCCCTTTTGCGAGCGCTACTGCGCTTCGCAAAACGATGTTTCCCTATGGGGAATTTCGCTAGACGATGAGGTTTCCCCATAGGAGTGCGCCGACTAGTGGTGAAAAGCTGTCAGTGCAGCTGTCAGTGCATTCCTATGGGGAACCTCACTCGCTAGACGAGGTTTCCCTATGGGAAATTTCGCAAGACGAGTGCCTTTTCCCTTGGAACGCATTGAAGCGATTTCAATGCATTCCAATGGGAAAACGTGCTTCGCTAGACGATGTTTTCGCTAGACAGCGATCTTCGTGGAACGGATTAAAATCGTCTAGCGAGGCACCACTGTACTTATTTTCCCCAAACTCTTTTTTAAACTCACAAGTGTCTTTTGTTCTGTTTATGATTTAAAATTATTTTCTTTAATCCTTTGATACTATAATACATTTAATTATATTTTTGATATTTTAATTCATCTTGTCCCAACATTTTTGAGGCTCTCTTGTATTTCTGAATTGGGAGAAAGGAAGGACACAAATAAAATGAAATAAATAATAAACATAAGGTGCAAAAGTATGTATATGTAGCATTGGTAAGGGAAAATATGGGAAGAACAAGTCCTTTCTAGAAATGGTAAAAACAATTCAAGGATATGCTCTTCCAAATCTCTGCTGTTTCTAATTATGATAAACTAGTCTGAGAGCTGAAAAGAAGTCTTTTGGTATAATTTCCTCTTTCCTCCAAGAAGACATAATGCCACAAGGCAGTGATTCCCAACCTTGGGTCTCCAGATGTTCTTCGACTAAAACTCTCAGAAGCCTTCCTCACTAGCTGTGCTGGCCAGGATTTCTGGGAGTTGTAGTCAAGAACATCTGGGGACCCAAGGTTGGGAACTACTGCTTTAGGGTATTATGTCCTCTTGAAATCACTACCATAAAGACTTCCCCAACCCTAGAACCTCTGAAAAATGGGTTAACTGTGTCTTTTTCTAGAACAAGCTTCATGACAGATCTCTTCAAAAGATACTTTCCAGAAAATAGATGGGATTGTGATGGAGTACAACTGTTTCCTGAAAGAGGGTGCAAAAGCTTATTGTGCTGGACAATTTCACTGTGGTAGCTCCACTGAAAAGTACTAAATTGGGGGTTAGTAAAAAAATAAAAAATAAAAAAAAGAGTCTGTCACACCAAACGTTCTAAACCACACAGACAACTATTTCAAACTTAATGCATTTATAGAAATAAGTTAAGAATTCACATATTTTTTTTCAGAAAAAGAACACTTTTTCTACTAATAACAAAGTCTTCCTTTAAACATGATTTATGTTCTCTCGCTTTACATTTTTATTGTAAAATGTTTACTTTTTTCCCTTTTGCCACTGTTGAGAAAGGGCACATGCTAAGCAATGTTAGTATTAGTGACTGAGTCTTGCTTTGCCTTCATGTGAACTCATAACAACTTTTTATATACCCATTTGCTTACATTGCAGTTCAGAATAGTAAATACTGTACATTGTCTGACCTCTGAATGGAAAAATAATTACAAGTTAAAACAGTAATTTTACCTGAGGTCGATAAGGCCATAACACTCACTCTGCTTTCAATTCACATGCTCAATTTTCATCCACTCATTCTTGACTTCGCGAGGAAGGAATAATGACAGGGTACAGGCACTTTATTTTAAAATTCACTCACAAAGTTATTGACAAGCATTTTTCTCTCACAGAAAAGTCTCTGCTGCTTGACCCTTGTGAGCTGTTTACATGAAAAATGCACTTACATCTAGATTAACGATAGCGAAGTCTAATTCCACACAAAAACTTGTAGCAATTTCTTTAGCATGTCTGTGTTTGATATAGGAACAAAAATAGGGATAATTTGCCTCAAATTGCAGTCACTTCAGTCATAATAAAATCTCGCTGAGCACTGTTTGCTTTCAGTACTTTCATTAGGTAAACTGGGGCTGTTATTAAGGTACCAACACATAAATGTTATATTAGCACTTAACAGTAGCATAGTAGTCTCCCTCCAGGAGATGAATTCTAACCTTGTCAATATAATTCTGCTTCCAGTGCTGCGAAACAGTTTGAAAAGATGAATACTCCAGCTTTACAGTGGAGGAAAAAAAAGTCATGCTCATTCAGGCTTAAAGGCCACTTGGTTGGCCCAAGGTGCTGAGGTACTGTTTAGAAAAGAAGTCTTAAAAAGCTGTCTCAGGTCAAGTCAAGCATTGAGACAAAACTTTCCTACTTTCTTGTACTTGTCTTAGGTTGTTAAATCAATTACTTTGTATTTCTGCTTGCCTTCAACTGCCATTTAGAATACGGCAAGAAATACAGGAGAATTAGGCCACGGCAAAAGTACAATTTCAAACTCAACAAATGATCATCATTCCATGTGAAAGACCGTGCACCATGCTCCCACATATTCACATTTCACAAAGGCTTCAACCTTTAAAGTATGGGTTTGTGTGATGGAGCTTCCAGGGATTACTCCCCACCACCACTGCCAACTCTTAGTTAAATGGCCCCCAACTGGCCCCCCTTTTTTTAAGTTAGGGGGGGAGTCTGGTTTTGTGGAACAGAAATATCTTACCTAAGAAATTATTTCCAGTCATCACCTGTTTGAGGTTAATTTCTTTCATGACTGAATAAACTTTGTCTAAATGATATGATTGATTCAAGTCATTTCTTGGAATTATGTTACTTAAATGTTAAATGAATGTTACTGACATAACCTGGCAGTTGTACAAATGGATGCTCACGAAAAGATAATGCTAGATGTTCACCATTTTCTAAAACCCCACCCCTCCTGCCCTTGGTTCCCTCAGGATTAAAATTTACCTCTTTTTTTCCTATGTGAAGACACTGAATGGATTATTCAGAGACTGCAATTGTAATTATATCAATAAAAGGAGAATACACAGCTTCTTCTCATCTCACACCAATTCAGTGGTGTATGAACATAAAGTTTGTTAAGACAATGACAAAATGAAACTGAACCTAGCTAAATCTGAGGTAGTGATAGGTGACAGGCCCTGTGTGGACTCCAGCGGTTTTTCAGATTCACAAACATGTTCCCAGGCCCATCTGCATTCAGGTCAAGATCTAACTTTCATCAGCTTCACTACTTGGAAAAGACAGAATCATTTTTCATAAATACGAGGGAACAAGAAGGGACATGCTAGATCAGACCAAAGGCCTAGATAGTTCAGTGCACGGATAATATTGCTGAAGTCACTCTCACTGTTGACACAGTTCTTAACCATCTACCCATGAGTAATCCCACTAGCAGGACATGAGTGCAACAACATTTGCCCTTTTGTGGTCCCCATCAATTCTTATAGGAAGCACATCATCTCTAATACTGGAAGTGATATATAGCTACCCTAACTAGGAACCACTGGAAAGTCTATCCTCCACAAATTTATCTAATTCTCTTGTAAACCTATCCAAGTTAGCAGCCATCACAACTTCTTCTGACAGTAAATTCCAGTTTCCAGTTTATGTGATCTGTGAAGAAGTACTCTCTTTTATTAGTCCTTCATCTTCTATCGCTCAGTGTCAGTGCATAACATCAGTAAAGAAACATCTATATGTATAACCTGGAACCTGGAAACACAGATGTGAAATATTTCCTCCTGAGTCCTTAGAGAAGTACTATTAATCTGTATACAGCAAGCTAGATGGACTCATGTTCTATTCAGTCCAAGGCAATTCTTTATAGTTTAGTTGGAGATTCTGACCAAGAAGTGATGAACACACTTTTGTAATGAAGTTATTGATTTTGTGTTACATGCTCTACATGGGATGATACATATGATGACAACATGTTCAAAATAGATTATTCCATGAGTTGCACTGGGTTTTCATTATCAATGCTCTTTAACATCTATATGAGGCCGCTGGGCGAGGTCATCAGGGGGTGTGGAGTGGCGTGCCATCAATATGCTGATGACACGCAGCTCTACATCTCCTTTTCTCCAACTACAATGGATGCTGTTCTGTCCCTGCAGCGCTGTTTGGGGTCTGTACTGCAATGGATACAGGAAAGTGGGCTGAGGCTGAACCCGGACAAGACGGAGGTCCTGAGGGTAGGCGGACCTACCATCAGCGGTTTGGGAAACTCCCTCTCTTTTGGGGGGGTGACTCTCACCGCGAAGAGTGAGGTTCGCAGCTTGGGGATCCATCTGGACCAGGCGCTTACCATGGAATCCCAGGTGGTGTCCGTGGTCCGCACCGCCTATTTCCATCTTTGGCGGATTGCCCAGCTGCGTCCCTATCTAGATGCTGGGTCGCTCACCACTCTGGTCCATGCGCTCGTAATCTCGAGATTAGACCGCTGTAATGCTCTCTACGTGGGGCTACCTTTGAGATCGATGCGGAAACTCCAAATGGTGCAGAATGCGGAGGCCAGACTTCTTAGTGGGGTGAGGAAACATCAACATATCAACATATCACTCCCACTCTGGCCGCCTTACACTGGCTGCCCGTTCGGTTCCGCGTTCATTTCAAAGTTCTAATGCTTACGTATAAAGCCCTAAACGGTTTAGGGCCTCGATATCTGGCGATACGCCTTCTCCCACCTAAATCTACTCGTATCACTCGATCTAGCCAGGAGGTGAGGTTGAGGAGCCTAACGCTGAGGGAGGCCCGGAAGGAAAAAACAAGAAACCGGGCCTTCTCGGCAGTGGCTCCTCGCCTTTGGAATAACCTCCCTTCTGAGATCCGTATGGCCCCTTCGCTGGGCATTTTCAAAGGCCAATTGAAAACCTGGCTGTTTAGGCAAGCCTTCCCTCCAGCCACTACTTGATTCACTTTTTTCTTCCATCTTGAGTACTGTCTATTGATGCGTTACTTTGTCTTATATTTTAAAATTGTTTATATTATATGTTGTCAGCCGCCCAGAGTAGTCAGTTGACTAGATGAGCGGGGTATAAATTTAATAAATAAATAAATAAAATAAATAAATCATCTTGACTCTCTGTTCAGACTCAGTTCATAAGGGTTTCCTATTTAAATTAACACAGAGCACTATCCAGAATTGCTGCAGTTCTTAAAGAGCAGGCATGATAAATCCATTTATGAAATCAATTTACAGTGGTGCCTCGACTTACCAACTTAATTGGTTCAGGAAGATGGTCGTAACTCGAAATGGTCGTAAGTCGAAGCACCATTTCCCATTGGAATGCAATTAATCCATTCCGGCCAAAGAAAAAAATCACAAAAAAAAATTAATAAATCATTGCAAGACCGGTCGGAAACGCGATTAATCCCTTCCAGCCAAAGGGGGGGGGGGGAGAGAAAAGAAATCAACCATGCAAGACCCATTGCAAATGCAAACAAGACAAAGCAAAAAGCAATCAAGCATGCAAGACCTAATGCAAAGAAAAAAAAAACCAAAAACCAATCAACCGTGCAAGACCCATTGCAAATGCAAACAAGACAAAGCAAAAAGCAATCAAGCAGATCGTGCAAGATCGGAAATGGGGGGGGGGGGAACTAAAAAGCAAACGAACTCCCCAAGACCCATCGGAAATGGGGGGAAAAAATCCAAAAAGCAAGGAAACCCCCCAAGACCCATTGGAAATGGGGGGAAAAAATCCAAAAAGCAAGGAAACCCCCCCAAGACCCATCGGAAATGCGGAAAAAAAATCCAAAAAGCAACCAAACCCCCCAAGACCCATCGGAAATGGGGGAAAAAAAACCCAAAAAACAAACAAACCCCCCAAGACCCATCACAGCACAGAAACATAACCCCCTTAGCTCAAAACCACGCTGCAAAAACACCCAGAACAGTTTTTTAAAAGCAGAAAACAGCACCTTACCTTACCAGGCAGCCCGAAGCCTCCCTGCAAACACACACACACGCTCTCAGAAGCAGAAGGAGGCAGTCCCAAGCCTCCGACGACGACGCACACTCTCTAACTGCTGGGGCGAAAGAGCTACAAAGAAGCAGCCTGGTCGCCACCTACAGTTAGAAATTTGAATTTCCCACCTTTTCCCCCTGCCTTTTTCTGTTCGTAAGTGGAAGCTCCGGTCACAAGTAGAAACAAAATTTTGCGGCCGGAGCTGGTCGTAACTCGAAATGGTCGTAAGTAGGGGCGTTCGTAAGTTGAGGCACCACTTATGTGCCGCGACTTATGACCATAATCTGTTCCAGAAGATGGAACGTAAGTCAAAATGGTCGTAAGTCAAAGCATGCATTCCCATAGGAATGCATGGGAACGCGATTAATCCATTCCGCCCCCCCAAAAAACCCTCAAAAAAATAAAATAAAAATACGTAAACAGAGCAAGTCCCATGCTGGGACTGCCAAAAAAAAAAAAAAAAAAAAAAAAGACACACCACAGAAACATAATCCCCCCCCCCCCCAGCCCTGCAAAACCGACCCAGAACAGTTTTTAAAAACCGGCACCTTACCTTACCAGGCAGTTCCAAGCCAATGCCGCCAATGCTGCTGGTGCCCGACTCCGCCTCCAGCTCTGGAACCGGCACCACCAGCACCAACGGTGGCCCAGCGCCGGGAGGCTGAGCCTGGCCGGGGTGCTCCCTCTGGCCGCTCGCCTCTTGACGGGCTCCAATGAGGCCGGGGTCGGTGCTCCTCACCGCCCTCCGCGGGCCGATGCCGCCGCTGGTGCCTGCTGCCGCCTCCAGCTCCGGAACCGGCACCAGCAGCTGCTCACTGGGGTGGCCGCGTCGGTCCTCGCCTCCCTCCGCGGGCCAATGGCGGGAAATCCAAATGCCGGAGGGCGGCGAGGAGCACCCCGGCCAGGCTCAGCCTCCCGGTGCTCGGACACCGCCGCCGCCACCGGGAGGCGAGCGGCTGGAGGGAGCACCCCGGCCAGGCTCAGCCTCCTGGCGCTCGGACACCACCGCCATCGCCGGGAGGTGAGCGGTTGGAGGGAGCACCTAGCCAGGCTCAGCCTCCCGGCGCTCGGACACCACCGCCACCAGGAGGCGACCGGAGGCGAGCGGCCGGAGGGAGCACCCTGGCCAGGTTCAGCCTCCCGGCGCATGGACACCGCCACTGCCGCCGCCGCCGCATCACTTTCCCTAACCGTTGGGGCGAAAGAGCTACAAAGAAGCAACCTCTTCGCCACCAACGGTTTGAATTTCCTGCCTTTTCCCCCTGCCTTTTTTCTGTTCAGAAGTCGAAGCTCTGGCCGCAAGTCGAAGCAAAATTTTGTGGCCGGAGCTGGTCGTAACTCAAAATAGTCGTAAGTAGGGGCGTTCGTAAGTCGAGGCACCACTGTACTTATTTTATTTCTACAGTGCCTTTCCTCTGGTTTAAGGAGGCAAAGCACCTCACAAATTGTTTAAAAATATGTAAAATTAAAAGCATAATGGCTTAAATCCTGTTGTGCAGCCCCCTTTCTGCAATGGGAATGATGCCATTGGCAGCGACAGGTTGCCAGTAAATAAGCTTCCTTTTGCAATTTCAGAGTCTGAATGGCTTGTATACAATGTTACAAAGTCATGTGCACATAGAAATAACCAAAGGAAGCCTTTAACAATGACAGTCTCAGCTACAAATAATATCATTCCTGTTGCACAGGTCAGCCCAGCCAACAGGATTTTGGCATACAATTTATCCTATTAAAACAATGAAACTTTAATTAATTAGTGTATTAATTAGCATATGAAGTTACTTTTGAAAAAGACAGCTGGAGTTCTTGATTGAAAGAATTTACTGCTGGAGATCTGTCAAAAGCAGAGGTCTAGCACGTTTCACAGGTTAGGGAGAGCTATTTCAGTAGATTTGAATGAAGTTGGAAAAAAAACTTAAATTAAATTTGAATAAAATTAAAATAAACTGAAATATAAAATATTATTATTAAGTGTTAAGTCATAATATTCATATCTAGATGTTGGGTCGCTCACCACTTTGGTCCATGCGCTCGTAATCTCGAGATTAGACTACTGTAATGCTCTCTACGTGGGGCTGCCTCTGAGATCGATGCGGAAACTCCAGATGGTGCAGAATGTGGCAGCCAGACTTCTCAGTGGGGTAAGGAAACATCAACATATTACTCCCACTCTGGCCGCCTTGCATTGGCTGCCCGTTTGGTTCCGCGTAGATTTCAAAGTTTTAATGCTTACGTATAAAGCCCTAAACGGTTTAGGGCCTTGCTACCTGACGGAACGCCTTCTCCCACCTAGATCTACCCGTATCACCCGATCTAGCCAGGAGGTGAGGCTGAGGAGCCTAACGCCAAGGGAGGCCCGGAAGGAAAAAACAAGAAACCGGGCCTTCTCGGCAGTGGCTCCTCGTCTTTGGAACAGCCTCCCTCCTGAGATTCGCATGGCCCCGTCGCTGGGCATCTTTAAATGCCAACTGAAAACCTGGCTGTTTAAGCAAGCCTTCCCTCCACCCACCGTCTGAATTTTTGTTATTTTGTGTTTTCTCCCATCTTGGATCATTGTTTATTTAGTAATGTATTGTAATGATTTTAAATTGTTAAATTGTTACATCATATGTTGTTACCCGCCCAGAGTAGTCTATATGACTAGATGGGCGGGCTATAAATGTAATAAATAAATAAATAAATAAATAATACACAAACTCTTGAAATGTGTTTTCACATGAAAACAGTCGCCTCAATGAAGTGCTCAGGAACTATGGAAGATCAGTGATAAGGCCTTGAGAGTAGGATTAGACCAGCTGTCCATGCTGATAACTTCCATATCCAGATTAAAAACAAAACAAAAAAACAAAAAATGCTGACATTGTAAACACACATTGTTATATTTCAATGTGAGCTATCATGAATCCATTTACATCTTGAGACATGTTATCTGTAGAAGTGAATGCAACCACAAAAGCTCACATTGAAATATAACAGTCTTTGCGGTGGCACAATATTTTTGTTTTTATTTTTTTCTGGCTATGCTTGCACAGACACACACAGATATTTCTTTGAGAATTCCATCTGTTTGTTGGTCATAAATGTTGAGCTAATCTCAGGTTACCCATGCATAATCTCTCTAAAACCTCTGGATCAATGTCTGGAAGACAGGAGTAGGGCAGTGACATTCATTCTATATTGATCAGCCAGCATTTCCAAATGCATCAATAGGAATAGTGCTCAAATAAATGTATAAACTGATAGAAATAAAGTTAGTTAAGCAATAACAGCTTTCTCTCTGTCATACAGCTTGGACCTGACACTATCTTGTTCTGTATAATCACCACTGTTAGAGAGAGAGAATTTCATAGCATTTGATTATCAGTTGCACCTATCTTGACAACAGCCTCTCAAAGCACTAGTAGCAGCTCTGTCATCTGATTCCTTAGGAATCATTTTCTAGATAATAATTGACTTCACCCAGTTACTCTAAACTTGGGATTTCTGTTGCTGCCCCACTATCAATAAAAATGCTCCTCATAAAAACTGTTCCTCTTTTGTGTCCGTTCCCTGAACACTCCCCTTGAACAAGGCACAACATACTTGTGCTAATTTACAAACTATAAATATTTGCAATTTGAAGACCAGTGTTAGGTCCAGGACCTCAGCACTGAGAAGTCACTAGATCTAGTATTCCAGCTTTATAGTACATCTTTCAGTTACTTAAGACTTTCTGTATACATATGTTCAAATAACAGCCATAAGAAGTGCAAGCTTTAGTCTTACTTGCTTCATTGCTTGGATTACACAGTCAGCATAGAAGGTTTGTTCCGATGACAAACCGTGCTTTTAACCAACCATTACCTCCACTTTCTTCCTTCCACTTTCCTGTTATATGGCTATTTTGTCCTTGCTGCTCTGAACATAATGGCCATCTCATATACCGTTTGAAATTCAACAGCAAATGTTAGATAATATGTTCAATTATTAGAAGTCCAAACTGCACCACTGGCTAAACTCATCATACATACAGAACAACCTTAGTTCAACAATCAGAGAGTTTATAACACTTAGGATTCATTTTTAAAAAAGGACTTTAAAGAAGCAAATTTGGTGATTTACAAAAATGAATCAAAGCACTTTTATATAACACCTGCTCTCAAGTATTCAGAAAAATGTTTATCTCTTTGCTCTAACTATTCCATATTTGGAAACTGGAAATAGCAGCATAACTAACTACATAATAAAACAGATTATAGAAAATCGGCTGTCAAATTTATAAAGCAGAAAAAATGACAAAACTACATGACTCCTTCCATTCTTATGTTCTATTCTTAAAATGATAGTCAGTTTAATTGTCCAGTCCTGCAGCTTCTGCTATACTGATGAACTGCTGCTCCCAGAAGAAAATCTCTAATGAAGTCTTTAGTGAGAGTAGGAAAATGCTTATGTTGTAAATACTGCTCTACACATTCACCCTTGAAATTTGAAATTCACATCTGAATTTTAGATTTGGTTTCGCTTTTACTTTGAAGAAACAATAATACCTTATTATAAAAACTACAAAACTTGAAAAAGAACAGGTGGCTTACCTGTGACTGCGTTTTTGGAGTGGTCATCTGTGAACTCATACCAATGGGCTAACAGCATGTGCACAGTCCATCTCAGAACCTGCCAGAGCTGCACTATTTTGGTGGGAGTTCTGCCCCCTTCCAAGGTGTGGCCTGCCCATCCCATCCCTTTCCTTTAGTTCGGGTCTACCATAACAGCAGGGACATCTGAGAGGGAAGGCAGGTGGGTTGTGCGAGTCCACAGATGACCACACAAACAATCACAATTATAGGTAAGCAACTTCTTTTTCTTACTTTCTGTAGTATCTGTGAATGCATACCAATGGGTGAATAATAGGGTTACTTTAAGGAGGAAGGCAGATATCACCATAGGATGAATGACAACACCTCCTGGCCAAAATGTGTACTTAGATGAGCCCTCATGCCCAGTTGGTAGTGTCTTATGAAGGTGCCAGGACGGATCCATGTCACTGCTCTGCATATATGTAGTAGGGAAATGCCTCTGAAGAAGACTGTTGAGGTAGATATGACTCTAACAGAGTGGCCCCAAACTGATTTGGGAAGTGGAATGTGAACTAGCTAGTAGCAGAACTTGATAACATCAACAAGGAAATCTTTGGCAAATCTTTGAGATGAAACTGAAGAACCTTTCTTCTTGGAGGCATAGAAAACAAATAACTACTGTGAACTTGTGTAAAAGTTTTGTTCTATGCACATAAAAACTGAGGGTTCTGCGAACATCTAGGGTGTAGAAAGAATGTTCAAGAGGTATGGAAGGGGTCACATAAAGAGTAGGGAGTGAACTACATTGAGCCATGTGAAAATTGGAGACCACTTTTGTAAGGAAAGTAATATCCGATCAGAGGACCATCCTTATGAAAAGCCAAGCAAGGTGGGTCAGCCTTGAGGACACATAATTCATTCGCTTGTCTGGCTGAAGAGAAGCTGACCAGTAAGACAAATTTCATAGAGAAGAGTCGAAGATCTGTGGTGGCCATAGGCTTGAAGGATGCTTTAGTGAGTTGGTGAAGAACGTGGGACAGATTCCAACTTGGGGGATAGGAGAGTTTAGGCAGAAAAAGGTTGTTAAGGCATTCAAGGAACTTGAGTAGATGAAGATGGGCCAACCCATGATTGTCCATCCTGTTGAGGGACACATGCTGAGATGGCAGCTCAGTAAACCCAGAGAAATGACATTGTGAACCACTTTGTTTTCAGAGAGAAGAAGACTTGAAGGATGTCATGCATGGACACAGGGCATGGTTGGTCCACTGAGATGTTCAATTTGTAGATATAAGACCTTCTTGTAGAGGGCCTCCTACAAGCTAGGAGAACATCTTAGATGTCCAGCAGATATGCATTACTGGGTGGATTCTCCAAGCTGTCAGATGCAGGGAATGGAGGTCAGGGTGAAGGATGGTGCCCTGGTGAATGGTCTGGTAGCAGGGGGAAAATCTGATGTTCTTGCACCAACAGCAGGAGCAGAGGGGTGGCTCTTGGGGCCACCATGGCAAAATGAAAATACAGTTCATGTTGTCATGACAAATCTTGGCTATGTCTTGAGGAATTAGAGGAAAGAGTGGAAATTGATTTAAGGAAATGGAAGGAAACTGGGAATTGTAGTCATGCAAAAATGGAGTCTGTTAGGTTCTGTGTAAGATGAATTTAAAATATATGTTCTTCAGGAGCTTGTTGTGCAGAATTGTTTGTCAAAGTCACAAGGTCGGACAGTCCAGGAAAAGAAGACGAAACAAAAGACCAAGATAAGACACCTGGAGCATGAGAACTTTGGGCAGTGATCAGAGTGATCTTAGTTACACCCACTTGGACTTAATTGGTTGACAGCTTGAAAGTGTAATGAAGAAGGAGGTCCTAAAGATATGTAAAATGAGAGGGTTTGTGTATGTAAAAAACTTGGTTCGGTGAATGCTGTGGAATGTGAGACACAGAGGCTTGTTTTTCTTTCTAAGAAGAAAGGGGGGGGGGGATAGCCCAGCTTCTAGATGCCAACATGTAGGGACATAGAGCAAAGATGATTACCTAGCTGTTTTAATTTTAATTAGAAATTGCAAGTTTATTTAAACATTGTAACAGATGGATATGCTCAATGCTTATGCTTTAAAGCTACAACTGTATGCTAATGAATCTACAGTGGTGCCTCAATTTACGAACGTCCCGACATACGACCATTTCGAGTTACAACCAGCTCCAGCCGCAAAATTTTGCTTCGACTTGTGGCTGGAGCTTCGAGTGACAACCAAAAAAAGGCAGGGAAAAAAGGCGGGGAATTCAAATGGCTAACCGTTGGTAGGCGAAGAGGCTGCTTCTTTGTAGCTCTTTCGCCCCAACGGTTAGAGTGAGTGCGATCGGAGGAGGCTTCGGACTGCCTGGTAAGGTAAGGTGCTGCTTTCTGATTTTTAAAAACTGTTCTGGGTGGGTTTTGCAGCGTGGTTTTGGGCTGGGTGGTGGGATTATGTTTCTATGCTGTGATGGGTCTTGGGGGGTTTGTTTGTTTTTTGGTTCCCCCCCCCATTTCCGATGGGTCTTCGGAGGTTTGTTTGCTTTTTGGGGGTTTCCCCCCCCCATTTCCGATGGGTCTTGGGGGGTTTGTCTGTTTTTTGGGTTTCCCCCCCATTTCCGATGGGTCTTGAGGGATTTGCTTGCTTTGGGGGTACATACTACATACTTTATTGTTACAGCATCAAGCCATACATAAAACAAAATTGAAAGCAGAGCTTCAGGTACTGACATATACTGCAAAAACCAAATCAAATAAACAAAAAGCAACAAAACTACAAATATAACAATATAAGACCAATGTCTAAGGGTTTGGCTATCTATTCTGGCTTCTATGGCATGCCGCCCAAAATTTCGCTACCAGTTCTGTAGTAATCCGATTTTGATCAATTAGCAATTGGTTACAGTAGTCCGAGTCTGATTGGCTTGTCATGTCTTTTAAGAGAGGTGTAATATAATTTCCTCGAATCTTGTTATGCCTGTTACATCTGAGCATCATATGCTCAATAGATTCTATCTCACCAGATCCACAAGGGCAGAGTCTCTGTTCCCTCGGGATCTTCTTAAATCTGCCTTCCAACACCGCTGAGGGAAAGGCCTCACATCTAGCCAGAGTAAAGGCTTTCCTAAACTTATATGTCTCAAGCTGTGATAAATAGGCCATAGGGAGCAAGCGATATTTTTGCGTGTCTATCACTCTAAAATTGGGGCATCTACTAAGGTCTACCTGTCTTTCCATGTCCATTATTCTCTGTTTAAGGGCTGATTTCGCTTCATCCCATTGCATACTCAATATTGCTTGTGGAGAGAAGCCCATAACTTGCAATTTGTTTAGGACCGCTTTCAACCACTTCGATTGAAAATTGTCCTCTAGAAGTAGATGGGTTAATCCCTGTAATTGAAAATTTATTTTAAGCCAGTACTGAAGGGAGGCTAGTGTAATTTTGGCTGCCATTGTTAGTGAGCCTGTCTCTAAACCAATTTGTGCATTTGTTACGCATCTTGGAACTTCAAGAATTGCTCTAAGGAATTTAGTCTGAACCCGCTCTATCGGATCAAAGCAGCTAGATGACGGCCCTATAAAGGTGCCGTAGAGCATCTGGCTGACCACCTTTGCCTGAAAGAGTTTTTGGGCTGCTGGAATATATCGACCCCCTTTGGAATGGTAGAACCTTAAGATGGCATTTGCTGTTTTTCCCCCTTGGGTAGCTGCATATTGTATATGAGCATTTCTGTCCCCAGTGGATTGAAGGGCCATACCTAGATATTTAAAACAGGAGACCTGTTCAAGAGATTGCCCATTTATAGTCCAAGACCTTTTCTTTTGTCTTCTACCAAAGGCCATAATTTTTGTCTTTTGATAATTTATTTCTAATTCCTTCATTTTGCAGAAGTCTGCAAATTTTTTAAGGGCTCTCTTTAGGCCGATTGGAGTTCTCGCTAAAAGCACGGCATCGTCCGCATAAAGAAGGATAGAAATATGTCTTTGATGTAATTTTGGAGGGTGGAGACTAGGAGAGTTCAGGTATTCTACTATGTCATTTATGTATAAATTAAACAGTGAGGGGGCCAGTAAGCAGCTCTGTCTTACTCCTCTATAGGTGTTAATCAGTTCTGTTAAATTTCCTTTCCTATTGAGCCTAACCTGGAGGTTGGTATTGTCATGTAGCACACGCAACAATAGAAGTAATCGTTTATCTATTGAGGTGGCTTCTAAATTGGCCCATAGTTGCTGTCTCGAGATCGAATCGAAGGCCGCTTTCAGATCAACAAATGCGGCATATAATGAGGTTTGACCTTTGACGCATATTTCTCTATAAGGTGTTGGATAATGAGACAATGGTCCATAGTGGATCTACACTCTCTAAAACCAGCTTGCTCTACAGCTATCCTATTTTCTTCAACCAACCAGGTCTCAAGTTTATCCTGAAGATGCCTAGCATATAGTTTACCGCATATGTTTAGGAGACTAATGGGGCGATAATTCGCCGGCTCATCCCTTAGTCCTTTTTTGAATAGAGGTACTATTATTGCAGTATTCCATTCTGCAGGAAAGAGGCCCGTAGAGTCGATATATGTAAATAATGCTGCAAGGAAAGGAGCCCACCAGTCAATATTCTCTTTGAAGAGTTCCGGAGGCAAACCGTCCGACCCTGGTGCTTTACCTATTTTCAGTCTGGCAATATGGGATATAATTTCCTCTTGGGAAACTGGAGGCCAAACCGGTAGAACTTCAAATTCACCAGCTGAGACTGGTATTGGAGGAAAGTCTTTATAAAGCTGATTATAAAAGGCAACCCATTTACACTGGGAGATTGGAGGATCAATTTGGCAAGGGAGGTTTTGCTTCTTAACAGTAACCAATCGCCAAAACTTAGAAGAATTTTTGTTTCGCAGCTAGAATTACTTCCGCCCATAGCGAATGAGTATAGTCTTTTTTCTTTTGATAGATTAGATGTTTATATGCTGCTTTTTGAACCCCAAGCTTCTGTTGAATTTCCTGTCTTTGTTTGTTGTTTGATTTTTTTAAATTGATAATAGATAGCTGTAAGGGCTTTTCTTGCTCTTTGGCAATCTTTATCAAACCAGGGTTTGGATTTCCTATAAGTTGTTAATGGTTGGTCTTTAGATTCAGTTAAATTTGTTTTTAGTTCCTGTACTAGACTGTTGTAAATCTTAATGGGATCATCATTCTGTATATTGTAGTCCAGGTCTTCAAATTTAGGAATACAGTGATCTTTGACCTCTATTACTTCTCTGAACCTGGATTGCATTTGTGCAGACCATCTCACCCTACGAGTTAGTACTTGCGAGCCTTCATGTGAAGGCTGATCAATCATAGTTTGAGTTGTAAATAAAGGTTTAACCTGAAGCAGTAGGGGTTTTTTCCCCCCATTTCCGATGGGTCTTGCGGGGTTTGCTTGCTTTTTGGTTTTTTCCCCCCCATTTCCGATGGGTCTTGGGGGGTTTGTTTGCTTTTTGGGTTTCCCCCCCCATTTCTGATGGGTCTTGGGGGGTTTGTTTGCTTTTTGGGTTCCCCCCCATTTCCAATGGGTCTTGGGGGGTTTGTTTGCTTTTTGGGTTCCCCCCCCCATTTCCGATGGGTCTTGCGGGGTTTGCTTGCTTTCTGCTCTGCTTTTTTTGCATTTCCGATGGGTCTTGCATGGTTTGCTTGCTTTCTGCTTTGCTTTTTTTGCATTTCCGATGGGTCTTGCACGGTTTATTGCTTTCTGCTTTGCTTTTTTTGCATTTCCGATGAGTCTTGCACAGTTTGCTTGCTTTCTGCTTTGCTCTTTTTGCATTTCCGATGGGTCTTGCACGGTTTGCTTGCTTTCTGCTTTGCTTTTTTTGCATTTCCGATGGGTCTTGCACACTCTGCTTGCTTTTTGCTTTGCTTTCTTTGCATTTCTGACGGGTCTTGCACGATCTGCTTGCTTTTTGCTTTGCTTTTTTTGCATTTCCGATGGGTCTTGCACAGTTTGCTTGCTTTTTGCTTTGCTTTTTTTGCATTTCTGAAGGGCCTTGCACGGTTTGTTTTCTTTTCTTTTTTCTTTTCCCTTCGGCCGGAATGGATTAATCGCGTTTCCGATGGGTCTTGCAGTGGGTTTTTTTTTTGGTGATTTTTTTCTTCGGCCGGAACGGATTAATTGCATTTCAATGCATTCCTATGGGAAATGGTGCTTCGACTTACGACCATTTTGAGTTACGACCATCTTCCGGAACGGATTAAGTTCGTAAGTCGAGGCACCACTGTATTTTATTTTCTTAATAAAACAAATATAATTCTTCAACAGAGGACTAGTCTTTTGCGACAGCAGGACTATATCTAAATCCAGTGTGGAGGAAAGAAAGGCAATAGTTGCCACTGTAAGTTAAAATGTCCTACTGTTCTACTTTGCAAGGCTGGTGTGCATTCTAAGGAAGCACATAGTCTATGGTTTATTGCTTTGGAAGCAATCAAAGGTTACACTGAAGGTTCAGGCTTGTCTATGGGGCTTACTACGCACTTCTGAGGCCTAGAGGACCTACCTCAGGAAATAAGGGTGGTAGTTTTGTGCCCAGAGGGACTCCCTGACCACGATCTTGGTCTCTTTAGGAAGACAGGATTGTTACAATTGATATTCGAGAAGAGTGTTCCACCTGTGAAGAAATGCATCATCTGAGGATTTGGGACGCCTTGAGTTCTTGGAACAAAACTTGTGGTTGTGAGTGTTGGCGGATATGGTGAAAATGTATATGTGGTTTTTTTCCTCATTTGGCAGAGTTGTCACGCTATGAGCAGAAGGAGCGGTTCACTTTCTGCCGATGGAGTTGGCCTGAATGTTCTCCAATCCTGAAATGTGCACGGTGTTGGATTTTTTTATTTTTTTGTAATGTACTATTTCCACAGCTGCAGAGCCAAGGCCAGAAAGTGAGTTGATTTCATCTGTCCCTGCATGTTGATGTAATGCACAACTGTGATCTTGTCTATAGTGATGTGGATGATGCACCCTTTGAGAAGTCATTTGAAGTACTGGAATGCACACATGAGGGCTAGAAATTCCAGGGCCTTTATGTGTAGTTTCTTCTGGTCTGGGGTCCAGGTGGTGTGGATGCAGAAGGATTGACAGTGCCCCTCACCCGCCATGAGTGGAGGCATTCATGGTGACTACAATCGATGGAGAAGGGGGCATGAATTGGAATCCTTTGCAGATGTGGGATCTTGCAGTCCATCAACTTATCGTGCACCTTAAATGTGTTGGCAGGTAAATATGTGCTGCTTGATTCTCATGACTGCGTTTTTCCAAGAAGAGTGGGGAGCATGGGCATCGCTCCTGGAGAAGCAGACTAAACCTGAACTCTGTAAAACATGGAGTCATTGACTTGTTCTGGTGGGGTCTGGATGTCACAGGGGCTGCTGTCATGCATAGAAGTTAGTCAGCAAAAGACCAGATATCATCAGTTGGAGAGGAGTACTGAGTGCCTCCAACCCACAGATCAGGTGAGATTTGGGATGGGGTGTCCGAATTGGAAGAGGATCTGAAATCCTCTTCTGATTATCTGTGTGGCTGTTGTAGTGGCAGCAAGGTTGGTACTGGTTGGACAGATTGGTTGGGCACAAGGCATGCTGGTAAACAGGGCTATGCTGGTAATTGAAGCCCCATTTGTAGGCGTTCTCGCATTGAAACTGGAGTGGCTGATGCCAGTAGGGATCAGGCAAGCTGGTGGGTCAAAGCCATGATTAGTACTGCAGCAGCACCCTGAGCAGCAGTTAATTCCAATGTCAGCCTCGTGGCTGTCAAGGCCAATGGTGCAATCTGGAATGGTAAAGTATCTGGCATGGTACTGATAGGCATCACTGCTGTTGAAATAGGGCAGCTATGGGTGCATCGATCTTGAGATCAACTCTGTTTCTCAGTCTCAGTGCTGCTCGGTGGCAGTCATAGTCATGCGCCATTACAGCTTGCCATGGTGTTATTGAGAGCTTCAGTCTCATGTGTAAGAGTGTAGTAATGCCTGCATCATAAGCACCAAATCTTCAGGCTTGACTAGAAACAGAACCATGGGAATAAAAGGAGTTGGGCAAAAAGCCCCTTAAAGCAGAAGACAATCCTGAGTGTGACTATCAGGGAGTGTGATCAAGATGCTGATTGTCTAGTGTTTCCATCTTGTTTAGAAATGATGAGAGGGGAAGCCTGGGCATGTTGATTGGACTATTGATCTAGTGGTAGTGTGTCCAATATTTCCACATCCAACTGAGATGTCAGTACTGGTTGTTGATGGTCCTATAGATCAGGTTATCCCGGAGTAGGAGCTTGTAGCATTACTCCAGAATAAATATAAGTGATACGGATGTGGACGGGTACAGAAGACAATTTCTGGACTGTAAGCAATGATCCCGATGGGGAGTCTGATAATGGGACCTCTGGCAGTGTAGGAAGGTCTCCCCCCCCCCCGCGCCAAACTTTATGATTCTTTTTCCACTTGTGCGAGGATTCATGGTCTGAAATGGAGGCCTTTTGTTTTGTTGGAAGGGATGATAGAGATGGCATTGCCAGGTGACTTGGACCGGTTGTGGCAATGTCTAGAAGGATGTAGTGTCAATGTCATGGCTGGCTGCCCTGTTGTTATTTTCTTAAGTAACTGGAATGGATGGACTGGTGGATTAGGAAGTCAGACTCTAACACCATTCTGTCCCTGAGGATCTTACAGAGTCTGGCCTCTCTATTTTTCTGGCCCTGGGGAGTAAAGGCCTTGCAATGTTTACAGGCCTATGTGTTGGAAGTCTCTTCAAGGCACACTAGGCATTTGGAGTGGCCGTTTGATAAGGGGATTTTTGCAGGGCAAGAGGCACACTTCTTAAAAATTTGGGATGTCATCAACACTGAGAAGCAGCCAGAATTGTGCTGTGAGGGATCTGGAGCCTGAAGGGGAAAGGGATGTTGAAGATGCTAACTAGAATTTTTTTAAAAACTATATACAATAATTTAATGTCTTACAGTTTGTAGAATGATATATGCAAGGAGTTGTCTTTGCAGGATCACTGAGCTGAGGACAACAGAAAATACAGAGGTTCCCAGACATCTGCACTGCATGGCAGACGAAAAGAAACGGAGGGGAACAGGATAGAATGGGCAGACCATATCCTGGAATGGGACAGAGCTCTTGCCAAAAATGCATCACCTCAGTTCTGGAAGGTTCCAAGATGGACTGTTTACATGCACATAGCTCATTGGTGAGAATTCAGAGGCCATGAAGAAGAAATATTTTTAAACTGTGCAAATTTCATTTTTTATATATTGCACATAATAAACAAAAACTAGGTATCTCATTGTTATAAACTCCTGGAAAAGTTAAGCAGATGTGACTATGAGGCAAATTCATCTATAAAATGCCAAAGAGATTTAAACAGCCCATTGATACAGCTGCAAACGTGCTCAGTTCTATTGTGTGAGGCTTTTTCTTCTGCTGTTTTCCTAGTGGAATCTCCACTTTGTTAGCGACAGACCTATTGTTGGTACAATACTTTGTTCTGAAACTTCAAGCTGGTGCACTCTGTTATCCAGGCAGTGTGAATAAACTACAAATGTATAATTTATAGGCTTATTAATCATGCCAGTGACATGATAAAAACCGCCACTGAAAAATTTCAAAAGCTATAATTCCTTAAGGTAATGTGATCATATCAAATCTTTGTAAATCTATTGAATCAATATCCATTTTCTTTAATTTTGAAAAGACTGTGTGATAAGGAATCTCAGTTTGGAGGAACAGCAAAAAGAATCAACAGCCAGTCAAATAATTATTTTGTTATTTTATAATTATTAATTTATAATGGATAAAATAATTTGGGGATATAAGTGTGCTGTAGTGGATAGAGTGATAGACCAGGACTCAGGAGGCCTGGTTTCAGATCCCCGCTCAGCCATGGAAGCTTGCTGAGGAAGCAGAATTGGTAAAACCACTCCTTAAATATCCTTTACCTTGAAAACCATATAAGGGTTCAACCCTTCATGGATTGCTGCCTTGTCGTGGTGAAGGGGCTTGAGTAATTCAGAGAAGCTATGGGCTATGCCGTGCAGGGACACCCAAGATGGACAGGTCATAGTGGAGAGTTCTGACTGAACGCGATCCACCTGGAGCAGGAACTGGCAAGCCACTCCAGTATCTTTGCTAAGAAAACTCCATGGACAGAAACAAAAGGCTAAAAGATATGACGCTGGAAGATGAGCCCCTCAGGTCGGAAGGCGTCCAACATGCTACTGAGGAAGAGCGGAGGACAAGTACAAGAAGCTCCAGAGCTAATGAAGTGGTTGGGCCAAAGCCAAAAGGACGCTCAGCTGTGGACGTGCCTGGAAGTGAAAGGAAAGTCCGATGCTGCAAAGAAAAATACTGCATAGGAACCTGGAATGTAAGATCTATGAACCTTGGTAAGCTGGATGTGGTCAAACAGGAGATGGCAAGAATAAACATTGACATCCTGGGTGTCAGTGAACTAAAATGGACAGGAATGGGCGAATTCAATTCAGACGATTATCATATCTACTATTGAGGGCATGAATCCCGTAGAAGAAATGGAGTAGCCCTCATAGTCAACAAAAGAGTGGGAAAAGCTGTACTGGGATACAATCTCGAAAAATGCTAGAATGATTTCAATATGAATCCAAGGCAGACCTTTCCACATCACAGTAATCCAAGTTTATACACCAACCACTGATGCTGAAGAGGCTGAAATTGACCAATTCTATGAAGATTTACAACACCTTCTGGAACTGACACCAAAGAAAGATGTTCTTGTCATTATAGGGGACTGGAATGCTAAAGTAGGGAGTCAAGAGATAAAAGGAACAACAGGTAAGTTTGGCCTTGGAGTTCAAAACGAAGCAGGGCAAAGGCTAATAGAGTTTTGTCAAGAGAACAAGATGGTCATCACAAACACTCTTTTCCAACAACACAAGAGGTGACTCTACACATGGACATCACCTGATGGGCAATACCGAAATCAGATTGATTATATTCTCTGCAGCCAAAGATGGAGAAGCTCTATACAGTCAGCAAAAACAAGACCTGGAGCTGATTGTGG
Organism: Intellagama lesueurii; assembly: GCA_037013535.1. Taxonomy (NCBI): domain Eukaryota; kingdom Metazoa; phylum Chordata; class Lepidosauria; order Squamata; family Agamidae; genus Intellagama; species Intellagama lesueurii. Next base: position 48,699,055 of record JBAJHW010000001.1, read on the forward strand.
CTCTGATCATCAGCTTCTTATAGCAAAACTCAAGCTTAAACTGAAGAAAGTAGGAAAAACCACTGGGCTACACAGTGGAAGTGAAGAACAGATTTAAGGAACTAGATTTGGTGGACAGAGTGCTTGAAGAACTATGGATGGAGGCTCGTAACATTGTACAGGAGGCAGCAACAAAAACCATCCCAAAGAAAAGGAAATGCAAGAAAGCAAAGTGGCTGTCCAACGAGGCCTTACAAATAGCAGAGAAGAGAAGAGAAACAAAATGCAAGGGAGATAGGGAAAGTTACAGAAAATGGAATGCAGACTTCCAAAGAATAGCAAGGAGAGACAAGAGGGCCTTCTTAAATGAACAGTGCAAAGATATAGAGGAAAATAATAGAACGGGAAAAACCAGAGATCTGTTCAAGAAAATTGGAGATATTAAAGGAACCTTTTGTGCAAAGATGGACATGATAAAGGACAAAAATGGTAGGGACCTTACAGAAGCAGAAGACATCAAGAAGAGGTGGCAAGAATACACAGAGGAATTATACCAGAAAGATCTGGATGTCCCGGACAACCCAGATAGTGTGGTTGCTGACCTTAAGCCAGACATCCTGGAGAGTGAAGTCAAGTGGGCCTCAGAAAGCATGGCTAACAACAAGGCCAGTGGAGGTGATGGCATTCCAGTTGAACTATTTAAAATCTTAAAAGATGACGCTGTTAAGGTGCTACACTCAATATGCCAGCAAGTGTGAAAAACTCAGCAGTGGCCAGAGGATTGGAAAAGATCAGTCTACATCCCAATCCCAAAGAAGGGCAGTGCCAAAGAATGCTCCAACTACCGTACAATTGCACTCATTTCATACGCTAGCAAGGTTATGCTCAAAATCCTACAAGGTAGGCTTCAGCAGTATGTGGACCGAGAACTCCCAGAAGTACAAGCTGGATTTCGAAGGGGCAGAGGAACTCGAGACCAAATTGCTAACATGCGCTGGATTATGGAGAAAGCCAGAGAGTTCCAGAAAAAAGAAAGGTTACCTACCTGTAACCATGGTTCTTCGAGTGGACCTCTGTGAATTCACACAATTGGGTTTAGACAGCGCCTGCGCTGGTCTTCTCGGAATATTCTAGAGCTTTTTCATAAAAAGTAACAAGTTAGAATTGCCCCTATCGCGCATGCTCCACCCGCCTCAGCCCCAGTTCCATTTATCCGCCACAATAGCCTGAGCTTAGCATAGACATAGTCAGTGACGGATAGTGGGGAGGCCGGGCGGGATGTGTGAATTCACAGAGGTCCACTCGAAGAACCATGGTTACAGGTAGGTAACCTTTCTTTCTTCTTCGTGGCCTCTGTGAATGCACACAATTGGGTGACTAGCAAGCTCACTTACTGGAAGGAGGGCCGTCACTGCAGTACAGATGTCAAAACTGCTCTTCCAAAACTTGTCTCCTTTTTGGCCCGAAGGTCCAGTCTATAGTGCGTCACGAAGGTGGACACATTAGACCATGTGGCTGCTCTGCAAATGTCTGGAATATCCACACCACGCAGCAACGCCGTAGATGTTGCAACAGCTCTGGTGGAATGTGCTTTCAGACCCTCTGGTGGGGTCTTGCCTTGCAGTTCATAAGCTAGAGCAATAGTGGAGACAAGCCAACGAGAAACCGTTGAAGAGGAGACAGGGGATCCTTTATGTGATCCGTGGAAGCATAGGAATAGCCTTGGGGCAGCACGAATGTCCTTAGTCCGTGATACATAATACGCCAAGGCTCTTCGAACGTCCAGAGAGTGGAGCATGCGCTCGATGTCCGAAGATGGATGAGGAAACAAGGTTGGTAGCGTTAGTGATTGATTGAGGTGGAAATCAGACACAACCTTAGGCAAAAATGACACATCAGGGTATAGAACAACCTTGTCTTCAAAGAACTGTAGGTAGGGAGCGTCGGATCGAAGAGCTGCCAACTCACTTGCTCTTCTTGCCGAAGTAATGGCAACCAGAAACAAAGTCTTAAATGACAGCAGACGCATGTCACAGGATGCCATGGGCTCAAAAGGATGGCGCGTAAGAGCGCGTAAAACGAGTTGTAAAGACCATTGAGGCACAGGAGGCTTAACAGGAGGTCGGATGTTGGACAAACCCTTCAAAAAGGCTTTGAGAGTAGGGTGAGAGAAAAGTCGTGACGAATCAGAGTCACGAGGCTGAAAAGAAACAATTGCTGAAATATAAACTTTCAGGGTGGATGACGCCAAGCCTGCATCAAACAAGTAACATAAATAAGTGAGCAGGGTTTGGAGAGAAACAGGAGAAGTCTGTAACTGCTTTTCCTGGGCAAACTTGAGAAAGTTAGCCCATTTGTACTTGTAAAGGAGGTTAGTAGAGGGCTTTCTTGCTTTATCTAGCACCTCCTGTATGGATGGGTGAACCTCCAAGCTGTCAGGTGTAATGACTGCAGATCGGGATGGAGAATGTTCCCTGAGTCCTGTGTGAGGAGATGCGGAACCATTGGTAACTTGACCATGTCCACAGCCATTTCCTTCAGGGTGGAAAACCAAGGTTGACGAGGCCACCACGGTGCAATGATAATTGCATCTGCCCTCTGTTGTCGAGCTCTGATTAAAGATCTCTGTATGAGTGGAATTGGTGGGAAGAGGTACAGAAGCTCCGATTGCCATGGGATCATGAAAGCATCCCCAAGAGCATCCTCGCCTCTGCCGGCACGGGAGGCATACGCCTCGCATTTCTTGTTGCTCTGAGTTGCAAACATGTCTATCGTGGGATGACCCCACCGGACACAGAGCATGTGGAATATGTCCTCGTCCAGCTCCCATTCGTGGGATTGACCCGTGAGACGACTCAACCTGTCCGCAAGCTCGTTGTCGGTCGTAGATATGTGCAGAGCTACTGGGAAGACATGATGCTGGTAGCACCATTCCCATAGCTGTATGGACAGGTACAGAAGTGACAACGACCGTGTCCCTCCCTGCTTGTTGATGTAATACATGGTCGTGGTGTTGTCGGTGATTATCTGCACACCACGACCCTGTATGAGAGGGAGGAAGGACCGGAAGGCCTTTATCACTGCCAGCATCTCGAGGTGATTGATATGTAGCTCCTGGTCGCGACGGGACCAAAGGGCGTGTATCCTGTGAGGCCCGCAATGTGCTCCCCATCCTATGGGGCTGGCATCCGTCGTCACTTGTAATGACAGCTGTAGGGGACGGAACGGTCGACCGATAAGAAGATGTGATACGTATGTCCACCACCTTAATTGAGCGGCCAGCTCCTGTGTGACAGATAGTCTTTTTCTTGGGCTGTCTAGAAGAGGGTCGAACATTGTCAAAAACCACGCCTGAAGAGATCGCATTTTTAGGCGCGCGTGAGATATTGCCGATGTTGTGGAGGCCATGAGACCGAGGAGATGTTGGGCATGATGTGCTGAGACCTGTGCCCGCGGCCGAAACTTGTGAACGGCTTTGCGTATCTTCCTTATGCGTTCTGGTGGAAGAAATATACGAGCCCGGACAGAGTCTAGTCGCGCTCCAATATAATCGACGACCTGGGACGGTATCAGATGGGATTTCTTTTCGTTCACTGCGAGTCCCAGTTCCCGTAAAGTCAGTAGAACGAAGTCGGCGTCTCGTAACGCCTTTTCTTTGGTCGGTGATACCACTAGCCAGTCGTCTATGTAGGGGAAGACTTGAACATCGTGTAGACGAAGAAATGCCGCGACTGGAGCCATGCACTTCGTGAAAGTGCGAGGGGCTGTGGATAGCCCGAAGGGAAGGGCGCAGAATTCGTAGGCGTCGCTCCGAAAGCTGAAGCGGAGGTACCTCCTGTGAGAGGGATGGATTGATACGTGGAAGTAGGCGTCCTTGAGATCTATAACCACGAACCAGTCGTTTTCTTTTAGAAGATGGAGAATGGTGTCTAATGTGATCATACGAAAGCGTTTTGGATGCAGGTAAGTGTTCAGTTCCCTGAGGTCCAGTATGGGCCTGATCCCTCCATCCTTCTTTGGTACTGCAAAGTAACGGGAATAGAACCCGTTTAGGATGTCTCGAGGAGGTACGTGTTGAATGGCTTGTTTTTGTAGGAGAGTGAGGATCTCTTCTTCTAGGATAGGGTCGAAGGAAGTGTGTTTGATCTGTCCTAGAGGAGGAAATTCTAAAAACTCCAGACGGTATCCGAATTGTATAATACTTAAGACCCAAGAGTCTTGTGTGATGTTGGTCCAATTGTGGAGGAACGGAGCTAACCGAACGGAATGGTAGGGTGCGAATGATTCTACGGGTAAGTCAAAGGAATTGTTTGGATTTCTTAGCAGGTGGCCTGTAAGGTTGACGTCGCTGTGAAGTATTCTGTGGCCGGAAGGTGGAGGCAGAAGAAGAAGGTTGGTATGGCCTATTCTGATTCTGACTTTTGAAAGGGTGGTATGATTGAGAGGTGGTTTGCTGGTATTGTTGGGTCGGTTTGCGCCACTGATACCTGTTGTACCTCGGCTGTTGCTGGAAAGTGTACGACTTGGCAGTCTTTTTAATCTTATGTAGATTCTCCAGAGAGTCATCAGTTTGCTCGTTAAAGAGGCCTTTGGCGTCAAAGGGCAAATCTTCTATGCGTGCCTTAACGTCATCCGCAAAGCCAGAGGACCTAAGCCATGCATGTCGCCTTAGGGTAATGGCTGATGTCAATGTCTTTGAGGCCACATCGGCCGAATGACGAGAGGCCAATCGCTGGTGTTTGGAAAGCGTGACTGCCTCCTCGTAGGTATTGAGGAGGTTCTGTCTGGTGTCGTCGGGGGCAGCTTGGAGAGCGGGTAAGACCCTGGACCAAAGTTGTCGCTGGTACGCCCCCATAGCCGTTTGATAGTTAGCTATCCTGAGGAGAAGTGTGGTGAAGGAATATATCTTCCTACCCAGGACGTCCAATTTATGACCTTCCCTGTTCGTCGGGGTCATCTGGGCTCTCCCTGATGATTTGGAGGCACTGGATTGGACTATGAGAGAATTAGGCGTAGGATGTTTAATAAGAAAGTCTGTGTCTTCTCCATTTGTACGGTATAGGTTCTCCGTTCTACGAGACACGGGAGATGATGAAGATGGCTTATTCCACGATTCTTTAATAAGCTCCATTAATGTGGAAATAAATGCAAGGCTCAGAGGAGGAGACCTCTCCTGGTTAATGTCTCCAAATATGAGGTCCTCTGTAGGAGGAGGTGGCTGTACTGTATGTAATTTTAACGTACTAGCCATTCTGGCAACCATCTGAACGTAAGATGTGAAGTCCTCAGAGGGTGATGACGGGTGAGGATCTCCAGCATCTGATTGGACTGTTTGGTCGTCCACAGGAGTTTCTCCGGAGGAATCTGACATGACTTCCTCACCTCTGCGAGACGAGATAGACGGAGAGTCCTCCTCATCAGAGAGTGAAGGTAAATACCTAGCTCTTTTAGATTTCTTTTTAGGGGGCGCAGAATGTTCTGTAGCCGCTGCAGCCGAGGTCTTCGTCCGCACCACCTTCGACGTCGATGAAGCCTTAGCCCGATCTGAGGCAGTGTTAACCTTCTGCCTAGATCCGGAGGCTTGAGAGTTATCGACGTCGAGATGTCTTCGGCGTCGATGCCGAGGTGGAGGCAAGGAAGAGGAGGACGAAGATGGAGAGGCATACACATACCGTATTCTTCTTCCGTGAAAGTCTTCATTGGTCGAAAGCGACTCCGAATCCGAATCGTCGTGTCGGCGTCGACGATGTGAACTACGGCGATCGACCTCGATGTAAACGGGGTCCTGTCGCTTCGACCTGTGTCGACGTCGAGAGGGGTGAGGAAGGACAACCACCTCACGTCGACCGGTCCGACGCCGATCCGGCGACCGATTCTTGGTCTTCTCCGTGCGCTTTCGAGGGGAGATGGGCCTCGAAGAGGGCACGGGTGATGACGGCGTCGGAGATGCCCGCCCGGTAAAAACAGGGCTATGAGGGGCAGAAGTCGTACTGGACAGGAAGATGTCCGCCAGTCGACCAGGTGTCGGAGATCTTTCAGGCCCGACCGGAGAAACGTCTGATCGACGTGCGGGCGAAGAGGCAACCGCCTCCGAGAAGGATTCTCGATCCCGAGATGAATCTTCCAAGATCGGAGAGGGCAACGATTCGGAAACCGGTGGAATTTGCTTGCGGCTGTCCTTGGTTTTGCCCTTCTTACTCTTTGCGGACGTCTTCTTCGGCGTCGAGGAAGATTTCGACGTCGAAGAGGTTGTTTTCTTCGTCGACGTCGACGATTTCTTAGCAGTCTTTTCGGCAGGTTTAGACGCCGACGGGGGTGGGGAAACGATGCGGACCTCGGAGCGTGGGGTCGCTGAGGGGGTCGAGGTCGTTTCCATGACCGATGGCTTTGACGCTGAAAGCGTTTTCTCCCAGAGATAAAGCTTCAGGCGTTGTTCCCTGGCCTTGAGGGCAACTTTAGTAAACGCCTTACAGTGTTTGCAGGAGTTGGGCCGGTGATCCTCCCCTAAGCAAAAGAGGCAGCGGTCGTGACCATCCGAAAATGGCAATTTACGCGAACACGACACGCACCTACTGAATGGCCCCGAGCAGGACATAAAGCGTTACTCACGAAGGTCCTTTTCCAAACTTCGGAAGCCAAGACAAGGCCGCAAAGAACGCGGCACGACGAGAAAATGGCGGGAAACCCGCGAAACTTATACCAAAGCCGAATCGTGATCCAGGGGAGAATGAAAGTCCAGTCCGTAGTCGAGGGGCAATAGAGATCAGATAGTCAGGAATTCCGCGTCAAAAACCGAGAATCAAAACAGTACGATCGAATAATAACAGCTCTAACTGAGAAGCTCCAAGCACCAAGGCGGTAAAATGGAACTGGGGCTGAGGCGGGTGGAGCATGCGCGATAGGGGCAATTCTAACTTGTTACTTTTTATGAAAAAGCTCTAGAATATTCCGAGAAGAATTGTGTGCATTCACAGAGGCCACGAAGAAGAAACATCTACTTCTGCTTCATTGACTACGCAAAAGCCTTTGACTGTGTGGACCACAGCAAACTATGGCAAATTCTTAAAGAAATGGGAGTGCCTGACCACCTTATCTATATCCTGAGAAATCTCTATGTGGGACAGGAAGCAACAGTTAGAACTGGATATGGAACAACTGATCGGTTCAAAATTGGGAAAGGAGGACGACAAGGCTGTATATTGCCTCCCTGCTTATTTAACTTATATGCAGAATACAGCATGCGAAAGGCAGGACTGGAGGAATCCCAAGCCGGAAGAAATATCAACAACCTCAGATATGCAGATGATACCACTCTGATGGCAGAAAGTGAGGAGGAATTAAAGAACCTCTTAATGAGGGTGAAAGAGGAGAGCGCAAAAAATGGTCTGAAGCTCAACATCAAAAAAACTAAGATCATGGCCACTGGTCCCATCACCTCCTGGCAAATAGAAGGGGAAGATATGGAGGCAGTGACAAATTTTACTTTCTTGGGCTCCATGATCACTGCAGATGGTGACAGAAGCCACGAAATTAAAAGACGCCTGCTTCTTGGGAGGAAAGTGATGACAAACCTAGACAGCATCTTAAAAAGCAGAGACATCACCTTGCTGACAAAGGTCCGCATAGTCAAAGCTATGGTTTTTCCAGTAGCGATGTATGGAAGTGAGAGCTGGACCATAAAGAAGGCTGACCGCCAAAGAATTGATGCTTTTGAATTGTGGTGCTGGAGGAGACTCTTGAGAGTCCCCTGGACTGCAAGGAGAACAAACCAATCCATTCTGAAGGAAATCAACCCTGAGTGCCCACTGGAAGGACAGATCCTGAAGCTGAGGCTCCAATACTTTGGCCATCTCATGAGAAGAGAAGACTCCCTGGAAAAGCCCCTGATGTTGAGAAAGTGTGAAGGCAAGAGGAGAAGGGGACGACAGAGGACGAGATAGTTGGACAATGTCATCAAAGCTACCAACATGAATTTGACCCAACTCCGGGAGGCAGTGGGAGACAGGAGGGCCTGGTGTGCTTTGGTCCATGGGGTCACGAAGAGTCGGACACGACTTAACGACTAAACAACAACAACAATTGACTTGACTTGATGGCATATAAAGTACTGTAACGTAACATAACGTAGAAATCAAATATATAGAAACACACTGAATCCTGACTTAGCTGCCACAGAAATGTCAGGGTTAAAACACAATATATGGCTGTTAAGAGGAGGCTGTCCTAAGTGCTTGTCATAGCAGCCACCTCTAAGAAAACCGTCCTACAAAGCATCATATCGACTAGATTTTCTCCCTGCCTGTGTAACAGTTTAAGACTGTAGACTCACATATACATTTGCAAATAGATTTGGGGAAAAGATTTGTACAACTACTATAAATATAAGGAAATTGCTGCTACAGTGAGCATGCTCCAAAAATAATCAACAACGAAGAGAGCTGTGTGGTCCTTATACAATTTAATTCTTCCAAAAACCTTTGGTTTATGAATGTGGGATATGGTGCTTCTGTATCCATGATTCAAAAGGCCAGGAAATGGCCCAATATTGCTATACAATATCGTGCCTGCAATGCCAGCACGAAAAAGGAGGTCAAAGGTTACATAGCAAAGGGCAGCCTGAATGTTTACAACACCAATGGCAGCAGTCAAGATGGTCTACAGCAGTGGTCCCCAACCTTGGGCCTCCAGATGTTCTTGGACTACAACTCCCAGAAGCCTTCACCACCACCTCTGCTGGCCAGGATTTCTGGGAGTTGAAATCCAAGAACATCTGGAGACCCAAAGTGGGGGACCACTGGTCTACAGGATACCCTCTTCTGCTCACTACCATTCACAAAGTGATACCAAGAAGGGAAATTCCCAGGAGCTGACTCCTTTTTCTATCAGTTAATCACTTCTCACCCAAACACAAAGCAACTAGTGTGAATGGTAGTGACCAGAAGATTATCAATGTATTTGATGTGTTTTAAATCAGCTGGAGCTCAAGGTGGCTTGGACCTGCATGGGGGTGAAACAGTGTTATTTTTTTTTAAAATCATAACTTGAAAACCCTTTGCCCAAATATCCCCAAATTTGACACAGAACAAGAGCATGCTACACCCATGCCAAATTTGATGCTGATCTCAGGTCCATTTTCATAGTTCTAATTTGTTGTCTGGGGCACCCTTATTTTTTGAGTTGGCTTACAGAATTCTGAATCCTGCTATCAGAACAATATATTGGTGCATGGGAAATGCAAGATAAGGTGATACCTTTATTAGACTATTAAAACAAACAAACAAGCAGACAGACAGAGAAACAAACAAAAACAAGTAAGGAGTGCGAGCTTTCATTATTAAAAAACACTTCTTTAGGCATGCACCAATATCTTGAGAATGGTGCAGAAATATTATACACGAGTGTTCCAAAAATTCATGGCAGAAGACTGCCAGGTATGCTTAAGGTGAGCATGTTCTGGCCATTTCTCCTTTGGTGCCTTCTTTCCATTATGCTGATGGTTTATGTAGGAGGAGCCCTTGCACAACAGATTAATATATGAAACTTTAGGCCATATGCGAGGGGGCCAACAGTGCTGCTCTTCTCTCCATCAAGACTTTCTTTCACTCGAAATGGATGATTATCAATGTGAGTGAAAAGAAACAATGCATGAACCAGAACAGAACAAATAAACTAGAGATGTACAGTAAAAATTTAATCCAATACTCTTCTCAGATCTATTTACACAAAATAATATAGCAAATTATGATAATAATTCGACCGCAGTACTAAAAACCTAATGCCTAGTGCTATTAAATATGTTCAACATAATTCACATAAACAATGAACATCATGTGATTGTAATTTGTTCATTGTGTCAGTTTCTCTTGGGATTAATTTCCTGCCCCCCCCCTTTTTTTTTACCCATGTGGATGAAACCACAGAAAGAGCTCCTCCCACATGCTGAGAAGAATGTGGATAATGTACAGCCTGCAGTGACGTGTGATCCCCCAGGTTTTCTTCTTCTTCTTTCCTTTTTTTCTCAGCAGCACCAACCTCCCAACTCGCATCTACTTTTCCTACAAAAAGCAACATTTGCCCTGAAACAAACAGTGGACTGCTGCATCTGGAAGCCACCGTGTGCAACAACTCATATTTTATACAGGCTGCATCCCCCTTGCAGTGTTAAAAAGCCAAATACTATTTTTAAACTTTCAAGCTAGAAGAGGTGCCCTGGCCACTTGTAATTTTGCTTCATTCCTCTTAAAAATGCAGATTTTTGGATGTCTATGAGGCTCCTCAACAACTGTGGGCCTGGAAAAGTGCCCCCCTAAACTCATCAGAATTGCCCACCAATGCAATGAGAGACATCAGCTTGTTTTGCTTAGTGTGTGCGCCTTTGAATAGTTTTCATACAACCTAACATATTCAAAGGCACAACATATTGGCTGAAATCCTGTTCCATAACTTACACCTGTGTAAGTCTGACCATGTCATCAGTAGGGGTGATTTTTCAGAAATGAAATGTTTCCTACTTCTGTCACAAGGCTTCCATGTAATCTCTTTCATCCTCAGTAAGTTGGAGGACACAGAGAATGGGATGAAGGAGTCTTTAATCACTGAAAATTGCTGCAAGTGATAACATTGTGACTTTAGCAATTTTTGGTAATTGCAGACTTCTACTTCCTGTCCCACGGCTTCCTCATAATGAAGAGATTACATGGCAGCCATGGAAGCTTCAAGAGAAAACTAGGAAATGTTTCATTCTTGAAAAAAATCACCCTTGTTAATAACGTTTTCAGTCTGATGCTGTTTTAGGTTATGGAACAGGATTTCAGCCACAGTTTAGTTATTTTTTTAAAAAAACTCCATTAATTATCACACTGTAAATCACTTCACCATGTTAAAGTCAAATCATTGAGGCAGGTTGTTTTTTCACACAGAAAGCTCTGAGAAAGAGTTCAAACTGTGACTTTGAAAACAATGTCATGCTGTTAGACAGAAATTAAGAAAACTGAAAACTTGTGTAATAGATTATTTTGAGGCATTCTAGAATTGAGTAAATTTCTATATCTGAATACAGCCGACTTGCTCAACCTCGATTTTATTTCATGCACGCTTGTAATCTTATGCCAACAAGAAAGATCTATACTGGAAAGAAATAAATGTGACAACAATTACACAGTTTTCTGTAATTTTTAGGAATGAATGTGTTTATAAACTGATGGATACACACTTCATTACTCTTGTTAGTAGAGAAAACATATGTGTTAGACTCTTGCCACTCAGACTTTCAGGAACCCCAGTGACTCAACTCTGAAAACACAAGAAGCAGAAGGCAGCCATCTTACTCATTATGGCCTATATTCTCCCTTGCTGACAGTCTTACATATTTAAACAGCCCTTCATGCCACAAACCCTTTTAAGTATTCTCAGAGCTGCAGAAATAATTTTGGAAGCAAAATATCTAAACAGTAAGCATAATAAAAATGAAACAGGTTAAAGCTTATTAGCAGCGGGGAACAGATGTGGTAAAACTCTTGCCAGCTCCCCTACATTTCTTCCCCAGCAGGGACATTCTATCAAGCTGTGAGTTAGTTCTAGAATATAATGCAGGCTGCTGTTACAGCAATTGCACCTTCCTGTACAGCAGCATTGTAGTAAGAATTCACTTTGATTTTTGATTTTTTTTCCTTTGTAATAATAATGTTTAAGATATTTCCTGCAGAGCTAAATGCAAAGTCAAGTGCTGTATGCCAGCTAAGCAAAAGGATATGAAAATATGAAATTGATAAGAAAATAATTGCTATATTGAAAGGTTATTTTCCTTCCTAAAATATAGGTTCCTAAGACAAGATAAGAATAATGATTAAAGTCAAGGTTCCTTGAAATACCATTCAAACATACATAATTCAATATATCTATTACAATGTGTGGGAAATGATTACTATATAAGGAATAAAGCCATAAATTGATAGCAACATAAAGGAGAAGCACAAGGAATATGATCACAGACTATCAGTCTCTCTAAGTGTTATTCTGTCCAGTTCAAAAACATAGCTGATTGAAGAGGTCTAAGGATGGAAGAAGTCTAAGTCAGATGTAAAGGTACACTTAAATTAGAAAAAGCAATAATAAAACTTAATCTTTAAAATCTTTCATTGCTATACATCATTGTTTAGATTTATATTCAGGGTGGGAGTTTCATATACTTGTTAAGAGAATGTCTTTGAAAGTCTGCTTAAATTTCAACATTTTGCACTCATCTGAATGGAGAGTTGAGTTCTACAAGAAATCTTTATTGCAATCTTAGGTTTGTAATAGAAATTTAGAAAGTAGTAATCATATGCTAATATGTATCTTTGTATTCCAGGATCCAAGCAGATGACACTACTTTCTTTTCTTTTTAAAAGATGTATGTATACACTGGAGGGAGCCACACCCCTCTGGATGGCACAGAAAGTGGCAGCCATTTGCTTTAGCTTATATTCGATATTATGTCTTTGTCAAAATGATTCTTGTGTATTTAGAGGAATCATGTTACCAATCAATGTTACCTTTCTCTGTATCACTAGACCCAATGCCTATTATAATTTCTGACTTGTGTAAGTTCAGTTTTAATTACTTCACCATTTCCACGTAAATGAGACAGTTTAGCATGAAACCCTTGGTCCTCCAGGATGGGACCACAGGGGTAGCTTACAATGCAGAAAAGTTCCAGGTTTGGTTTCTGGCAACTCTAGTTGAAAGGATAAGGTAGCAGATGATGGGAAAAGCCTCTGCTCAAGACCTTGGAGTACCATTGTCAATCAGGGCAGATAATACTGGATTGTATAGACAAATAATTTGACCTGGGGATAAGGCAGCTCCCTTTGTTTCTCTTCCAAAAGAAGGTCCCGGGGAGATTACTAGCAACCCCTCGTCATCACCAGTTTCATGCCAGCAAGAAATAACAGCAGTCAAAAGGGATGCCAAGAATGCCTGCCAGGTCCAGTGGTTGTGACAAACACTCCATGCTATCAAAGGCTGCTGAAAGAGCTAATGGGCTCAACCATTTCCCATGTCAATCTCTAGATAGTAGATGCCAACAATTTAATTGCCTAACTTTAGGTAGTGTAAATTAACTGGTGCAATGTTCTATTCAATATACCTCAGTACAACATTACTCAGTTACGATTACTTAAGAAAGGCTCAGACTTCATAGCAGAAACAAAAGGTTCACCTATACGATCATGGGGTACTGTTTTGGAGGGTAACACTGAAGCTCTACAACAAACCTACAACTGCAATCTTAACACCTACTTGCTTGTGAACAAAGCCTCCATGTACATAGTGGGGCTTCCTTTCAAGTAGATATATAAGTGTTGTGCTGCACAGCAAATTTCTATACCTACATCTGTATCTATGTCTACACCTCTTTCTGTCTATCTATCTATCGCAAGATATTCTTAATCTTTACAGGCAAACTGGCACACAGAAGAGAGGGAATAAAAAGAAGGAGGCTAAATCACAAATGGAGATCTGACAGAGTGCTGCAAGAATGCATTATACTAGCCAAAAGCATTTATTCTGCTTCACGGATGAAAAAGAAAAACACAGAGTAGTTAAAGTGATTATTCACTGCTGAGCTGGCATACATGTTGCTGGGTCAGTAGTTGGCACTGTGCGCTGTGTGAAAGTTCAAGCAGCATTAAAGTAGCACTAGTTCACATTCAAGTCACTGTAAGTATTTAAGTCACAATGAGGGCAAAAGAAAATGAAGGGTGGGGGGGGGCATCCAAAAACCCTCCCCTACTACTTTGTTTCTCAGATATCCAAAGCCCAATTACTTGGACGTAAGCTCCGTGAAACTCATTGAAACTCACAGACTTCCAGGCAGAAGCATTTTAAGAGCAGAGTGCCTGACACTAAGGAATGGAAGGTAAAGGCACAGCTATAATTAAAATAAGTATATTAATAAGCAGATATTGTACACGAAGAATATGACAAATGAAGCAGAAGGAATAAGAGTGTTGAAAGGATAGTTCTTTGCAACTTCTTTCTCCCTTTGGGCTTGCCTGCAGAGGCTCAGCTATGGAATTCTCCCCCCTCAAAAAAAGCACATTGAAGTGCCTCCTCCCCTGCCCCCTTGACAAACCCAGCACAGTTGGGTTGCATGGCCTCTCTTAGCTCTCCACGGCAAATGTTATGCAAATACGCAGCTTCTTTTTACTTATAGTTCTAGACAGCCTCACACTGGCAGAGTCACTGTCTTCCATCTCTCAAGTCCATGCAATACGTCACTTTCCTTAACAGTGAACTCAGATAGGGAGCCCTTACTGAACTAGAGCCAAAACAGGAATACAGAAAAACAAGGCAAAGGATCAAAATACTCAGTGGAACCCCAGTGTTTGCAGAAGTACATAAAAAGAACCACAGCGTCCAGCCCAAACAGCCTGATGGGGATGGAGCGTGCTTAATAGCTAAGGAATGCTAAAGCCCTCTTCAGGCATTATAGTCTAAAAAGTGGGTAGGGCCGTAACCATGATAGGAATGGAGGGACACAGGTGGAAGTCCTGCTAATAGGTTGCCCAGATGCCAATCAAACTTTGCACATTCAATGACAAGGTCTGAAGAGGAAGGTGTCACTGCATTGAGCTGAAAATGCTTACAGTGTTTCCCTGACTGGAAATCCTGACAAGATGGAGTAGTGCTGTAAGGGCATCTGGCTTAAGACACTGTCCCCACACCTCCAGCAAAGTTACAGCCCTACCTGTTTTCAGACAAGAACAACTGGAGGAGGGCCGAGATGAATGCTACCAGGTTAGCTTTGAGGTGAGGAGGAAGTCTCTTAGGGAATTTTATATCCTTGTAAGCCTTTTAGCTATCTCAAATCTGCTGACATCTCCCTTTTTTATGTCTGGACAGTGCAGTTTTGTGAACATGGGGGAAAAAACTTGGAAGATGTGTGTGTGTGTGTGTGTGTGTGTGTGTGTGGGGAGAGAGAGAGAGAGAGAGAGAGAGAGAGAATATGTGTCAGAAATCACCACTTATTCTCTTTCATCTGGAGCTAACTCCAAACAGCCCCAATGTGGAATTTCCTGGATGTGTTTCAGGAGCAGTGGCTCGTCCAGGAAGATATTTAAAGTTCCATGCAGGCAACAGAGCAACCACAGAAAAGAATGACACAAAGAAAGAAGGGGTGCAAATACCCTTCTTTGTGTTCCCTCTAGTCAATTTCTTCCCTGACACATTTATTTTTATAATCATACATATTTTTGTACACTTTCCAATTAAGGTTATAGCTAGAGCCATGTATTACACCATTCATTAATTCACTGCTCTCTCGGTGCTTATGTTCAATTATAAATACTTCAATCTATGCAGGTTTTTCAAAGCATACAGCATATTTCACTGCCTTTCCTCTCTAGAATATTTTTGTTTGTTTGTTTGTTTGTTTTTAAAAAAGCATGGCCATCTTTTCATGTTTGAATGTTCCACTGTGGGCCAGAATCAAAAGGCACAATAATTCCAGAGGCATCTAGGGTTCCACTAAGTGTGGCCTGTGTTAAATACTTACACTATAATTACCTCACAAGAATATAAAAGCTTCATTTAATCCTGACTCCAGGGAAATAAAATTTGCAAAGCACAAGATGTAAGTCCTGCTATTGCTGTGCTGTTTTGAACACACTGAATGTTCTGTTTCACAGAGTAAATCTGGGATCAATTCACAACATTTGAATACAACATAGGGCCATAATCCTGATACGGCACAACTGGCAAAAAGGATTACATATTGTTTTTCACTTGAATTTATATAGGACCTTGTAATAGTTTGCTGCAGCATTTTACTATATTGGGCTTCCCCTAATTACATGACCAACAGCAATAATATAATTGCAAGAGACTTTCTAAACAACAGAGAGCAGTGCTGCCCATGCATCCTTAACCTTCTGATGATGACATGTTTGAGCAAAAGCAGCCCATATTCTCCGTCAAGAAAACTAATGAAGCAGGTAGTAATTTAAGGCAATGGGATCAGATGTCATAATTTACAAGTGTACATGAACTTGCATCTGTCCATGTGCCCCCGAACAACACAGAAATCATAGGATCTTCATCATTCTCTACAACACCAACTACCACCTAAGAGCTGAGCTGGGTAAGGGGAAATCTCCTTATTTACTTAGCACAATTTCTAGACTGTCGTAAAATCATGTCTTAGCAATATAGAGAAATAATAAATAATAGTTGTGTACTGTCAAGTTGATCTTGACTTATGGCGACCCTTTTCAGGGTTTTCTAGGTAAAGAGTACTCAGGTCTGGTTTACCATTCCCTTCTTCTAGGGGCGTTCTGAGACTGTGCAACTTGCCCAAGTGCACACAGGCTGGCTATTCTGGGGGGCACAGTGGGGAACTGAACTCCTAACCTCTGGCTCCACAGCCATATACCTTACTCACTGAGTTATCCAGTCAACATAAAGAAGTAAAATGGAAGTAAAACAATTCTTAGCACACAACATCTTAAAAAAGAGTAAAATTTAGAATTGCAACATGTGAAAGGGTTTAACAAAAATATATTTTCAGGAGGTGTTTAAAACATACAGTGTACAGTCAACCCTCGACTTACGAACAGCCCTAGTTACGAACATTTCGACTTACGAACCGCTCTGATAGAAAAATATAGCCTCGACTTGCGAACTTTACTTCGAGTTACGAACCGAAAAAAAAACACGCGGGAGGTGGGAAAAGCGCGAAATTTGAACTTTCAAGGTGTTCTGTTGAAAAGGTGTCTGTTTCCTCCTTCCCTCCCTCTTTTCTTTCCTTTTTTTTAAAACCTAAGTCATCTTAGGTTAAAAGGAAAAAAAGGGAAAAAATCCTGCCCCTAGTGGTAGGAACGGATTAACCGGCTTTGCATTAGTTCCTATGGGAACTAATGCTTCGACTTACAAACCGCCCCTCGACCTAAGAACCAAAAACAGCCTGAATGGATTAATTGGTTTTCAATGCATTCCTATGGGAAATGCTGATTCGACTTACGAACTTTTCGACTTAAAAACGTCCTTCCGGAACGGATTAAGTTCGTAAGTCGAGGGTTGACTGTAATAGACAAACTGCCCTACAGAACAGCAGAAGTGGTAGGAAGGAGTTAGTCAAGGAATTATGACAGAAAAAGCTAACATCTGTGTCATAGAATCATAGAACTGGAAGAGATCTCAAAGCAGGAAACCTGTAGCTAAACATCCTTGAGAGGTGGTCATCTAACCTCTAATTCAGAACCACCAATGAAGGAGATACTGAAACAGCGACGTCTATGTTGGCTTGGGCATGTCGTGAGAATGGCTGATGGTTGGATTCCGAAATATCTCCTGTATGGAGAATTAGTGCAGGGAAATCGCCCCAGAGGGAGACCACAGCTGCGATACAAGGATATCTGCAAGCGAGATCTGAAGGCCTTAGGAATGGACCTCAACAGATGGGAAACCTTGACATCTGAGCGTTTAGCTGGAGGCAGGTGGTGCAGCATGGCCTCTCCCAATTTGAAGAGACACTTGTTCAGCAGGCTGGGGCAAAGAGGCAGTCCCGAAACCAGCAAAATCAGGGAGCTGAACAGGGGACAGATTGTATTTGTCTTCAGTGTGGAAGAGATTGTCACTCTCGAATTGGCCTTTTCAGCCACACTAGACGTTTTTTCCAAGACCTCTATTCAGAGCACATTACCATAGTCTCTCGAGACTGAAGGATGCCTACTAATGAAGGAGAATTCACCACCATCTAAGGCAGTCCATTTTACTGTCAAACTGCTTTTACAGTCAAGAAGTCCTTACAAATGTTTAGGGGAAATTTCTTGTAATTTGAATCCATTACTTTGGGTACTAACCTCTGGAGCTAAAGAAAAGAAGCTTGTTCCAACCTCTATATTACAACTCTTCAAATGTTTGAAAATGGCTATCATACCGCCTCTTGTTCTTGCTTTCTTCAGACTAAACATATTCATATACCTCAACTATTTCTCATGTTTTGATTTCCAGACTTTTTGCCACTGTGGTAATCCTTCTCTGGATATGTCTCAGTTTGTAGATATTCTTCATAAATGGTGGTGCCTTGAACTGAACACAATATTCCAGACAAAGTCTGAACTAAACAGAATAAAGTATTATTATTTTCCCCCTTGATTTTGACACAGCGTTTCTGTTGATGCAACCTAACATTTTATTTGTTCCTCGCTTTTTTTGCTGCTGCTGCTGCTATTACTGCTGCATCACACATCATGTTTGCCGTATTTTTCCGTCTATAAGATGCTACTTTTTCCTAAAATCATTACCCTAAAAATTGAGGGGCGTCTTTTACATGGAAGTAAGCTGAGATAGCTGAGGAGAGAACAAAACGGCACATACCTTGCCTCTGTAAACAGGCTTCCTTCAGCCACGAGGCTCAGTTTCCTACAGTCAGGAGACTTAGCTTCCTCCAATCACGAGCCTCATGGAACTGACATCAGCTGATTCTGAACAAACCAATTGGAACACACCTCCTTGGATGTGGAGCCTGTAGGCTCAAGATTCAACAGAGACAAAATGTCCAATGTTCTGAGCCCAGAGGCTGAATCCTCAAAGCTAAGTTTTCTTAATTTTGGGGTTAGAAAATTGGGGGTGGTGGTGGTCTTATAAATGGGGGTGTGTTATAAACAGAAAAATACGGTAGCCTGTGGTCTACTAAGAGCCCTAGGTACTTTTAACATGTTCTACTACTAGCCAGATGTCATCCATCCGATATCTATGCATCTGATTTTCCTGCCTACATAAAGACCTCTACACTAGTTTCTGCTGAACTTGTTTTGTTGGTTATGGCCCAGTACTCCAATTTGCTATGATCAGTTTGAATCCTGGTTCTATCTTCTAAAGTATTAGCTACCCCACCCAGTTTGGTACCATCTGTAAATTGTATGATGATGATTTCCATGCCTTTATCCAAGATATGGAATAACACAAGCCACAGGAAAGAACCCTATGGCACTCCACTTGTCATTTTTATCCAGGATGATGCTGACCCACTGATGAACACCTTCTGGGTACAACTCATCAACAGGCTTCAAGTCCACATATCAATAGCATCATCTAGCCTGCATTTTACCAGCTTGTTCACAAGAATATTGTGAAGGGTCTTGACCAAAATCTTGCTGAAATCAAGATATACTACATTGATAGAACTCTTTTGATTTACAGACTTTGTCCCTCTACCAAAAAGTCTAATCGCATATGACTTTTTTCACAAGTTGGCTTTTAGCAATCACCTTTTAAAGTGATCTGAAATCTCTGACATACATCAGACACTGGTCTATAACGGAAACAACTTTTTTGGATGTGGAGGGAAAGGAGGGAAAAAATGGGTGTCACCCACATGCTGCTGGTACAGAACCCCAAACTCCAGACAACCTCCCAAGAAGACAAAAGAGAAACCATGAGAAACCTTATAGGCTAATGACAAGGACATCACACAGAAGACTCCCAACTTTTTTTTGAAATATAGATACACTATATCACAGATAATAATGTTTATCCTTAAAGTCATACAACACCACTTTGAAATCATGTATGCTTAAATAGAAATGCAGGCACAAATTTCACTGCACTCACTGAATATGATTAGCAAATGTTCTTACTCCAGAGGTCATCAGATAACCTAAAATGGAGCACTGTATACAAAAATTGGAGATATTAAAGGAACCTTTTGTGCAAAGATGGACATGATAAAGGACAAAAATGGTAGGGACCTTACAGAAGCAGAAGACATCAAGAAGAGGTGGCAAGAATACACAGAGGAATTATACCAGAAAGATTTGGATATCCTGGACAACCCAGATAGTGTGGTTGCTGACCTTGAGCCAGACATCCTGTAGAGTGAAGTCAAGTGGGCCTTAGAAAGCATGACTAACAACAAGGCAAGTGGAGGTGATGGCATTCCAGTGGAACTATTTAAAATCTTAAAAGATGACGCTGTTAAGGTGCTACACTCAATATGCCAGCAAGTTTGAAAAACTCAGCAGTGACCAGAGGATTGGAAAAGATCAGTCTACATCCCAATCCCAAAGAAGGGCAATGCCAAAGAATGCTCCAACTACCGTACAATTGCCCTCATTTCACACGCTAGCAAGGTTATGCTCAAAATCCTACAAGGTAGGCTTCAGCAGTATGTGGACCGAGAACTCCCAGAAGTACAAGCTGGATTTCGAAGGGGCAGAGGAACTAGAGAACAAATTGCTAACATGCGCTGGATTATGGAGAAAGCCAGAGAGTTCCAGAAAAACATCTACTTCTGCTTCATTGACTACGCAAAAGCCTTTGACTGTGTGGACCACAGCAAACTATGGCAAGTCCTTAAAGAAATGGGAGTGCCTGACCACCTTATCTATCTCCTGAAAAATCTATATGTGGGACAGGAAGCAACAGTTAGAACTGGATATGGAACAACTGATTGGTTCAAAATTGGGAAAGGAGTACGACAAGGCTGTATATTGTCTCCCTGCTTACTTAACTTATATGCAGAATACAGCATGTGAAAGGCAGGACTGGAGGAATCCCAAACTGGAATTAAGATTGCCGGAAAAAATATCAACAACCTCCGATATGCAGATGATACCACTCTGATGGCAGAACGTGAGAAGGAATTAAAGAACCTCTTAATGAGGGTGAAAGAGGAGAGCGCAAAAAATGGTCTGAAGCTCAACATCAAAAAAACTAAGATCATGGCCACTGGCCCCATCACCTCCTGGCAAATAGAAGGGGAAGATATGGAGGCAGTGACAGATTTTACTTTCTTGGGCTCCATGATCACTGCAGATGGTGACAGCAGCCACGAAATTAAAAGACGCCTGCTTCTTGGGAGGAAAGCGATGACAAACCTAGACAGCATCTTAAAAAGCAGAGACATCACCTTGCCGACAAAGGTCCGCATAGTCAAAGCTATGGTTTTTCCAGTAGCGATGTATGGAAGTGAGAGCTGGACTATAAAGAAGGCTGACCGCCGAAGAATTGATGCTTTTTAATTGTGCTGCTCTTGAGAGTCCCCTGGACTGCAAGGAGAACAAACCTATCCATTCTAAAGGAAACCAACCCTGAGTGCCCACTGGAAGGACAGATCCTGAAGCTGAGGCTCCAATACTTTGGCCATCTCATGAGAAGAGAAGACTCCCTGGAAAAGACCCTGATGTTGAGAAAGTGTGAAGGCAAGAGGAGAAGGGGACGAGATAGTTGGACAGTGTCATCAAAGCTACCAACATGAATTTGACCAAACTCCGGGAGGCAGTGGAAGACAGGAGGGCCTGGCGTGCTTTGGTCCATGGGGTCACGAAGAGTCAGACACGACTTAACGACTAAACAACAAAAAATACATAATAGTATCGGAAATCCCTTGTTTGCTATTTTATTTGTGCAGTTCTCCAGCAGTAGCAATTACAGAAAGCATTCTGATTGTTCCTTACAAAAACATGGAAGACACACGTGTATTTAGCCTACTCACTTTCCTTCCATTTATTGATCCGCACAAGTAACAGAGAATACAATTACATGGCAAAAGAGTGGGATTTTACAAGTAACAAGCAAGGATGAGCAACACAAAAAGATTAGAGAGTGGGATGGAAAGGAACAGCCTGCTTTGTTGTACTGGCTTTCTCTTCCATCCTATCAAGCAACAGTAATTATTCCATGAAATATATCAACAAGAATAAAGAGGTGGATGCCTGGACCATACAAATGATGGAAATTGTCAGTTGACAGCTAAAAACAAGTGGTAACAGCAGATTAAAAAATGAGAGATGATCAGGTGGCATTTAAAAAATAAAATAAAATTCAAGCACAGATGGGTTTACCTTCTCAGAAAATAATCTGGGAGGGGAGGGGAGAGATGGCCTCTTAACACACTATCAGAAATTATATGTGAAAGCACTGAAAGGAGTTTATGAAACTTAAAAGTTATATTCAACAGGAAGGAGCGTGCCTTGGGTGTCAATAGAAATTACATTCCAGAAAGTTGTGTAGATGAGAAGCACATGAATTATTTTGGTGCAATTAGAGGGAGGGAGCCAAGGTAGGTACTTATATAAATATCAGAGAACAGACCTACTATTTCTGATAGATCTAGTCACTAAAAAACAGACAAAGCCTGGACAAGATATCTATCAAGATGGGTAGATTTGGCTTCTGGGAAATTCATGCACAAGGCACAAGAACTATCCTATTTTGTATCTCATCAAGTAGAGTTGATATGTGGCTGTCTTTCCACCTGCAGCTATAATGCTCATTCTTGACCTCCTCCCATTCTGTTTACCTCTTGCAATCCTGAACTGTATGATACTCATGATCAAATTTACATAACCCCCACTGCCTTACAAATATGAACACAAGAAACAATTTGGTGATTTTCTGTAAATCTCTCAGAGACCTACTGTAGGTCTAGCTCCCTCTCCTTTCTACAGATGACAGATAGGTCTGAAGTTGACAATGAAACAGCAACTGATGGCAACAGCAAATCAAAACCAGGGTTAATGCTACCAAGCAACAAGTCTTCCAGGAAAACAGGAAGTGATGAGTAAAATGGGAAGCATACATGGACTCAAGCTAAGCCAATGAAAATGGGAGTACTGGTAGCAGATCAGGAACTAATACTGTATTTAATCAAAGGATGGGTAAAGTGCAGATTGTCAGTCATATGTAGCCTCCAAGGCTGTTTTTGAGAACTTGCTATCCCTTGTGTTTGTGTAAAAGATCATTTTCTACTCCTGAAAGCTTCTAGGAGCAATTTATGTTCAATCAAATGGGGTGCAGAGCCCCTAAAACCTCTCCACAAGCCCTTCTCATCCCAGGAAACAGAATGTTGGGAATCAGAACTGCTTTTTTCTTTCCAGGAACATTTTCAAACCTAATGCTGCTCATGGTCATCATTTTTGGTATGGTGACTGAAAATCTACATCATGTGTGATCATATTGTGGATATGTATAAAGGCTTTATGATATTGGCAGTTTTAGTTTCAGATTCTTTCCTAATGATCCCCAACATTAAATTTACTTTTTTCAAAGCAACCATACACTGGGGCAGCATTTCTTTTATCGAGCTAATCACCACAATCTCACAACCTTTTTTGGTCAGTCACTTGGTGGAATCCATGAATATATATATGAAGTTGAGATTTTTTCACAATGTGCCTCACTGCACAGTTGCTCACACTGAACTGCATTTGCCATTACAATACTCATTGCAATTACTCTTGAGTCTGAAGCGAAACTTTGGGAGCTCTTTGTTTCCTATTTCATTTCAGCTACTCTAAAAAAATGTAGTACTATCAACAAACTTGGCCATCCCAATATCCACTCCTAACTTCAGATCACTGAGGAGCAAACACTTGTCAATAGGCTTTTGAAAATTCAACTACATCTTTGCCTGTACTTGTTGATAGTCCCATAGAATTCTAAAGGGTTA
This sequence comes from Intellagama lesueurii, assembly GCA_037013535.1. Taxonomy (NCBI): domain Eukaryota; kingdom Metazoa; phylum Chordata; class Lepidosauria; order Squamata; family Agamidae; genus Intellagama; species Intellagama lesueurii. The sequence goes on from JBAJHW010000001.1 coordinate 48,722,465, forward strand.
GTGAGATGGAATTTTCCATTTGCCCTTGGATGTGCCTATAATTTTAATTCCTTTCCATCAATTTACCTGGAAAAGTCCTTAAGACAATGGATCTATAATTTCCTGGATTCATTCTCAACCTCTTTTCTTTAAAAAAGGGTGTCATGTTGCACTTTTTAGTTGTCTATAGATGTAGATTTTGATCCATGAAAGCTCACGATGAAACAAAGTGGTTAGTCTTTATAGTGCCACAATATTTTGTCTTTAGTTTTGGTGTGGTTTTTTTCCCATTTAAATTTTGCCAACTTGTTGAGACAGACTAACATAGCTACTTCTTTGTAATTTGCAGTACTCTGGTACATACTAGGGATCTTCAAAACTTGTTACACGTTTTTGTTAGGAAAGGTGCAATTTTGTGTCTCAATACTTTAAGAACTTTTGGACAGATAAATCTGGACCATGATTTGTTTGTTTTCTGTTTGTCACGGGGCTCTGAAATTTCATCTCTCATCACCACTATTTGCATGAGTTCCTTAGATTCCCTTCCTGAAAATGTCAATTCAGGCATTGGTGTCTACCTTAATATTCTAGAGTAAAGACAGAGAACAGCAATTCATTTCTCTCCTCTGTCAGCTCAGCCACTTGTGCAATCAAGCCTTCCCTTCCCTTCCTCCTCTCGACAAAGCCCTGTGGAGGAAAAAGGGTGTCTTTTGAACAGAGTATTAGGGAAGAGTCTTTCTATGGAAAGGGGGAATTGCCCCAAACCCTCTTTAAAAGGTGCTGCAGGAGTGGAATTCCCCCTGCACACTGTTCCTCTCCACAGTAAGTACTAATGACTCCTTTCTGCTCCAATTTCCTATGATGCAGTGCTTGTCCCTAGGACTGAAAGACCTCCAGAAAAGTTTTTTGGGGGCACTAGAGCTACAATACAGAAAGAGAGGTGTTTCATTTGAGAACACTTTGGATTCAACCTTTTATATTTCAATTTAAATCAAAGTTAGCTGTTGTGAACATCATATTTTGTCTTCATTCTCAGGCCAGAATCCTATTTGAAATCACAAAGCATAATGCCTTGTGGAATTCCATGCAATCTCCAACTTGCTGTTCCATCAGCTGCAGGTTAGCCCATTGAAACAACTAAGGCTTACACCTGCAAACAGAGGTAATGGAAACCTCTGTGGGCAAGCTCCAGAAGACTCCAGGTGCTTGTGGAATAAGCTCTTGTGCAGGTGGATGGAGCAAAGAAGATTCGGTCCATGGAAGCTTAGTGCTAGATTTGCTTCTTCAAAATTCAGTCTAAAATGGTATTTAGTCAGCAAAACATGCATTTTTCAGATAATCTCTGTAAATAAATGCAGAATTCATGCAGTGAAGTGAGAAACTAACCTGCCCTCTTCAAGAAATTGATATGGGCACATTTATTTCCAACGCTAAACACTTCACATTTTCCCACAAGGAACTGGTTGTTCTTACAGACTTCCTTAACTTACTGCTTTGGGGAATTAAGACAAACTTGGTGATGAATATGACTTTCTATTAGGCAATTTTCTGTTTCAATTGTGCACAGCCACTTATGAGGCAGAACATAACAGCTCAATCAAACCTTATTATATCAGTTTTACTTGAACGGCAAAATGCACAGAGAATATTCTGATATTTCATCAAGTCATGGGGGAAAAATCATAAACTGTTATTTTCAAAGGAGGAAAAAAAGAAAATTGGTATTACATATACCTTTTTATCACACATACCTTTTTAAGTTCTCTTAATTTCTTCTGCCATTCGGCTTGAGCGACAGAAATATACTTGCTGTCAGTTACGTAACAGTTTGCCATAAGTACATGGCTTAGTTCAGCATGGGGGCTCATAGCTTTCAAGACTTTTTCCACGTGGCTTAAGGAAACAGCAGCTTCTGCTCCAACACCAGCACTTACAAGCTGCATAGTGCATGGCACTAATGCAATCTGTCCGGCACAGTACAGAACATCTCCAACCTAGAAGAGAAGGGAGAGGGAGAAAGCATAAGAAAAATGGTGGAATTGTCCATCTCCATTTCTTTTGAGAAGCTATTAGGAAACTGTTTCTAACTTTGGTACAAAAGGAGCAAGTGTACCAATGTTAAAGGTCATTTTTGACAGGGATTTAGTTACCTCATAAAAAATACAGCATTTTAATAAGTTTGAACATGAAAGTTAAAATATGGATGTCCCTATATGCATAATCACTTTCAGACTGAGCAGCAGTGAACTGAACAGGTACTCCAGAAATATGTAAATTTAACCTTTCACAATGTCACAACATTTCTAAGGTATCAATGAAAGATTTTGTGTCACATTTCAAATAAATTTGTTTACAACCTGTCAATTAGGAAGGCAGAAAAGGGGAGAGTAGGTCGTTATATGTTCTAGTTAGCAATAGTTATCATTAATTTAAGCAGACATGGCAGGCCCATCATCATTATTGTGATAGACAAACTTCATATAAGAATTATTTCCTCCAAGAATTATTCTCTAATCTACAAATAGGTAAATCCCACAAATATTTATAAATTTACTCAGTTGTGTTAAAGGTTCAAAAGTTTTGCAGTGCTGTGTGTATGATTAATATACTATACATCTACACAAGTATACTGTAAAATGCACTTACAAACAACTATGTATTACCTTACATTTAATTTAAACAAGTTGCATAAACTCCATTTACACAATATCAATATGAATTATGTATGGTAAGCAAATAACCTCTTTTTTTCTTTCTTTACTGCATTATCTAGAAAGCTTAAGACAGGTCCAACAGTGGTTTCGCCAGTTCTATCTCATACACTAGTTGTGTCCTTTTTCCTGGAGAAACCAGATTTGGCCTCATTCAACCATACCTGCTCCCCTTGAAGAACGATTACTACAATGTATTTTATCTAGGGCTGCCCCTGAAGACAGTCCAGAAGTTACCATAAATTCAGAATGCACAGATTTCTGAGATCAGTGCTTGTAATGTTATTTTAAAGCTAATATACTGGTGTTACCTTGGAGAAAAGGAATGACATGACAATTGCTTTTACCAAAGTAATATATGCTATTTTGCTCTTTAGTAATGCATGAATCCCCTCGAATAATAGACATAAAGTCATAAATAATTTTACTCAGAATATTAACATTGTTGTTATAAGACCCGAAGAAATGATGGTGGCACTCCATTTTGTTTGGTAATGATTCCAAGCTGTGGTCATGATTCTGACCACAGCTAAAGGTATAGTATTTGAACCTTTACCAGCTTTGGTGGTTACTCATTTGTTTCCAGCTTGACTGAAGGTACTGTTCTTTAATTTTAAAACCTAAATTGGCTGAAACTGGAATACTTCAAGAGTCTCCTCTCCACATATAAGCTAGCCCAAAAAACTTCATTTTCAGTGGGAAATGTTTGAATAGCTTCTGGGGGCTTTTTCAAAGTTGCTTTTTCTTATTCCTATTCATCTTTCAAGTTGTTTGTAAGCCACCTTGTGTATTAGCAGCAGTATATAAATGATAGAAGAAGAAGCCAACTTCTTTCTTTTTCATATCTAGGCCATGGCCATGATCTAATGTTCCAACTCTGTATCTAGTATCAGCAGAATTGGGGCTTTTTTTCCTCTTCTCTACTTCTGCAGCCAAAACTGCAGGCAAAACAAACAAACGAACAAACAAAAAAACACAGATGTTTCAAAAGTTTTTCAACTCCCTGCAGCAGGTTTTTAGGGTACACAGGTGTCATGCGTGAACATTTCCCTAAAAGCCCTACAGAACTTTATAGAACTTTATGGAAAGATCTGAAGTCTGTGTTCATCACAACTGACATTTATCCCATTTAAGGGTTAATTCTAGAATGAAACCAGACCATCGTTGACAATCATATCAAAATTCCTCTGAGTATCAAAGTATTTTTATGGTTGCCATAATTCCAAGCCACTTCAGTCTGTCTAATTCTACAAACTTTATTTACCTGCATTGTTTCTATTCTCCATAAGCACAAAAATGTAAAAGTCTTACAGCTATGAAAAACTGAATGCACAAACACAAAAATATGAGAACTAAACTTAAGTTGCAGGTGAATATTTAAGTCAAAGTTCAATCCAAATTACTGTACACTTCTAAAAATACAAATTACTGTACACTTCTATGATCCATGATGACAGTTGCTCTTTGATACCTGATGCACAAAGTGGCATGAAGTTGTGATGATGTGTTGAGTAAATGCATTCTCTTATCTCCCTATACTTATAATTCTTTCTGATTTCCACACCACTTTGCAATCTGTAAATAACATCTTTTCCAGGGGCCTGGTGCTCCAAGGATTTTCTTTCAATAGGAATCTCAATTGTTGCTGTACCTACTGTAACTCCAGAGGTTTATAGTATCTCTCAAGCTGCCACTAGGATGATGATGTTATTCTTTTGACTAAAATTTTGCAGAGCTTGGAGAAATAAAGCTTTGTCACACCAGAGTCCTGGAACACCAGAATATTGTAGCGCCAAGGTTTTGGAACTGCAAAGTAATGTAGGTGCAAAGGGTACAAGTTATAAAGAATGGGATCTGCAAACACCACCTCCATATTTACAAATTGTAACATAAACGTGTTCAACTGTCAGGATGTTATGGTACAGTGACCTTGCTCAGAATTGGCTAATTGTTTTGAAACAGTAAACTTTTGTTCAAGTCTCAATTTTAAAAGCACTTGCATTCTCAGGACTGCTTTTTCTATACCCCCCCCCCTTTATTATTTTAGCACTCTCTATACACAAAATTTCACATCCTGACACCGGAGGCTACTGGAAGTGAGGGCTGCAGATTCAGCAGAAGACAATTAGATCACAAACACAATGCTGACATGATCATCACAATATGAAATACGAACAACAGAAGCTCAATTGCATGGCATCACAACTATTATAGCAGTCCTACATAATTTAGAAAGCTATTTGTTACGTACCTAGTCTAAGAGAGCATGATCACTATTAGTAAAAAAAAAAAAAGAAGAAGTTGTATCTGGGCCTCAAAACAGAGAATTCTAAGTGTGCCCAAAAATGCTTATGTAGGATACTTGAGCATGGGGAAGGAGGAGATTAGAATGTGGCACAAACAGCCAAAGATACGTTGGTAGGATATTTGACATTTCCATGCTGTACCAAAGTATACTCCAAAATAGCTATGATATATGCAAACCTCACAGAGACCATACTAGCAGCCAAATATGAAGACAGATAAGGGAGATAATGCACACACCTAGACAGGTTATAACACTGTACCTCATACGAATTACAGAATGGAACATTTGCCACATCGGACTTGGAGACTTAACTGTTGCCTCTTTACAGACAAAACCCATAGGCCGAATACTTGATTTAAGCATTACCATGGATGTTGAAATCTGTGGAACTTTCTATTGGGCTATGTAGTTAAAAAAAACAAAAGAAAACCAGACCTGAGTCAGTCTTGGAGGAGAGGTGGTGGCAGCAAGGTGTATGCATGCTTGAATACCAGCTTTACACAAATGTGAGACTGATGTGTCTGTAATCTGTTTTCTGTCCTAATATTTACGAACATCTAATACTAAGTGATTGTAGGCAATCATTTTATGATTGTCTCAGTCCTACAAGTGGATGGAGAAATCATCACAATGTGCTTCATATGGTGCTCTTGACTGCTGGTAGAAAGTGGAAGAAGAAACGCAGGATGGCTTGTTTGCATAACATCTACACATTACCCACCATGGCCTGCCTTTTAGGGTGAGTTTCAGGCAGCTAACTATAATAAAACACAACCACAAAAACAAGAAACAAAAACAAAATAAAATAAAATATCTCCTTGAAATATTAGGCATATTGAAAATCGGCAACAGGAAATACAAACAATAAAATCAGTCATGGAATTGAAGGATCCAACAAAAGGAAAAGCAAAACAGAAGGTCAAAGAACAAAGGACATTCTAAAATGGAAAATCTTCACCCCAATCTTCATCTGAACTAAGAGATTAAAATGTTGAAATCTTCCAGTAATATAAAGTAACTTGCCATTAATCCTTTAGGGAAATTTGCAGAACAATCTGTGTGTGCAATTTAAAAGAAAAAACACACAACCCAATGCATTCAAAGACATGGCAATCAAACCATGTCACAAACCCATATGCAACTTCAAATCTGTCCTTATAAAACTGCCTGTATTTCACAGAAGACTCACACATGTAACTATTGGAAGAGCATATTAAACTATTTGGCAATCAAATTCTGTGATTAGCAGCTGAAGAGGGGGAGGAGGATGAAGGGAAAAATATAATAGATGAACTGACATTTGTCAACTATATTTTTAAACTATTTAAGATGTCTAAAATATTGTTTTGCCATGCTATATATAACCAAAATTTGGAAGAAAAAAGATGTAATTATTATTTTTGTTAAAAAGAACAAATGTTCTTTGTCTGTGGGGAGGAGATATGTGCTATTTAAAAATATGTGCCACAGAATAAGGGAGTCCAGCCAGCTATCTAGTGGCATATTGACAAGATGAGCAACAAATCCAGAAAGAAATTATTTAGGGGGATGACATTTTATTTCTTAAGATGGCTTTTATTCCAAAGTTAAATCAGTAGACAAGGCAAAGCTGTACTGCAGGTCATTTATATTATTCCACTAAGAAACAACTTCCTGTTTGACCTCAATTTTACATGCTCACATCACCCCCACTATCAAACATTAATTATCAGATGGAAAGAGCTGTTCAACCAGTTCATTTCCCCTATTCTTGAACAGATTGTTTGAGACATAATATGAATACTAATTGCTGATAAAATATCTGTCAGTGTTTTGAAATATGTACCAGGATAACACCGTTTTAAAAGTCTCCGGGATACTTCTGGTAAAATTAACCCACATAGTTATTATTATTATTTTTTAAAGTCAAAACAAATCTGATTACTTTGAAGAATTTGGCAAAGCCTTTCACTCCAGTTCTGAAGTAACTACCTTCAGTTCTAATATAACTGTATAATTTTTTTATTGATTTCTAAAACAGTAGTTACAGGTAATGGAAGATGTACAGTTTAGTAGGTTAGGTGGGAAAATGGAGCAGGAGTAAGAAATATGGACCGAAAGTAGTCTTTGGTGTGACCTTCAAAATAGGACACAAGGCCAACTCAAAGCTGGCTTCATTTAGCAGAGAAACCATTTTAAAAAATGGCCTTATGCAAGAGCTTTTCTTTATTCCAACATAAACTACAAATAACATCAAGTATAAACAAAATAGTCATAGATTTCCAAAGCCTGCACAATTAAGTAATTAATGACGTATCCAACCCAACCTCCACAGAACCCAAACTGCTCTATACTGTTATCTAATGTCCTTTTATCTTCATAACCACTGGTGAGGTGGATCAGTAGAGAGGAAATGAATCCCATGTCATCTAGTGAGCTTCAAATCTGAGCAAAGATGCGAACCAGCATCTCCTGAGTTCTCTTTCTGGGCTCTATTCTGAGGCTTCTAAACAATGTAAGCCGGGGCTGGTGGTCTTCTCACTGAGACCTGGGAGGAGACATGGGATACAATGATATTTTTTTTTCTAGCTATATCTTTACATGTACTTGTTTAGGAGTTACCTTGAGAGTCGTGTAAACACATTCCTAGAATTCTCTTTCTTTCTTTTCTTTACCTAGGCTTTCTATTCAGATGACTGTCAATCTGGAGTATTGTATCTTATGTTGGACAAGACAGACAGAATAAGAATTTTGCTGCCATCCTGCTGACCAGCAATCATCCTTCTGAGTACTAGTTTGCTTTGAAGACTCCCTGATGATTGTTCTCATATACATAAATGAGGGAAGTTCTGAAGGATTTTCCACTTTGCATGACTAGCTCCCTTGCTGAAATTCTGACGGATCTGTGGAATGCATGGATGAACTGGGCAGGCGATACAATAGTTCCCACACAACCTCCTTCTACTTAACAGAACCCACTTAAATCCTTAGCATATACTGAGGACTTGGATGGGCGGGGAAGGGGGTGTTCCCCTGACCCTCGCCTGCCCTCCAGGTTATGCAGTCCAGCACCAGGGTAGACTGGAGGGGCGGGGGGGAGTAGCCATTGTATATAAAAACAGTCTAGAGGTTGTTAGGCGCTCCGCGGTGGTGACACCAGGTCTTGAGGACCTTCACGTGGCGATTGGGGCCAGGGGTGGTATTGGGATCTTGCTGGGATACCGCGCTCCCCGCGACCCAGCCATTTCCTTACTGGAGCTGGCGGACTTTGTCTCCGCAGCACTGTTGGAATCCCTGAGGCTTTTGGTCTTGGGTGATTTCAACATCCATGCGGAGGCGGAGGTTTCCGGTCCCGCTCTTGAGTTCTTGGAAACCATGGCTTCCTTGGACATTTCCCAACATGTCAATGGCCCCACCCACATGGGCGGCCACACCTTAGATCTGGTGTTCTCCCCCGAGCGGAGTGTGGTCTGATGGTGACTGACCTTGTGCTGGTCCCCTTGTCATGGTCGCATCATCGCCTAATTAAATGTAACCTCTTAATGGCTCTACCTCCCTGCAGGGAGCAAGGACCTATTTTAATGGTCCGCCCTCGAAGGCTACTGGATCCTATAGGATTCCAGAATTCAATGAGAGGGATTCCGGCTGACCTGACTGGCGCTCCTGTTGAGGCTCTGGTTGATGGCTGGCTTGCCGCAGCTACCAGGTATGTTGACACGATCGCTCCTAAACGCCCTCTCTGTTGCAGAGCTCGTCCAGCGCCCTGGTTTAACCAGCAGCTGTGAGCTATGAAGCAGAACAGGAGAAGGCTAGAGTGCAATTGGAGACGGAACCCGACGGAATATAATCGGAAAGCTGTCAGGATCGGGATTAACCATTACTTTACTAGGGTGAGGGCTGCTAGTCGAGCTCACTTCGCTGTCCGGATAAGCGAAGCTTCAAATCAGCAGGCGGAACTTTTCCATATAGTCCGCAATCTATCCGGAATTGGTCTAAGTGATAGGCCTCCTACTAGTATCTCATCTGACCAATTTGCAGCATTTTTTAAATCTAAAGTGGAGGCCATCCGCTGGGAGCTCTCTCCTTTTTTGAACACAGTCGATCGAGCAGAGACGTCCAGTGCTCCGCCTTGCCCGATGAGACTTGATCTCTTTCAGCCTGTGACGCCAGATATGGTGGACAAGGTGCTTGACCACTGTCTTGCCACCACCTCCTCACTTGACCCTTGCCCAGCCTGGCTAATCAAAGCAGCCAGGCCTACAACAACCGAATGGGTCACTGCAATAATTAATGGGTCTCTCCAGGAGAGAGACACTCAAGGAGACACTCATTAGGCCCATTAGGAAGAAACCAAATTTGGCAGTGGACAATATTGGCAATTATAGGCCCATTGCCAATGTTTCTTTCCTTAGTAAAGTGGTAGAGAGGGTGGTGGCTGACCAGCTTCAGGCACTTCTGGATGAAACCAACGCCCTGGATCCGTTTCAGTCTGGCTTCAGGCCGCACCATGGTACGGAAACGGCATTGGTCACCCTGTTTGATGACCTCGTGAGGGAGGCCGACAGGGGCAAAACGTCTCTGTTGGTCCTTCTCGATATCTCAGCCGCCTTCAATACCGTTGACCATGGTATCCTCCTGGGGAGGCTCTCCGAGCTGGGAATCGGTGGTCTGGCATTAGCCTGACTCCGATCCTTCTTGGAGGACCGTCCCCAGACAGTACAGCTTGGTGACAGTGTATTGGCTCCGTGGAATCTCAATTGTGGGGTTCTGCAGGGCTTGATTATCTTCCCAATACTGTTTAATATCTACATGAGGCCGCTGGGTCAGGTCATCAGGGGGTGTGAGGCTTTGTGTCATCAGTACGCTGATGACACCCAGCTCTACATCTCCTTTTTTCCTACAGCAGTGGATGCCGTTCCGTCCCTTCAGTGCTGTCTGGATGCTGTACTGGGATGGATGCAGGCGAATGGTCTGAGGCTGAACCCAGACAAGACGGAGGTCCTGAGGGTGGGTGGCCCAGACATTGGTGGTTTGGGAAACTCCCTCACTTTTGGGTGGGTGACTCTCACCACGAAGACTGAGGTTCGCAGCTTGGGAGTACATCTTGATCTGGCACTTACCATGGAAACTCAGGTAGTGTCAGTGGTCCGCACTGCCTACTTCTATCTTTGGCGGATCGCCCAGCTGCATCCCTATCTTGATGTCGGGGCCCTCACCACTCTGGTCCATGCGCTTGTAGTCTCGAGATTAGACTATTGTAATGCGCTCTACGTGGGGCTACCTTTGAGATTGATGCGGAAGCTTCAAATGGTGCAGAATGCGGCAGCCAGACTTCTTACTGGGGTGAGAAAACATCAACATATCTCCCTCACTCTGGCGGCCTTGCATTGGCTACCTGTTCGTTTCCGCATTGATTTCAAAGTATTAATGATGACATATAAAGCCCTAAACGGTTTAGGACCTCAATATCTGGCGGAACGCCTTCTCCCACCTAGATCTACCCGTGTCACTCGCTCTAGCCAGGAGGGGTGGCTGAGGGGCCTAACGCCGAGGGAGGCCCGAAGAGAAAGAACAAGAAAGCAGGCCTTCTCGGCAGTGGCCCCTCGACTCTGGAACAATCTCCCCCCAGAAATTTGTCTGGCTCCCTCACTGGGCATTTTTAAGAGCCAACTTAAGACCTGGCTCTTCAGACAGGCCTTCCCTCCTGTCAATACCTAACTTATTTCGCCATCTTCTAGTGTATTAATATTGTTGTTTTTTATTTTAATATTGTTGTTAGCCGCCCAGAGTAGACTTCGGCCTAAATGGGCGGGATATAAATTAAATAAATAAATAAATAAATAAATAAATAAATACTCATCTATGTGGTAGCAGTGATGGGAACAAAGCATGTTTTTCCTTTACCACTACTTACTCTCAAAAAGACTATAGAGAAACTTTTCTGAGCAATTTGTAGTCTTTAAGAATTGGTTGTGACAATGACATGGTGGAATACAGAGGAAACTTAGACTCGGAAGCATAACAATGAAGGAATTAGAAAAGATAATCAAATCTGAGGATGTGTCACCGGAGGCCAAGATCAAGATCATCCACACTCTTGTATTTCCGATCACCATGTATGGGTGTGAAAGCTGGACAGTTAAGTTAGCTGACAGGAAAAAAAGCTTTGTTTGCAATGTGGTGCTGCAGAAAAGCTTTGTGGATACCCTAGACTGCCAGAAAAACAAACAAGTGAGTCGTAGATGAAATCAAGCCCAAACTATCTTTGGAGGTAAATATGATAAAACTGAGGCTGTATTTCATGGGCACATCATGAAAAAGCAAGATTCTCTGGAAAAGACAAGAATGCTGTGAAACACTGAAGGCACCGAGGACCACATTCTAGATGGACTGGCTCTCTAGAGGAAGCCAAAGACCTGAGTTTACAAGAGCTGAGCAAGGCTGTTGAGGACAGGATATTTTGGAGATCTCTCATTTGTAGGGTTGCCAGAAGTCAGAGGTGAATTGACAGCATGTAACAACAACAACAGAGGAATTTCTCTAAGCAGTCTGTAGCCTTTAAAAGTTGGCTGTGGCAGTGATACGGTGGAATACTGTGGCATGTGGTAATATGTTTACTTGATATTTTCAGAGATGTTCTACACTGTTGCATGGATCTCTGTCTGTGGGGTCTGAGAATGTGTGCAAGTTCTTTGGTAAGCTTTGGAGGTGCGTGTGTTTGTTTGACCCTTAACCATATTGTGGCTTGTTATATATGACAAGAAGGTGGACAACAAACTGGTTCCACAAGCAGTCAACACCTCTGCGAGAGAAGAAGTCGTCTCAGTTTGAAAGGACCATTTTTTAAACAAGATGAGCTTAATAATAAAAAGCCAATGGCAAATATTCTCTTTTTGTGTGCTGACTGATAGATACTACCACACGCCTGAAGTACTAACTTGGCTAAAACTGATGAGCGTACATAGCTGGTTGCAAATCTGAAACTGTCTTGGTTGACCTGTGGGTTAAACAATAGCAAGAGAGAGCTCTCAGAAGAGAGAAACAGAGGAGTGCAATCCTATGGATTCCTCTTTGCCTTTTGGTTTTAATACTATTGACCACCATATCCTTCAGGAACCGCTGTTTGAGTTGGTAGTTCAACAAAAAAAGGGGGGGAAATCAGTGTGGTCCTTGTACACAATTCACAGGTGAGGGAGGGTAACAAATTTATTAGAACACTAAAAACTTAAAAGCAGAAGCCAATTTTCAATCTATACACATCCTTGTCAGGCTGACCACCACACAGTCTGAGAAGCTCCAATTCACACCACCAGAGGTGCAATCTGAAACTTACAGCACTGAACAGAGACTACAGCCCCCATTTTGAAACTTACGTTATGCAGAGAAGCCTGGCCTGTACATATGGCCCAGATTTATGGAGCTTTTATTTATTTTTCTGCACAGTGTTGTAGTGACCAACCTGAGGAAGATCTGTATAAATCCAGGGCCAGCTTCTGCTTGTAAGTTTTCAGTTTTATGTGCTTGGTGTATGCTGAACTGCTTTGCATTTTTGGAAGGTGCTCTAAAGCGGCTTCTCAAATCCATGGTATCTTCAGTTTGAGCCTCACAAAGTTTTATTTTATTCCCATGTGGTTTAGCATCCATATGAAACAGATGAATGTGTGGGAGTGCACTAGTATAGTATAGACAGATGATATACAAATCGACTTCTCTTTGTGGTCCACCACCATTCATTCATTCATGCATGCATGCATTCATACATCCATTTTTATTATTTATGACCTGCCTTTCTCCCCAAGAAAGCCTACAATGTATTCTCGAAGGCTTTCACGGCCGGGATCCGATGGTTGTTGTGGGTTTTCCGGGCTGTTTGGCCATGTTCTTAAGGTTTTTCTTCCTAACGTTTCGCCAGTCTCTGTGGCCGGCATCTTCAGAGGACAGGAGTCAGAACTCTGTCTGTGCTCTGTTGCAGTTTGTTGGATAGTTGAGTATTTATAGCTGTGGGAACAGCTTTTGTCCTTTTCAGGAGATTGGGTGATTATGGTGATCAGCGTGTTTTTGTTGTGGGTGTATTGTTGTGATAAGGGGGAGAGATGATCTGTCACTGTGATTGATGGGTGTCGTTAGCTGGTCTTTTGTGTGCAGTGATCACTGGAACTCTACCCAGCCACAAGGACCAGTGCATTCTATCAATGGCAAGGGCAGAGAACATGGGATGTGGACAAAGCAAAGTAGGCTGGGTTAGACGTAATTTGTCCAAATTTGGATATATTTACACAAAGCATACTATGCACAAATCAACTATATGCACTTCCATTGAAGAATAAGCCCCAGTGCAACTGCTTCCTAGGTGTCAGGGCAAAGCTAAATTCAACAAAACCAGTTCCTTGCCTGCAAAGTCATAGGTCAGTTCCTTGCAACACCTTACCATATTGGAAAGCACAGGGCAATTTGGTACAATAGCTTTTAGCCATTAAATAGCTTTTGTTGTCATTGATGGGAAATAAAAGAAGCAGTAGCATTCTTGCTTCATAGTGAACCTCCTTGGGTCACGCCCTACCATATGTGCAGAATTAGATGTTAATATGATGTATAACTTCATATTCCCTGGAAAAGACCCTGATGTTGGGAAACTGTGAAGGCAAGAGGAGAAGGGGACGACAGAGGATGAGACGGTTGGACAGTGTCATCGAAGCAACCAACATGAATTTGACCCAACTTCGGGAGGCAGTGGAGGACAGGAGGGCCTGGTGTGCTCTGGTCCATGGGGTCACGAAGAGTCGGACACGACTAAACGGCTAAACAACAACAATGATGTATAAAATGAAACGTGGAAAATATTTGCCATTTTTTTAAAAAAAAGCTGGCCTAATAAAGGTATCACCCTGTTATGGAATTTGCATTTTATTTATAGTCAACACACCTGCCTCTGTGTTCTACATTACTTACTGCTAGTGGCACATGGACAAAGTCAATGAAGTTAAGTAACAAATATGGCTTAAAAATGAATGTTGAGAAACTGAAGTCAACAATAATCAGTAGAAAGCAAGCAGCCTAAGAAAGATGAAGAATGAAAAAATGGAGAATGTTGACAAATGCAATGGAATGAAGAGTAGGAACCTACTCATGCACTGGAATTAAAATTAGACAAAGGCCAGTGCAGCTTCTTCAAGGTGAAGAATCAATAAGCAACAACAGCAGCAGCAATAACAATAATAGTGCTTTTGAGAATAAGCACTGTACATTTTTCTGTATTCTTGTGTTCTGCTGTATGGTGTGAAATTATGGACTTTGATACCACTAGAAAATAGGTAAAAACATCTGAAGTGAGGATTTAGCTCAAGATGCTAAGAATCTTAGATCATGTGTGTTTACCAGTAAAACATTACAAGAGTGAATGAATAAAGACCAAGAAATCAAAAGACAAACAAAATGTAGAGAGCTAGAGTACACTGGTCATGTAATTTGAAAGTAAAAACAAAGATAATTGTAGCTGACCGTTCACGGTAAACGAGATGAGTTCAGGAAGGATATATTTGATGAAGATTTTTGGAGATAGGTTGGATGCAATACATTATCACTCCTGAGAGTTGCTGCACTCAATGTCAGAATGGCCATGATGATGTTCATACTCCAGCAAATGAGGAATGAGAAGGAGTGACACATAAGCACCCTTAATCATATATAACTTTTTCGTTTTCTCAGTCATATCTAACAGTGACCAAAATCCTGTTGCTTAGTTCTGCTTGTCAAAGGCAAATAGTGTACCATGCAGCAGCTTCTCACTAGCAATTAACAAGCCCCACTCAGATTTTCAGGCATGCACCAAGCCAGTAGGTGTGGGTGCCTGTGCCCAAAAGTTCAATTGGGGTATTCATTAATTGCTACCAAGAAGCTACTGCAAATTATGTCATTTGTTTTCTGAGACATAACTACGCAACAGTGCTTGGCCAGCATGCCATTTTCTAAGAGCTACAACTCTGATCTTGCAAATTCTTTTTCGTAACAGTGCTATATCACCTGACAAAAGCTGTCTACAGGCCAAACTACTGTTGTGTAGTTATACTGGCAAAAGGGGATTGGTATAAATCACAGCAGCAAATTGCTGTTAATGAATGAGTCCCTCCTTGGATTCCTCATTTGCTCTGTACATGGCCAGAACTTATTAATAAGCAGCAATTTGCTGCTGCAAGTTATATTATTGCACTTTTGCCAGTGTAACAATGCAGCAGTATTCTGTCTTTTAAATGTATCAGTTACAGTTAAAGTGACTCTGTCCTATACTTGGCAAATAATACCATGGCATGAGAAACGGAATTTAATAATACTAAAATGAACAAATATTTTTTTAAATGTCCTCCACTACTATTAAAAATGCATTCTCCTTAGAAGTATGTTTCAAATTTGTATATATTATTTTCCCAAAAGGAGCTGTTCATCTGTCTGTAAAATAACAGAGGCAATAAGGAATGGACTCTAACCTTTGTTCTGAATGCACTCTCATATCTGAGTGACTGGTGCCCTTTAAAGCTGGGAAACTTTAACCTTTAAGAGGTTAAAGTTCATGTAAGATTCAGTAGCAACCACTGCCCCTTCCAAGTCAAATAACCTACCATTATATTCAATCAAGGTAAATAACCACAACTGACAATGCGTTAATTGGCTGCCTCTGGTCAACCATGTACACCTCTGACCATATAGAAGGTTTAAATCAATTAAAATGTCA
Organism: Intellagama lesueurii; assembly: GCA_037013535.1. Lineage (NCBI taxonomy): Eukaryota > Metazoa > Chordata > Lepidosauria > Squamata > Agamidae > Intellagama > Intellagama lesueurii. The sequence goes on from JBAJHW010000001.1 coordinate 48,738,168, forward strand.
GGCAATAAAGACCTCTTGCTGATTAAGTTAGATAGAAATTATCTTTTCCAATGGGATTACAGTTTTAAGGTGGTGAGACTTTAATTTAATATATGATAATTCCTTTTTCCTATGTCCCTTGTATTTAGCTAATGACAGTGAAATTGCATTTGGTAATGTGGAATCTTTTTATTGAACTTTCTAGGGCAAAAAGAGTTTTCAGAAAGTTTTTGCTGAACCAATTTATGCATCATGAATAATTTAAAAATAAGTGAATCCATTTGGTCACAGTGTGTTATTTCGGCCGCACAGGCAGACAGATATCTATAACACATGAAGGTTCTGTGCTTTAAATCTAGGAAAGAGATAGTATAATTTTTCTTGCATTCCTCCTATTAAATGAACAGAAATTTGTATTCTTGAATGCAGGCCACAGATGCCAGCCACAGAGACTGGCCAAACGTTAGGAAGAAAAACCTCCAGAACACGGCCAAACAGCCCGAAAAACCTACAACAACGAACAGAAATTTCTTTAGAAAACAAGGATATTACCTTTTCAATGACTGATGACAAGTGGCTTCCATTCAGAAAGATAATTCACAAACACAAAAATAATCTTTGACAACCTATTTTTGATTAGGGACTTAATATTTTCCTGGTCCTCTAGACCATGGTTTTGGGGATTTGGAAAGTACTGACAGCTTTGGTGATTCTGCCCTTCCCTGTTCCAAGGACAGCAACATTTGACTGTCCTTTTATCCCCAACATCTGGGATTGCAAAAGATTCCATTTTGTCTGAGAAAGTTAAGATGAGCTGAGGCTTGACTACAGAAAGCAAAACACAATGTGTTCAACATTTTCTGCAGAAAACTCTTTGACGCAGATGGATAAGGGTGTGGTTCCCACATGCACCTCAGGTACTGTGGTTGCCCCTGAGGAGCAATCACACACACCTCCTTGGTTTCCTCTTCTAATCAAGCCTCACTGTACTACCTAGTGAACCGACCCTGGGCAGCTATAGGCAGTAATCAGTACTTTGTAACAGTTAAACCCACTATCACAGTGCATCTCTTTTGTTCCAGGTACACACATGGCAACCACCTTTCCAGAACCACTTCATTCTTCTGTAGCATCTTCAAGTGAGTCTATACCTATCCAAACACAATAGTTTCCGCTGAGCTTTAAGTTTGTGATTGTCTTTTGTAGAAACCTGTTCTCCAGAATTCTCATTGCCCTTCCACTTCCTTAAAAAGTTATAGGGTTTCTGGTTGGTGTTCATCTTGCACTGCTGAACACTTATCCATCTCTACACAGGCAAGTAATCTCTCGCTCACCCTTCTTTAAATCATTTTTCTTGTTTTAGATCCTAAGCCCTCCTGAAATCCCTTCATCATTCATCCCCTATTCTTTTGAAGGTAAAAGCTACAGAGAGTGTTGAGTTGTTTTTCCACAACAACCCCCCCCCCCACTGCTTTTCCTGAATTTTGATAGTGGCTTACAAAGTTAGAGTTAAAAGAATGTACCACAAGAAAAACAATGCATAAGCACACAAAATATGAAGTTGAAATTTCTCTGCTTTTTCAAAAGCCTGGTAAAATGAAAAGGCTTCTCACTTGGTATATATAAAAAATGTCACCATAGATAATAGGTGAGCTTCCTTGAGAAGAGCAGTCCACATATAGGAAATAGTGATGTAAATCCTGACTTGGTTGACAAAGAACAATAAATAAGAAAATGCAAACATTTTTCTCATCCTCACAAGACAGCAAGGCTTTTTGGGGCCAACCTCAGAGAGATTTTATCAGTCTCAAGGACTGTTTACAATGTACAGGAACTAGCAAATATTGTCACACTGGATGGATTGTGTGTCTTGCTCTCCATAATTAAGTAAAAAAATAAACCTTTGGTGTCTTGGTTAAGACCTGGAGATGAGACCTTTCACTGGTGCTAGAGAATCCTTCACAGGTTGTTTCACCATGTTGAAATAAACTCTCAACCAATATCTCTGCAATTGCACTTCTTTTGTTACCATACTTAATGGTGAGCCAACTAAGAGGGCTTTCAATACAGCCACCACTTGCCTCATACTTTTCAGCAGAAGCACCCCAAGAAAACCCTCTGATGAGAATATTAAGGTAAACACAGAATATGTGGAAGTGATTCTTGATTTGCCCCCATTTTAAAATTTGCTGGGCCCAGTATTGGTGTTCACTCCATACATCAACATTATACAAATAAGTCTGAAGTGAATTCAATGGGGAGGGGAGGGGTGTCAAAATTTTGTCAGGAAACCTGCCAGAGTCTACTTGTGTTTCTTACACTATTTATTTGATTCTAATGTACTTACAAACTACATATGTGAGTCAAGACAATCTTTTCTGAAGAGACTGCAATGTCATTTTCAGTTTATATATTCACAGAGTTTAATTGGAAGATAAAGTCTTGGCTTGCTAGCTCAGTTTTGCTTTCCCACTACCCACCCCTACTCACTATATACACATATATAATTTGAACAGTTCTACTGATATGCAAGAATCTAGAATGCAGTACGTGTGATGACGGTGTTTGATTCAACCAGAGCTGTGTGTGTGTTGAGGGCAACACAGATAGTCAAAATCATGCTATATCTAACAACAAGCCTGACCATTCTAGCATAGCTATGAAGGGTCATGCAACCCCTTCATGTTTCAACTCCAGATACACTTACCACCCAGTTTCTTGGGGATCTTCACTTTTTTTTTTAATGTCAACAGGGTGATTTTCTGAATCCACTCTGATAAGCCCAACTGCCTGTTACCCAGAAATGAAACCTACTAGCCATGTTTTCAAGAAGGTAATTTGAAGAGAAACATTGTCATGGAAGATGGGGAACTTAACATTTTCCTCTGCCAGCTGTTTCACCATTTCCAGTTCCTCTCTACAGCCACTCCCTCCAAGTTCTATAGGTGTTTTTGCCTCACTTTAGAACTTATATTTAGATTTATAGCAGAGAGACAACCAGCAAGAAAGGGGTTAAACCTTCCTGTGATTTTGCTATAACTTCACTCCAAAGGGCCCATTATGAAGCTGTACTTTCTTGAACTTAAAACGAAAAAGGGGTCATGAAAGTTATAATGCATACATTTGCACACAACATGAAGTTACTAGCTTCAGATGGAATGTACTGAATCTCTCGCTCACCTACCAACTCATAAGAATGTAGGAATATAAAGCAAGACTACAAGAAGTTATTATGTCATCACTCATCTTCAAATAAAGCAATATTATTGATCCTTTCACTTACTAAGCAACCTAATTTTAATCAGCAAAGGACTAATTAAAACAGTTAAACAGAACTATCTAATGTTCTAACAGCTAATTAGGATTTATCTGTGTATCCATGACTGTATGTATTAAAGTTCTGAGATGTCTACAAAATGAAAATAAGCATCAGCTAAAGATTCAGTCCAAATGAATAAGCATGCATGTCCTTAAACAAACAAACAAACAAACAAACAAACCACAAACAAACAAAATCAAAAGGAAAAGAACCAATTATGTCAAGGGATGAAAAATTCAGTGTTCACCCAGTATTATACAGAACATAGTGGGCTAGTCAGGCTTGACAGCAAATTATGATATAATTCTGGAACTAATGAGTTGAAGAAATGCAGAAGCTTCTGTATTCTAATAGTATATAATTCCACCACTGAAGAAAATAATTTAAATCAGCATCGATGTAAACTTTTTTTAACTTGCCAGGGGAATGCAAGAAGTTTAAATGAAAATATCCCAACATATTAACTTGGGACAGGAGTTTAGTGGGATGCCGTAGGGATTGATGCTATGTCTGATTTTGTTTAACATCTTCATTAATGCAATGGAAAGCAGGATTAACAGCATACTAATGAAATCCACAGAGCGCCCTAAGTTGCAGAGTGTTATTAACATAAATGAGAATAGAGAAATCTTACACCAAAGGCTCTAGACAGGTTAGAAACACCAGCTGGAAACAAAAATATGAGATTTGACGGGTAGATGCAAAGAAATCCTAGGGCAGGCTTTGTATAAAATTCCTGAAACATATTGCAAGAAAAGCGGGGGGATTGCTAGAGAGAAAGATGGAAGTGACCTATAGCTATGGAAATTATAGACAGCAATTTAGCCCTATTCTTACATTGGGATATTGGCTCTTAAGTTTTAAGGCACCACAGAAATGAGCAGGGAGGTGACCAACATACTAGATTAATGTCTCCAGTTCTAGAGACTTCACAACCAATATTAGGGAGAATTTATAGCAAAAGAGTTAAGGCAGACTCCAGAAGTTCTAACTGATAAGGAAGGGTTTTAAGAGAAAGCTAATACGTAGCCAGGAGAATCTGATAATCACAACCACATTCTGAAGAAGTACTCACTATGAAAGAGGAAGAAGTGTCACTTAGACAAAGAAATGAGAGCTTTCAAATGCCTTATGTATCATTATTATTTACTTAATACATGTTTTCTAACAGAAGAATGCAGATAATATGGTTCCTTGCCTAAAGGAATCACGTATCATATGGAGTGTATATTCAGCAGACCTTATGTGACTTCTGTCAGGATGAGTGAGAGGTAATTTTAAGACATGATACCTTGCAATGCCCAGAGTATTAAGGAACATGAGCTGGAGAAGGTGGCACTTCTTTGACCATGCTCTATTGAGAAACCAAGATGCAAGCTACTCAGAGCTCAAATGGGAGAATATAGGTCAGAACTGTTTGCAAAATTTCTCCAGCTTTTTAAAACACACACACACACACATCCCTTTGGAGTTACTGCAAGGATTTTATATTATTATTATAAATATATTATTATATATTATTTAGTGTGGCCATTCCACTGAGGAAAGAAAGACGAATGATGTGCTAACTAGGTTGCATTTAATCATGAGGACCTACATTATTATCATGATTGAGGCAACAATTATCCTTTGTTGCCTCAAAATCCTTGCATTATCTCCAAAGGTCTATTATGACAAGCTATATATAAGTTTCTCTATCATGATAAAACATGGGATCTAAATAAAGCTAAAGATTCTGAAGGAGGTAACTGTGCCACGGAACATAACATGCAACACATGAGAATGAAATTCATCTTGTGCTATTTTGTGGAAGTGTAAAGAGAATGCAGTGCTCCCAGTGAGTCTTGGATACTTCTGTCCTTCCCACCCATTCATTCATATGGATAGCTGAAGCTCTGAAATGGACATGTATAGAAGCTCCAATAACATGTATATATGCGAAGGCTGTGCAAGATACAGGATGCAAAACAGACTTACTGTATAAAGAATCTGTGGTTAGGTTTACCCATCTCAGATGTTCTTATGAATGTACGGACAGAAAGGGTGGGGCTCAGAAGAGCTTCACATTATCAGGCACAGGAAAAAAATGTTACCTTTTTCATGCAAGTGAAGCATAAAGACAGGCCTTCTTGACTTTCATCAAGTCTTGATAATGAAATGCAGACAGCACACAAATCTGGCAACCCTGGTAACTCCACTGTATCAAGAAGCAATACAATGGTTTTTGGGGTGCCTAGATACTTGGACTCCATCTCCAAACCATACACCATAAAAGCACCTAGCTGTGTAAGACACACTACAGATTGTCTGAGGAAACTGCAGTCCACTCATGACCTCCCTGATTACACCATCCTAGCCACGACGGATGTAGAAGCCCTCTAAAGGAACACTGAACACAAGGACAGAGTAAAGGCCATCAGTAATAACATTCAAAATAAGGAGTCAACCCACCAAGCCACTACCTTCTGGACCCATGGAAAAGAAGTACTAGAGAAATTCCATCAGAACTTTCACCTGGACCAATATACCCAACAGGTGCACTTTCTGGGCAGCATGGTGAAGCTGCAACATGGACATCTTAGCACAGTGCTGCATCAAAAACCCACCAAAGAGTACACATACTCTTGTCCACCCTGAGCACAACACAAAATCAGGTTTTTAAAATCCAAGACCTTAGATACAATCACATCTACTTGAACCCACAAACTCACATATCCACAAAAGGCATTTTTCAAGGTACAATATCCATCCAACATGGTTAAAGAACAAATTAACCAGGCAAGGTGGATACACAGAAGCAGCCTACTGCAAGACAGGCCAAGAAGAAGAAACTGCTCATATGCATCATTAATGACCTCTAACCCATTCTCAGCAAGACTACACCACTTTCCCAAGTTGTTGGTAACAGGTCTGTACAGTAAGACTGCTCTTTCCATGGGATCCGTGCCCATAGTTTCACTTATCCACTGCCTGAAAATACCGTGTTTCCCCGAAAATAAGACAGGGTCTTATATTAATTTTTGCTCCAATAAACACATTAGGGCTTATTTTCAGGGCATGTTTTATTTTACAGTCATGTCATCTTCTGGTTGCTGCACAATACTGCACAATGGTGGAGGGCAGGGTTTCACTTAACTGGGGCTTATTTTTGGGGTAGGGCTTATATTACGAGCATCCTGAAAAACCATACTAGGGCTTATTTTCAGGTTAGGTCTTATTTTCGGGAAAACAGGGTATTAAATAAAAAACCCCAGAAATATGTGCTTTCAAAGTGTATTATCAGAACTGGCCACCACGTGGAACTAGACACTATGCAATATATTGCTCTACTTGGTTTTCAGCATCTGCAGCAGGACGTGGAACTGATCGCCCATGGATATTGCAGTCCTACTGTACTTACTTATAGACATCCCCTCCCCCCAATCTCAAAATACTATTAACACAACAGACTACAGATGGTAACTAAACCCTGCTACAAAGCCAGATATCAGCTTTGTCCCCACATCTACCTTGGTGGTTCAATTATAGGCCCCAGCAATGTCATTCACAACATCAGGGGTTCATTTGCTTGTTCCTTTGCTAACATGACTTATGCCATCCCTTGCCAACAAAGGACTTCTGCAATCTATATTGGACAAATAAGGGAAGCTCTAAACAAAAGAATTAATGGGCATAAATCTGACATGAGAAATGGCCACACAAAAATCTGTTTCAAAACATTTTAGTCTACCTACACATTCCTTGGATGACTTGAAAGTGGCTATCATAGAAAAAACCAAATTACCAAAAAAGGTAAGATAAGGTACACAAATGCTGGAAACTAGGTCAAAAGGATTAAACACTGATGAAGGATTCCTACCATATTGTCAAGTATGAGATCATACGTTGATTCTCACACTTCACCACTTGTATCGATGTTATTGTTACTTTGTAGATTCAAAGACAGTAACCACCCATTGAAATTATTCACAGCTTGACAGTCCAATCCCTGTACTGAAGAACTCTTGTCACTTTGTCTATTATCTGTATCCTCACCTGGTCATGGGGCCATGTATAAATATGCCAGTGATACAGCCTCACGCTAATATCTGAGGAAGTTGACTTAATCCATGAAACTCAAGTTATAATGTAACTGTCTTTAAGTACTGCAATGTTTTTGAATTTTTCCTGGTAGGAGAGCACACAGAGCACAATACCCTTTTCTTAAAGCTTTCAAGTCCTCACAAACAGAAGAAAAAATCAAATTCTGTAAACCAAGGCTGGACCAAGACATTCTGCTGCTAAGGAGGGAAACAAACAGGGCTTCCTCAAGTCAATGTGCACAACACCAAAGCACAGTCAAATTATTTTGGAAACCGAGGTGAACAAATCTCATAAACCAATTTCTCTTCACAATAAGAGAATATAAGAGAAATAAATTAAACAATGTACTTTTTAAAATGACACCCAAAATCTGCAACCTGAATCAACTACCTCATTCTGCCTGAAAGTATCATTGTAAACAATTTCTTTAAAAATATTTCAGACATGTAGATAACTGGAGTTCCTTCTAAAGACAGCTTCAGTTCTTCTCATTTGTCTTGATATTTAGGCTCCATCTGTACAATAATTGTGGGTGCAATAATGTTGACATTTTTAGCTATATGGCAAAACCACTACTTCTTATAGGCCTATGTTATGTATTCCAAGACTTGTAACTCCATAAAACAATCTTTTTAGATGAAACACTAATACTGAATGATTACATTCTTTCATTCTTTTCCATATGTTGTTATACAGAAACAAGCAGATGGGAAACTAAACACTCCATAGAACTTGCCTGAAATAATATTTAAGTGTCAGCTTTGGCACTTCCATAAAGAATGCACCAGAAAATATATAATTATTCAATACGAGAACAGAACAATACAATATCTGTTGCATGGGATAATATACTTTTTAAAGAGAGATCTAGATAAAGTACATGATTTCTGCCACCTTCTTTTGCTCATACATACACATTCGCAAAATCTCATATAACTAGCATTTGAACAATAAAAGTAGCTTCTAAGAATATATCAGTTTCTTGCACCATATATTAAAGTAGTACTTCAGGACTGTTACAATAAAAAGGCCAAGGATAGCTGACCAAAAATGTCTAAACTGTAGTTTCCACTGACGCTTCCATTCAAGGCTATGACATTATGCTGGAAACTTGGCATTCAAGGAGACTGGAGATCACAGTCATAAAATTTAATGAAGAATGAGTTAGATTTTTTCCATTGCTACCTGTCTTTACTCTGCCAACCATCTTCCTAAATTAGTGTGATTATAAACAGAAGAAGGATTGCTGGGCAGCCAAAATACTCTGCAAGGAAGGTGAAAGCACTACATCACATGACAATAATTCACAGTGTCTGAGCCACATTAACAGTGTGACACTATTTTCAAGTAAGATGCTCTTTCTCAGCAAACACATGACTTAATAGTCCAAATCAAACGTGTGTCTTTCATGAATGACACTGGATTTTTAAAAAAAGGTTGGCCTAGGATAATGATGAGATGGACAACTATAGAAAGATCTTTAGAAAACAGATAACTAAAGTACAATCAGCATTGCCTTTTTTTTTCAGATAAACAAGCCAGCATAACTTTATGGAAACTCAATGTTAATATTGTTCTCAGGAAGGAAGGAAGGTATTCCATTGACTTGAATGTATTTAGATGGAAAAAGGCCCCACGTCTACATAACAGTTGTTACGGAAGAATTTAAATTAATGTCAGTACATGCTGTATAAAAGGTGCCATGTCAGAGATGAATTTGAACGATTCCTGTAATTTTTGTAATTCTGTGACTTCAAGGGAACCTTGCAGATTCAGCTCAACTGGAAATGTAACCATCATTCTGTAAAGAATTACCGAAATGCCAGGGTTTAAGGTGCGGGAATCTCATGCAGCTGGTTCGGCTTGAAGCACAGGATCCAAAGTGCCAAAAGCAGGCTTGGAAAAAGGACAACGCTACACTCTACAGTGTTCTGTGCAATACTTCTTCATGTGGCCCTATGGCCCCTCATTCCTTCCACTTTGTACAGACAAGTGTAAGGACAGGCACAATTGGCAGAAGGACAGGTAAAACACCTCTGTGCTTCCTCCATTCTGATAGAGGAACACAACAGTATAAAAATAAAGAAGAGCTAGAATAAAGAACACCTGACACTGTCCTTGAAGTATCAAGCATAAGAAAACAGGCTGCTCTGATACCAATGCCTTCATTGACTATACATCTGTTTTTAGTCAATGACATGTCTATCAACATCTCTGATGCAAAATCATACTTTATGTTCTGGGCTTCACGCCTTAGAAGGTATGAGATGAATATGACTCAGTCCTATTGAAATGAATGTAGTATCCATTTAAAGAGGAATTTGGGTGTTAAATTGTTGAAGCAGGAAGTATAAGCATATAAACATACACAGGTGCTTTGCTACTTTGTACTTGCCACTAATAATTAGCTCAAGAATTACCTATATGAGCTGCAAAAAGACAGAATCTATTCCCCTTAGGATAGAACACTTATGTAAAGACACATTTACTATTTTGAAATCTAGTGACAATGATCAGTTATTGCAGCACTGCACTTCAGGGCCTTCATTTGTAGCTTCTTGGGAGTAGAGAGTTTACTTTATACATCTCAGGTGTGATGAGAGTTGCATCTCACGCTTGCATAGTGCTTTTGGGCCAGATTTCTTCCAAGCAGAAGTGGCAAGTTAGATAAATTGTGCTGTAATGCACAGAAGAAATGGCGCTTCTCCCGTCTGCAAGAATAAGGGACTAGGATTGATGTGTAAAAAGACAATAGAGAAAGTATTATTAAACTGCTCACAACCTAAAGTAACTGGAAAATAAAAAGAAATGAGAAAATTTGGCCAAAAGATTAACTACATAACACATGGGTTGAAATCCTGTTCATCTTTGCATACCGCAAACTTACACCTATTTAAGTGTGCCAGGTATTATACTCAGACATTCAGGATAGTGCAAATTGACTGTCTGATTGACAGCACAACTCCCATTTTACCTGCTGCATGGCACACGTGTGGAAGTGCTTTCTAAAAAGCCTTTCTGCCCTACCGTGATCTCCTCTAACATTGCCGCAGCTTTGTGTTGTGCACACTGAGCTGTGTCACAGGGTTTCAGCCACTGTTATTTGTTTCCATATACAGAGTTAGTCCTGACAGTATTGTTGTTTTAATTTCAGTTTTTGCAAGGACAAACATTCCAGAAAGTGTAATCTCAAGTTATTGAAATATATGTGAGTATTGATACTTGTGGTATCACTAACGCTTTAAATTTCTATTGAATAAGGAAATGATATGGCAAAATTTTAGCAGGATGCAAAGAAAACCACTCTGCCTCTTGATCCCAGATTGATTAGTAGGAAGATTTTTGTTTTGCACAAGTATGCAATAAGATAATTTGTGAACACTCACTCACTGTAATGTATTTCTAATAATTTCTTCAGCTACAGTAATAGTGGGGTTGTGCCATGATTTTTGTCAAATGGCAAAAGGACTGAAGAAAGGCAAGATCTAATCAAGAATCTTAATATCCTGAGTAGTAAATCCCCAAACATGAATTTTCAACGAATTACAAATACTATGGTCAATAGGAAATTGATGCAATAATTTATTTTGTGATCTACTTCTCCTGATTTTTGTAAAATCAATAGCTAAAATTATTCAGAGTAAAAGCCTTAACTGCCATCTTCATCTAAGTGGAGCATAATGTTTCCATACAGGGAATTATTAAGTATGAGGGAAACTAAGTGACTCTTAACATGAAATGTATTGTACAAAACATCAGCATATAACATATATATGTCAATAGCTCAGCAGCTTCCCAGGAAACTGAGAGTTAACCTGTGTATCCCATATATTTTTAAAAGGTGGGAATAAATGTGCCATAGGGAAGTGGTTTGATGGATCTTTGAAGGTCTTCAAAACACTCGGTGATATGTTGTTCACTGAAAAATATTCCCACACTTCTACTATCTCCCATCATTCCTTGCCTCCAGATTCAACTGTCAACTTTGATGTGCCTTTTAAAGTACCCCTCGAAGCCTGAAAAACCATGACTACCGACCACAGAAGAGAACTCTTTGCTTTGAAACTATCTGATAAATCAGAAGATCATTTACCTGCAAGCATTATTTGGTGAAGCTAAAGCGGCACATCAACCAGGAGCATCTGAAGGCTGAGGCAGCAAAACGTCAACAACAAATTGTCATTGGCATTACATTTATGAACCTTCAAACAGCATCAGATCTTTTCCATGGGAAACCAGATCAGGTCAGACTGGAGCTGAATATTTCTTAACAAGCTAACCATCAAAAGAATTTACGTTTTGAATAAAAAGGCTATCATTTGTTGATTTGAATATCAAAGGGATACACTGCAAACTCCCAGTCTAGAAAAACCTCCCTAAGCTACACCAGACAGGTGTTTAATAATCTATTATTAAGGCACTATTTTAGGTTACTCAGAATTATTAAAAAATAGCTGTAACTGTGAAGCTGCAAATGGGACTGCACAAAGAAATGAATGCTATTAACATACTATTAACAATTCAAAAGAATGAGTTGACATACCAATCAAACTTGTTAATTGACTGTCAATGGCCTGTCCCTGAATATACAACATGACTGCATTATATATTTCAAATGCTGACAGGAAGACAGTTTCATTTGCATTAACTTCATAAACTGATCAACAACCAAACTGCCACATACATTTATAATGGGAAGCAGAATCATTTCAATATTCATGGGGCTCTGTAATTGTAAATTAGGTACTGGGAAACAATATACCACTGTATATACTCTAAAATATCCTAAATTTATCTGACCTAGTTCCTTTGTTATTCAGAAAGAACAGTGAGAAAAGTTGTGTATCTCAGAAATGATTATTGCATTAATTCCTGGCCTTATGCAAAAACTGTTTGCAGCCCAGGTCGATAAGCCTATTTCTTCATTAAAAGGCTACAAACAAACAGGCAAAGTAGGGTATGTTTTCTGGCCTTAGTTCCTATAAATGTCAGCAAAAAATATGACAAAACCAAAATACTAGTTTGCTTCCTGTGTTTCGGTACCAAAGAAACACTTGTGACTAGCAAATGCATACAAAGCCAAAGGAGAAGTATTTATACAGAAAAATGAAGAATAAAATGTGCTGCTGTTGCTTGTATTCCCTAATATTCAAGGAATCTGAAGCAGTTTTGAAAAGTTCTTTCTAGCCAGTGGCAAACACCTAGAGGGAGTCAACACAAGTTTAAGTCCATGAGCAATAATTACTAGTGCTATCCACAAGTGCAGTTTAGTGAATCTGCACTGACACCTCCTCCCATTTCAGCACCAGCAATGACAATGAATTCTAATAGAAGGAGTACTACTATTCAGAATACTATGTGATCTTGCAACTAGATGGAAGAGTAAAAACAAAATCGACTGCCCACAAAGGATGGAGCTAGCCTAGCATCTATTAGAAGGGAGTTCTAGTTACTTCTCATCATTGTAGAGAACACATTAACCTCCTTAGAAGTAAAAGACAAACCCATGTTTACTTGGCAGGAAGTCTTATGTCACCAACATTTGTTCCTGACTATTGATTTGTTTGTTTATAATACCTATATGCTACTTAGAAGTTAAAACCTGTAAGCTGTTTATATACAGTGAAGTGAATTGTTGAGTAAATTAGCTCAACAACACAGACTTGTTATTTATAAGGTGGAATCAATCATAGACTTATTCTGTACCATTTTGTTGCTGGCAATAACACAACAGCTGAAATCCTGGGACTAGTTACACAAAATGTGCAACTTTCAGTCATTCTTAGACAGCAAACAATAAGTCCCTGCTAGTTTGGTATGTGTTCGTGAATCTCATGGGGGCTTGTTAATTGCCACCTAGGAATGACTAAATGTTATGCCTTTTGCATAACAAAGCGATAGGATTTCAGCTGATATATTTGCATCCTTAGATAATATTTGATAGCAAAAACTTTCATGAGTTGGACGCGCAGACGTGTCGCAAACTACAAGTTATCTGTAATGGCTTCTACCTTTCAGTGAATCCAGCATTATCAAGCTGTTTGCAAGACAACAAATTCCATAACACACCAAACTTAAGTAAAGGAAAGCAGATTTCAGCTAGGGAAAAATTTGTGGGAATAAGTCTTAATACAAAATTAAAGGTATGACTTTTACTTTTGTTGAACTGAATTAGTCAAAACTGATATGTGTGTGTTTGTGTGCTTAAAGAAAAAATAAAAGAAGCCTTAAGAAGAGTTTGAGAATGCTGAGAATAAACAAGATGGCTATAAGACAATGGTCAAAGAACTAAGGAGAGGATTTCATGAATGGTTGAGTAACTATAAGTGTAGGAAACTAGGAATATGCTTTTAAATTCTAGGAAGCACTGGTTAGAATAAGAGGTGTCTTACCACTAAAATAAAATGTTAATGTTTTAAATCTTAAGTCTTATTACTTTCAGCCCACCAATCCAAGAAGCAATTTCCAGGCTTTAATGTAACTGCGAGTTCAATCTAATTCTGGACAGTGGCACAGCTGAACTAATACCACTCTGCTATCTGTAATAGAAATATAATACCAACAGTGAGAAATAATCACTTCTATTGTTCTACCAATTAATATGTAAAATGAAAAGCACTGACAAAAATTATAAATCCATTGCAGAAATCTGAACAGAGGAAATCACAAGGATGATGATAATACCAAATCATCTTGAAATGCTATTATGCGAGGATTACATACAGTACAAATTGGAGATATTAGCTTTGATAGCTTCCTCAAAGGATGGAATGTCACATGATGGCTACTGGGCACTCTTATAGAGCAATGCTGAGGTCCTGGCTGTCATTCAGCAGATGAAAAATTCCTTTTCATGTTCCTTACAGCAAAGCAAATATCAGGGCCCTCTCCTCCAATCTTCGGCACCCAAGCCAAAGGCAGTTGAAATTTGGTACACAGGTAGACCAACACATTCTCTGGCAATTAGTTGTCTGAAAAGGCCTTCCAACATATAAGAAAAACTTTATATTGAGGACAGTCTAGCTACTGCTAAACACAGTTTAAAAATCCCATTAATTTCAGCACTTCTCAGCTGAAACTACTGAGACTTTTAAGTGCTTAATTACTACATTGTAATAATCATTATATCGCCTCATGCAGTAAGCACTTGTAGATAAAGGGGGGATCCAGATTTCACCTTACATTAAAGTAGATTCACAGTAATCAGTGGAATATAGATAAGTCTATTATGACTAAATCTGGTCATAACCAACTGAATAAATCTGCATGACAATGCCTTTTTATATTTTAGACATTATTATTTTTTAATTTTTCAAGCACTTAAAATTGATGGAGTTCATTGGTTATCTGATACTACTATACAGATAGTCAAGAATAGTATTTCTGTAGTGGTATCAATATTATCTATCATCTTCCCATTGCTGTTTAATATCTATATGAGGCCGCTAGGGGAGGTCATCTGGAGATTCAGAGTGGCATATTGCCAATGTGCTGATTACATGCAGCTCTATCTCTCCTTCCACCTTTCTGCAGTGGATGCCGTCCTGTCCGTTGAGTGCTGCCTGGCTTCAGTACTGAAGTCGATGGGGGCCAACAGATTGGGGATGTATCAGGACAAGACAGAGGTCATTCAGGTGGGTGCCTTGCCTGTCTGTGGATTGTGTGCCTCCCTCTCTTTTGGGGGGGGGGCTACTCTCTCTGCTAAGGATAAGGTTTGCAGCTTGGGTGTACTTCTGGACCCAGTGCTATCAATGGAGTCCCAGATAGCGTCTGTGGTCCACTCTGCCTATTTCCATCTGAGGCAGATTGCACAGCTGTGTCCCTACCTTGACACAGGTCACTCCTCATGTTGGTCCACACACTGGTAGTCTCAAGATTAGACTACTGCAACGCTCTCTACGTGGGGCTACCTATGAGGCTGTCACAGAAACTTCAACAGATCTAGAACACAGCAACCAGACTACTGAGTGGAGTGAATAAATGTCAACATGTCATCCCAATTCTGGTTGCCTTACACTGGTTACCTGTCTGTTTCCATGCCAGCTTCAAGGCGATGGTTTTAACCTATAAAACTCTAAACGGTTTTGGACCTCATCACCTGGCAGAGCGCCTACTTCCAACAAGATCTGCCCATCCTACAAGGACACCCCAAGCAGGCCAGCTGAGGATCTATCATCTTCTAACCCGCAGAGATGTCTGGAGGGAGAAGACGAGAAACTGGGCCTTCTCGGTGGTTGTTCCTTGGCTGTGGAATGAACTGAACCCTGCAATTCACTTGGCCCCCTCTCACTGGTGATATTTAAAAAGTCACTAAAAACCTCGCTATTTCGGCAGGCATTCAAAAACATCATACCTGCAAGCTCAGTTGAGTCTAATTAGCCTATCTGTCCAATATCCACCATCTTAAATGTTTTAATTGCTTTGAATGTTTTTAAATGTTTTATTTTGATGTATTTTTATGTTTTGAGTTTATTGCTTAGTTGTATTCTATTATTTCTATTTTTTGTGCTATTTATATGCTGTAAACTGCCCAGAATGGCCTTGGGGAGATGGGTGGTGTAAAAATTAAACATGATCTGAGAGAAAAACATTTCCCCCACTATCTATTTCTAGTTTTCTATGTTGAAGAATTGTGTGGGAAAACCCTGCTCAAGGTCGTTAGCTGCACTCCTGTTTCAGTGAGAGCAAACTCTCCTGGCAGAGAAGCAGTAGCTGCCAGCGGGCAGGGTAACCTACTCATTCTGCCCTTTTCCCTTAGAGTTAGATCATAAGTTCAAAGACTTTCTCCGGCCAATCCTAGTGGCGATTAGGTAACCAGTATCCTATCTGAATTCTCACAACATACGATGTAACCTTGCTAAGTTAATAAAAGAATTCTCAAGGCGTTGCCTTTAGGCTCCGCTCGCTTGGACATCTGCTTGTCGACTTCTTTGCAATTGCCTTTCTATTGTTCTGTGATCACCTACAGAATTGTACGAATTGTAACAACTAAGATTCTGACATTGTTTTACATGCAAGTATCTAAGAAATGAAATTTGCATTTTCAAAACATAAATACATCTCTTCCTGCCACTATAACACCTCCACAAACCAAGGTTAGGATCCAGTTACATCAGTGGTTCCCAACCTTGGGTCCCCAGATGTTCCTGGACTACAACTTCCAGAAATCCTGGCCAGCACAACTAGCTGTAAAGGCTTCTGAGACTCACTGAGTTACATACATCTGGATCGCACTGTTTATATCAAAATGAATTACCTTTAATAGGGACACAAGGAAAAATGGAATCTAAATGAAGTTTAATAATATGTTCATTGTTTTTATTTGGTCTTTAAAATATCCCCCCCCCCCCCCCCGTATTGAATGTTATATCTTATGTTACACTGGACAATTTCAAAGTTTTAAAAATGCAAAAAAAGAGAAATAAAAATAAAATAATGTTTAACCAGTGCATTAGTAATACATTAAACTGAATGTTATTCACAATAAACAGCAAACAAGTATCTCTAACACCAAAACTAACACGACTTTTGGAGTAACTGCCAAAGTAATTATAGTTCATGCTTTCAAATTCTGGCAATTGTAATCAAGTGTTGCTACTGCTAGTATTACACGCTCACATAAATGTCTTCTACAAAGTTGCCCTATGATACAGTGTGTACTAATATTTATTAAAAATTATTCCATTAGTAGTTTCCATAGCTATGAGCTCAGTTTCTTGTAATACTAAATTACTCGCAGTCATTTTAAACTTCAAGGAAGTCCTCTTAGTGTAAATATAGCCAAAATACATGTAAACACATGTAAAATACATCATTTCACTCGTAACAGAAGCACAGATTACATCTCAGGTCTGTGTTCTTGAGTGCACCTTACGACAGAATTCAGCTAAAAATGAACACAAATGGATTTAAAGCACATGCATAAAGTATCTTGGTAGAAATTTCCCTGTTAAAAACATGAAGTATATTCAATTAATAATTTCATGCCAAATGCCCAGAAAAAAAATCCAAGAGAGACGACCACTCAGCGTTTTGAATGCTTCAGAACATTTAATTGGCACTCATAGCCAACATGAATTTTAAGAATTGCAGTTGCAAAACAGTTAAGATAAAAAGCAAGCACATATGGGTAAGGAGAATTCACAGAGGAAACTGTACTAGAACTGTACTAAAATAGTTATATCTTGGTAGCTCTCTGAAACCACACAGTTCATGCATTAGTTATAGAAGTAAAGGAATCTAAACTGCTTACTTTTTTGCCAATTAAAAATAAATACTGGTGCAAAACTGTAGCACAACAATCTCTATGAAACTGCAAATTGGGCTCAACCCACATCAATAACATTAATGACTATTTTGTCAGTAATTAGTGTACAGTTTTTGTTGCTCTAGCCATGAATTGGCCCACATATTGCCACTTTTGTCAGTGCCTGTTTCAAGATGGAAAGTTCAGGACACAAAAAGGATAAACCACAGGTTCTGGGGTTCAGATACAGCAATGACCCAAGATCCAATGACCAAAAGAAACCACAGCTTCTAACAATGGTTTATGGCTGGCTAATAAGTTGTAGCTTTATCTTGGAGACATGTTCACTTGTAACAAGAAACCAAGATTCAGCAAGCCAATGTTATGTTTAAACAAGGTCTTTGCTTTGAAGCACTATCTTGAAATTCAGTGGATTGGATTTAAAGACAACCTTTTTATGTAGGTGTCTTCTGGACACAGAAGATCTGTTTTATACTCAATAACTGTGAGAGAAAAATGAAACAAAACCCAATCTTTGTCTTGTGCTTGAAGAAGCACTGATACTATTCTTCAGAGAGCCTGTTCATAACAATTTCAGGTGCCTCCTTTGAAAGTCTGGGGTGAGATCCTGCCAGTTTAGTCCACAAGCTGTTCACCTGTGTTATTAAACTCCTACTCAGAAGTATCTCTCCCCCCCCCCCCCGTGTTGATGGGCTTCAATCAGAAGAATTTGATGGATCTTTATGTTTATTTCATCCTCACCACCTCACTTTGCATTCACTGAAGTGAATGATGACCTGAGTTCTTTTGGTAAAATGAACATTAATTTTACTCTTTAAAACTAGACAGTCAGGAGACTTTGCTGAGGAAGGTATCACACATTTTTGTTCATTTCTAACAAATAAATCAGTATGCCCCATCATGTACAGTGGTACCTCGACTTACGAACTTAATCCGTTCCGGAACAGCGTTCGTAGCTCGAAAAGTTTGTAAGTCGAAGCACCATTTCCCATAGGAATGCATTGAAAACCATTTAATGCGTTCCGAGGGAAGAAAAAAGGCAAAAAGGCAGGGGGAAAGGGCTGGAAATTCGAATTTCCTGCCCTTTCCCCCTGTCTTTTTGCCTTTGGAGGTCTCAAAGGGCTTCCTCCGATGTCGGAAAAAGCAGAACCTTACCTCCACTGCTGCGCCTTTGGTGGCGCTTACTCGCGAGTAGACCCACGCTTTCCGCGGCGCTTACTCACGAATAGACCCGCCGCCGCGATCGGACTCCCAGGAGGTCTCCAAGGGCTTTCCCCCGACATCGGAGGGAGCCCTTGCAGACCTCCGAAGGCAAAAAGGCAGGGGGAAAGGGCGGGAAATTCGAATTGGGGGAAAGCCCAAACACTGCAAGTCCCACACTGGGACTGCAAAAAACCAAAACCAAAAACAAACCAATCCAAAAATAAACATTGGAGCAAGTCCCACGCTGGGACTGCAAAAAAAAATAAAAAAAAATAAATAAAAATAAAAAAAATCACCAAAAAACAAAACAACACAGAAACATAACCCCCCCAGCCCAAACCTACCCTCCAATACCCACCCAGATCAACTTTTTTAAAAGGAAAAAGCAGAACCTTACCTCCACTGCCGCGCCTTCGGCGGCGCTTACTCGCGACTAGACCCGCGCTTTCCGCGGCGCTTACTCACGGGTAGACCCGCGCCAGGGATGGGAAGGGAGTGCACCGGCTTCCTCCTCCTGCTCGGCAGAAGTAAAAAAGTTCCCTGACCCCCTGCTCTAACCGTTGGGGCGAAAGAGCTACAAAGTAGCAGCCTCTTTGCCACCAACAGTTTGAATTTCCCGCCCTTTTTCCCTGCCTTTTTTCGTTTGTAGGTCGAAGCTCCCTTCGCAAGTCGATCCAGATTTTTGCAGACGGAGCTGTTCGTAACTCAAAATGTTCGTAACTAGGGAGGTTCGTAAGTCAACGTTTAACTATCTCCTTCCAGATAGTTATGAGCCTACTGTCCAGCCTGAAAGTGTTACAACACAAAGGGCTAAATCTAAGATTATTCAAGCTGATTCCCAGCTTCTTGTCCTCCCTGCATCCCCTGTGTCCATCTCTATCCAAATCTGCTCTTGTCTGCCAGAGCAGAATTTAGGGATGTAATGTAAGAGGCTGCAGAGAGAAGGGGCATCCATACTGCTGACAGAAGCAGTTCCATCAGTGGGAAACCACCATTGGACACAACCCAAAGTGTGTAGAGGACCACACAAAAGTGCATGCAACAGTTAACCATTAATTTATCAGCAAATGCCAGGCTCTATTCCTATCCTTACATCCAACCTTTCCATACTCATCAGAAAGATACAAAAGGATATTCTAAGCATATTTAACTAGAATGCCTAAGAGCATATCTATGAGAATCACAGAATGATTGAATCGGAGGGGGTCTATAAGGCATAGAGTCCAACCCCCTTGCTCCCCCTATAAGCATCTCTGTCAACTGATATCCCACTCCAAGTTGCTAGAAGCCATAAATATTATGGAATATAATAATCATAAGCAGTCAAGTCAATTTTAACTTATGGCAATCCTTCCCAGAGTTTTCTTGGTAGAGAATACTCAGCCGCCTAGAGTGGTCGTCTGACCAGATAGGCGGGGTAAAAATACAATAAATAAATAAATAAATAAATAAATAAATAAATAAATAAATGAAATGGTTTACTATTCCCTTCTTCTAGAAGTGCCCTGGAACTGTGCAGCTTGCCCAAGGCTACACAGGCTGCCTCTTCTCCCAGGAGGCATAGTGGGGAATTGAACTCCGCAGCAAGATACTTAAACCACTAATGCACACAACTGTTCTGTGGGATGGGAAGTTCTCACCCTCTCAAGAGTGATAATTCTGGAAATCACGGGTGATATTTATTTATTTATTTATTTATTTATTTATTTATTTATTTATACATACCACCCATGTAGCTAGGCCACCCTGGATGGTTCACAGCACAATCAAATAAAAAACATCATTACAGGTATAAAATAAATTCAACATGTAAAACATCATAAAACAGAATTACAATTAAACAATGCACATTAAAACATACAATATTTAAATATTTAAAATGACATGAAGTCCTGCTATACTAAAATAGATGTCTATATGTTTATTATAACTGAACACTCTTTGTGTCTTCCAAGGACACTAAGACTTTCCCAGATGCAGTAATCAGTGAAGAAACAACAACAACAAATGATATGCAAAACAGCAGATAAAAAGCTATCTTATGAGCATATAACCTCAAAAATATATATTTGATTCTGAGTAATTTGTACTGACAAAACATGTTATTTCATGCTAAAGTGATAGTATCTACAGGTAATACAGTGGCACTACAAGTGAATATCAGATTGACCTCCATATTGGGGGAGGGGATTTCACCATCACACCATTATTCAAGCTATTTCAGTACTTTGAAAAGTGTTCCTGGCTCCACAGGATTGCACACTTGAAACAGTACCTTCTGATTTCAAAAAGACTGACAGGGTAGTAGAAGAATTTAAAGAATTAACTTTAGAATCAGGTCCCCATCTGTCAGAGTGCAGGGCTGATTCCTCAGAGTCTACTTTGATGATACCACTATCAGCATTGTTGTTGTTCTGACCAGCTGATTTCCCACCAAATGGGATCTCCCTCACCAAAATTTGTCATATTCTTTTAAACTCTTCTGGGCTTTGTACAGATCAAAACACAGCAGATTTTTTTAAAAAATTAAAGAATGACCCTGCTGTATGATTTCCCAACATATTTTCAAACTAGCATTGATTGCTTTATAGGTTGAAAGTAATTTCAAGGATTTCCTACTAAAACTGTAAGATAACTACCGTGTTTCCCCGAAAATAAGGCGGTGGCAGGCGGTGTATCATGGCCTCTCCCAATTGGAAGAGACACTTGTACAGCAGGCTGAGGCAAAGAGGCAGTCCCGAAACCAGCAAAATCAGGGAGCTGGACAGGGGACAGATTGTATTTGTCTTCAGTGTGGAAGGGATTGTCACTCTCGAATTGGCCTTCTCAGCCACACTAGATGCTGTTCCAAGACCTCCATGCAGAGCACGTTACCATAGTCTCTCGAGACTGAAGGATGCCTACTACTTCCCCGAAAATAAGACAGGGTCTTATATTAATTTTTGCTCCAAAAAACGCATTAGGACTTATTTTCAGGGGATGTTTTATTTTACAGTCATGTCATCTTCTGGTTGCTGCACAATGCTGCACAATGGTGGAGGGCGGGGTTTCACTTAACTGGGGCTTATTTTTGGGGTAGGGCTTATATTACGAGCATCCTGAAAAATCATACTAGGGCTTATTTTCAGGTTAGGTCTTATTTTCGGGGAAACAGGGTATTTAAAAGGGGCAGTGTCACTGTAGGCAAAATCACATGGTTCAGAAACATAATGTGTTGCAATCGTTGTTGTCAATTTTAATGTGGCTCTACTCATACTCTAGTTATATGAAGTACATTTAGTTAGTTTTCCTAACTTCCTATACAATGTAACACTATAGCAGACAAGATAAGCCAACTGAATTCATAATTCATGTCAGATCTATTAAGTGGTTTGGATTTTGTAAAAACTACTAACTTGTATTCAGAATGAGAATGAATGTGTTTTGTCCCTCCTTTCAGAATTTACATCTCTGTTGTTATATGCCATCAACTAACCCTGATTTATGGCAATCCTATGAATGAATGACCTCCAAAACATCTTGTCCTCAGTAGCCCTGATCATCACTTGCATACTCAAGCCTGCTGCCTTTCACCTTTCCTAGCATTATTGTCTTTTCTAGAGAATCTTGCCTTCTCATTATGTGCCCAAAGTAGGACAGCCTCAGTTTCATCATCACTGCCTCCTGTGATAGTTCAGACTTGATTTACTTTAGGACCTGCTTGTCTGTCTTTTTGGAAGTCCAGGGCATCTGCAAAGCTCTTCTCCAGCACTCCATTTCAAATGAATCATTTTTTCCCCTGTCAGCTTCTTTACTGTCCAGCTTTCACACTCATACGTAGTGACTGGAAATATGACAGTATGAATAATCTTGGCCTTTATCTCCAGTGACACATCTTTAGACTTGATTATCTTTTCTAATTTCTTCTTAGTCTTCTGATTTCTTAGCTGCACTCTCCATTTGGACTGATAATTTAACCAAGGTATACAAAATCTCTAACCACTTCATTTTCTTCATTGTCCATGTCAAAATTGAGTATTTCCTCTGTAGTCATGATTTTGGTCCTCTTGATCAGCTGCAGTCCTGCTTTGGCACTTTCTTCTTTTACTTTTCTTTTTTCTTCGTACTTTCACTAAAAATTGTTTCAAGTCATTGCTGCTTTCTGTCAATAAGATGGTTACATCTGCAGATCTTTAATTATTGATGTTTCTTCCACAAAATTTCACTCCTCCTTCATCTGAATCTAGTCTGGCTTTCTGTATGGCAGATCTCGTTACCCAGTTATGTAGTGTAAGCACTAACATAAATCAACAAATTATAAAGTTACCTGGGCCTCACTGACTGCTCAATCACAGAGATATCAAATTTTTAATAGTGGTTCTCTTATAAAATACAGTCTGGAAACTTAGAAGGACTCCAATTAGAGATAGAAAATAATTTTAGTGGATTCAAGATTCTCTTTGAAATTATTCCAAAACTCACAGTGAAAGAAAATGTACCTTTCCTAAGAAAACATCCAGGGGAAATTTAAAATTTTTAACTTAAAACAAACTAAGAGGCCAAAATCCTGTTGTGTTTTACTGTGCACAGAATGACAATTACACAAGCACTTTTAATAGTCGCAAGCTCTATTTTTTATTTATTTTATTTTATTTATTGTATTTATATCCTGCCCAATTGGTCAGATGACCACTCCTTTATGTGACTCATTTATCAATCAATTGTATAACCAAGGCCCATGACAATCAGCCAGCAAAACAGCTAACACCAGTTCTGTGATTGCCCTCCTACAATTGAATAATTGTATACATGAAAATATCCACAAAAACAATTTAGGCAATGGGGGAAATATGTACAAATATATATATACATTAGGAAATGCAAATATATGGGTATTAAGGAAAATACGGATAGAAAATGAATTCAGAATTCCATGGAGGCAAAATTCTGATGGGAATAAGAATAGGACAGGAATGTAGCAGAAATTTGGAGAAACAAAACAAGACTGAGTCCAGGGGTTTTACATCCAGTCTCTCCCACAAAGCCCTCCTGATATAAACTGAAACTATAATTTGGATGCCCCACATTAGTTTACTGTACTGTTGGGAGAAAAGTAAGTTCTCAAGACAGAACCAGAATCAATTTCATGACAAAATATTGACAACTTCTAGGTAGTGAGGTAGAAACAAAACAAGACTGAGTCCAGGGGTTTTACATCCAGTCTCTCCCACAAAGCCCTCCTGATATAAAGTGAAACTATTAAGACACTTCCAGACCATTCAGAAAACTGTAATTTGAAAAAAGGAAGTCTCAGAAACCCTCACTGGGTGATGTTACAAGTGGTTTTGTTCATATTTGGTAGTGGTTTTTGCATTTGAACAAAACGGTGTTTTGCCCAGAAAACCTTTTACTTTGAACAAAAACTTCTTTTTGTATGTGTAAAATGCACGAGTTTTAATCCACAATACAAGGTTTGTAATGGTGTTGCAAGCTTAAACTGAAGAAAGTAGGAAAAACCACTGGGCTAGTCAGGTATAATCTAAACCAAATCCCTTATGAATACACAGTGGAAGTGAAGAACAGATTTAAGGAACTAGATTTGGTGGACAGAGTGCCTGAAGAACTATGGATGGAGGCTCGTAACATTGTACAGGAGGCAGCAACAAAAACCATCCCAAAGAAAAGGAAATGCAAGAAAGCAAAGTGGCTGTCCAACGAGGCCTTACAAAGAGCAGAGAAGAGAAGGGAAACAAAATGCAAGGGAGATAGGGAAAGTTACAGAAAATAGAATGCAGACTTCCAAAGAATAGCAAGGACAGACAAGAGGGCCTTCTTAAATGAACAGTGCAAAATATAGAGGAAAATAATAGAAAGGGAAAAACCAGAGATCTGTTCAAGAAAATTGGAGATATTAAAGGAACCTTTTGTGCAAAGATGGACATGATAAAGGACAAAAATGGTAGGGACTTAACAGAAGCAGAAGACATCAAGAAGAGGTGGCAAGAATACACAGAGGAATTCTACCAGAAAGATCTGGATGTCCCGGACAACCCAGATAGTGTGGTTGCTGACCTTGAGCCAGACATCCTGGAGAGTGAAGTCAAGTGGGCCTTAGAAAGCATGGCTAACAACAAGGCCAGTGGAAGTGATGGCATTCCAGTTGAACTATTTAAAATCTTAAAAGATGACGCTGTTAAGGTGCTACACTCAATATGCCAGCAAGTTTGGAAAACTCAGCAGTGGCCAGAGGATTGGAAAAGATCAGTCTACATCCCAATCCCAAAGAAGGGCAGTGCCAAAAGAATGCTCCAACTACTGTACAATTGCACTCATTTCACACGCTAGCAAGGTTATGCTCAAAATCCTCCAAGGTAGGCTTCAGCAGTATGTGGACCGAGAACTCCCAGAAGTACAAGCTGGATTTCGAAGGGGCAGAGGAACTCGAGACCAAATTGCTAACATGCGCTGGATTATGGAGAAAGCCAGATAGTTCCAGAAAAACATTTACTTCTGCTTCATTGACTACGCAAAAGCCTTTGACTGTGTGGACCACAACAAACTGTGGCAAGTTCTTAAAGAAATGGGAGTGCCTGACTACCTTATCTATCTCCTGAGAAATCTATATGTGGGACAGGAAGTAACAGTTAGAACTGGATATGGAACAACTGACTGGTTCAAAATTGGGAAAGGAGTACGACAAGGCTGTATATTGTCTCCCTGCTTATTTAAATTATATGCAGAATACAGCATGTGAAAGGCTGGACTGGCTGAATCCCAAGCCGGAATTAAGATTGCCGGAAGAAATATCAACAACCTCAGATATGCAGATGATACCACTCTGATGGCAGAAAGTGAGGAGGGTGACAGGCAACCTCTTAATGAGGGTGAAAGAGGAGAGCGCCAAAAATGGTCTGAAGTTCAACATCAAAAAAACTAAGATCATGGCCACTGGTCCCATCACCTCCTGGCAAATAGAAGATATGGAGGCAGTGACAGATTTTACTTTCTTGGGCTCCATGATCACTGCAGATGGTGACAGCAGCCATGAAATTAAAAGACACCTGCTTCTTGGGAGGAAAGCGATGAGAAACCTAGACAGCATCTTAAAAAGCAGAGACATCACCTTGCCGACAAAGGTCCGCATAGTCAAAGCTATGGTTTTTCCAGTAGCGATGTATGGAAGTGAGAGCTGGACCATAAAGAAGGCTGACTGCCGAAGAACTGATGCTTTTGAATTGTGGTGCTGGAGGCGACTCTTGAGAGTCCCCTGGACTGCAAAGAGAACAAACCTATCCATTTTGAAGGAAATCAACCCTGAGTGCTCACTGGAAGGACAGATCCTGAAGCCGAGGCTCCAATACTTTGGCCATCTCATGAGAAGAGAAGACTCCCTGGAAAAGACCCTGATGTTGGGAAAGTGTGAGGGCAAGAGGAGAAGGGGACGACAGAGGACGAGATGGTTGGACAGTGTCATCGAAGCTATCAACATGAATTTGACGAAACTCCAGGAGGCAGTGGAAGACAGGAGGGCCTGGCGTGCTCTGGTCAATGGGGTCACGAAGAGTCGGACACGACTTAACAACTAAACAACAACAACAATGGTGTTAATTCAAAAACAAAATTTTCACACAAAAAGCATTTTTTTGCAAATGCTGTTGCTGACAAAAATGCTAATCTTCTGAGTCTCATGTTCGGAGGAAATAATCTTGTAGCATTTATTTATTTTTTTATTTTTTTTGTGGGCTGTCTCGTGACACACTTTTCTCAATAATAACCAAATTTCTGCCTGTTCATTATATTCCCACTAAAAAAAAAGTCTAAAATGAAACTTATGAATCTATGTGCATTTGAGCTGGATCACATACTTTTAGGCCACTGAAAAGCTGAAATTCCATTCATGCATAGTCTCTAAGACACACCGATTATTGGGGCTGGACATGGCAGAGAACTCAAAATACAAAGATGGAATATTTTGGCAACTAGTAATTTGGGACATATAGCTCACGGCATGTGGCTGGAATGGATCTAAGACTAACACTGAATTCTACAACCACAATTTATTGTTTCATCAACTGTGGAACTAATTTGATCTCTGATTTTATTCTGATGTTTATCATTCTAATGTGGGATCGAATCTAGTAGCATAACATTCTTCACAATACAACACACGAGAGAAAATAGTCTCATTATAATAGAGTGACCATACTGCTTTCAACTGCATGACATATAGAGCAACAGCACCTCCAGCATGCACTTCTTATCATTCCCTATAGCATTTATACACAGAAATTACTGTATCCCACTAGTTCTCTCTGTTCCCTTAAGGTACTGTTATGCTTACTACATCTGTGTTTTCTGTTAAAACAAAGCAGTTTCCCCTATTTTGGTTCCCTTCTAGTACCAATTTCCAAAGAAGTAGCCCTGCTAGTCGGTTTCAGCATTTTGGCAAAATTAAAGTGGGTGGAAGGAAGAAAAGGACAAAGTATTAAGTCACTTTGAAGTCTACAAATTTGTTCCAGTATGAACTTTCTTGGAACAAAATTAACTTCTTCAGACAATGGATTTTGATTCATGAAAACTCACACAGAAACAAATTTGTTAGTCTCTGAAGTGCCACAATATTTTGTTTTTCCCTCCTCTCCCCCCCCTTTAATTTCGCCAAGACCTATACATGGTGTTCGTCTTCCAATGTCTTTGCATTTTGTATTATTCCATGCTCCCAAACATTTCCACTCCATCCTCATTTGGGCAGTAGGAAACATTTCTATTTTTATTCCTCAGGGATGAATGAATTTGAACCAGATGCTTCTGATCTTCTGTCAACTTCTAAATTTGGCATCCGGGAACTCACAACAACCCTTCAAAATGCCATTCATTCCAGCATGCACCACAACTGACTAAAATCCAGCATTATCTTCTGGGCTATCTAGATAACACATGGTATCTTCACAGCAGGAAGGCAATTCACAATGCAGTCAACATGCCCATCACATAACAAACTAACTACATTTCAAATGGTCAGATTTTCCACCACCACATACTCAAACACACTAGAGATAAATTGCAAGAGAATACCTGTCTGTTGGCCAAGGAATGAGCCTCCTTTAAGGGATCATTCCCTTCTTCCTCAGGGCAATGCTGTCCTTTCTGTGACCCCCTTTCTCCATAACCACAGTGGACCTATTAACTTGCAATTCAGACATCAGTAACTCATTCTCCAAAGGCTTTGGACACCATTCTCTCTGGTTTTCCAGGTCAGCCATACTGGCATCAAGGGAACCATGTGTTGTCTGAACTCAATTCATTAAGTACATACCCCCAGTTTCCATCCAGCAGGTGAACAGCCATACACATGGCACTCACTGTATAGGATCTGTGTACACAGTATTTGTGTCACCCCCACAACACCGTTGATTCCCTACTTTCATAGCTTTTTAAAAAATTGTTGACTTATTTGCCTGCAAACCTCAATTACCTACTAACCGAGGATAGAGAAAGAAAGACTCCCACACATGGACAGCCATGTTACTAAGCCTGCTCAGGTATTCCATTTACAACCATGTCACCCTCTTGCTTCATTCCCTTTCATTTTGTTGCAGGAGCTCTTCTTGAGCTAGGACCTGGGTTGCAAGACCATCTCACTTTTTTTAGAAGATCAGGCAGGGTGTGGGTCAACTACTAGTCAGCACTAGCCTCTAGTGAGCTGAATTTAAGCAATAATGACTAACTGGAAGCAAATAAAGATGCATTTTAATGGATAAAATTAAACATAGCTAAGAAGGGACATCCAAAGTGCACAAAAAAAAAATCAAACTCCCAGCAGACCTCAGAATGAATGTTGAAGGGCTGTCACAATTAAGGAATATTAAATATTAACACCCTTTGCCTGCAGATTGGATGCCCCACATTAGTTTACTGTACTGTTGGGAGAAAAGTAAGTTCTCAAGACAGAACCAGAATCAATTTCATGACAAAATATTGACAACTTCTAGGAAGTGTACAATTAGAAAACCTGTCAAATGGACAAGAACATATATAAAAAAGAAAGGCAAGTAAAAACAAGACAAGAGTTTTTGCGCCACAGTCTTAAGAACTGCTATTTTTGAAACTCATTTGCTGTAAATGATGGGATAACTACTTATTGCATCATGAAATCTCCCCAACTCTTTTTTTAGCTGACAAGGTTATATACTCATACAGATAAACTGGTCAACACCAGAAGTAGTTTAGAGAAGGAAGGTCATACTGCACTGAAATGGAACCCTTACAGGATATTGTTCTTTTTGAATGCTTTCATTTAACATTCAATCTCTGTCAAAACTCCCACTTTATTGCTTCATTAGCGTCTTTGCGATCTCAAGCAAGTTCAAGTAGGGAAAAAGAGAACGGGGGAGAATGAGTGTATTAAAAATGGGCTTCATTGTGTGAAGTTAACTCCAGAGTTATTAGACCGTTAACACATTCATAGGTTAAAAGGTATGACATACAATAACTACACAGCAATTTAATAACCAATCCTCACCTAGTCCTGCCCAAACTCCCTTGTTCTTTGTTTTTGTTTTGTCTGATATTCTTACACAGACTAACATGGCTACTCCTTTGAAAACAACAGATAAAAAGAGGGGGGATGTGAGACTGACACAGCTATAATCTACTCTTAATTCATATGCCTATCAAAATCATTACTTTTTATAACAGCATAACAAACCATGAACATTCACTTGCATAGACAGCAATAGCAAAAATGTACTTTATTTTATTTTCCAAGTTTCTCTTCTAGGGTGCGAGACACCATTATTTGATGTGATATTAGCACATCATAAGGTTTTTCCATAGCCTTTGAAATGCTTAGCTTGGAGAGACTCCAATTCCACAGTAAACTGCAAAGGCCCTTACAACTGTAGATACCAAGAAAAGGAGGATATCTCTATCACAGCTAGCTCACAGGAACACAAAATTAGAGGTATTTGGGGTAAACCAGTATAAACATTACTTTTGTGCACAGGTTTGAAAAGAAGAAAACACTGTTTCTAGGTTTTGTTGTTGTCTGAATGTCTACTACCAAGTTCAACTGCCTGTCTGTCCTCAGAGACCAAGTGCCTACAAATATTAACATCTCAAGAGGCCCAGAAAACAGCAACCAGATGCCAGGCCTTCTCTGCTGTGGCACCTTCCTCGTGGAATGCGCTGACACAGGAATTACGTCAGGTACCCTCCCTCCGTGCCTTTAAAAAACAACTAAAAACAGAGCTTTTGAAGGAGCCCTTTGGGGAGGTTCTCCTCAATTGATTAATGTGTGCAGGAGGAGGAAGGGTTCTTTCTTTGTGGCCTGTGCGTTTCTTGCTGCCTGTCTTTTTTATTTTATTTTATTTGTATTTTGGAACATGTTTTTATGATTTTTATTATTTTTGCTTTACTTTTTGTACACTGCCCAATTTGCTAGATGGGTAGTATAAAAATTCAATGAATGAATGAATGAATGAAGTGCCATCAAGTTGGAATCGACTTATAGCAATCCTAAAAGTAGTTTTACTAGTTCCACTTCCCCAGTGAGTTTCCATGACTGAGTGGGAATTTGAACCCAGGCTTACTGAACCTTAGTCCATCACTCTTCCCATTACACCACACTAGATATGCTAGGATTTAGTAGGTTTTTTTTAAAAAAGGTCAAAAATGAACAACACAATAAGCTTAGGCAACAAGAAATTCAATAACATTTTAGTATTATTTTACTACTATTAGTAAACATTCTCACTTAGGTTCTGCTTATGACAAATCTCTAAATTTTATAAGTACATGGGGCTTTATTTTATGATCCTGATCACATGCACAAGCTTTACACTCCTGACTTTAGATAGTAAAAAGTAAACTTACAAAGAGAAGGAGGTACATGTGATCATGGTACTCAATATATTCTTACTACTGCTGTTGCTAGTAGTAATATAATATTGATTACTAATATTAATACTAAACCTCCAAGAGTAAAGGGAGAATAGTGGCTTTGTTCCTTACTAACATTACTATTACTGCTGATGTTGCCTCTACCACTACTGTTACTTCCTGATACAAAATTCCCTCCGAGAATGAAGGGAGGAAAATGACTGTGGCTGCAAAGGTAAAGTTATCTGTTGTGGGATGTGTAGTAAATTGTTGGGCTCTTGTAGAACCAGATTAGACCTCAGGACATCAGTGGAACCTGCCAGGGAGAAGCGTAGGCTAGCTGGCTTTTCAACTCAGGCAGATCTACTGGCATATATATCAGTTTGCACTATTCCAGATGTTGATGATGGACTCATGGGAAAGCTGTAAAGCTTGCTGTGCAGACTTTCATGAATCACTGTAAGATACAGTGGTAACAATACAACAGAGAGGAATGGAATGCAAAGAGTGCGAGATTCCCCATTTCCACAATCTTGCTTCACTTTTGCCTTCACCTGCAAGACTGACTATACGGTGGTAGTGGGTGCACACAATTCCACTAATCTGCTGAAGAACTTGCGCAAAATGAGGGTGTGTACTAACCCTTTGTCAAAAGCTCTTTGAAAATGCAAATGCACCTGCTGTGCCAGAGCAGGTAGCTGAGAATACAGTTAGAGCTGTGTTTTAGCATCTCCCCTTAAGAAATCACAGCTTGAAGAGTTCAACTCTGACATTCAAAGATTTAAAAAAAAACTTTCAGGAGTACACAGGAGTGTCCAATACACAGCTGTAACATTTTTGTAAAGACATAAATATATGTAATGACTTTATTCAAAACTACAAATGTGTACTTAATTTGTACTCAAAAGTACGAATTCAAAGTACAAACATAAGAATCCTGAGTCACTGAAATGTGAACTGCAACCAAGCAGCAAAAGAAGTAAGTAATATGATGATTGACTGATAGTATCCTGGCCCAAATCTCTTCTGGTTAAAAGAGATGTGATCAAAATAGTTATGTTATCACTGTGTGGAAGTTTACATATCAAACGGAGATCAGAACTCTACAAGGACCTTGCATATTCTATCATGACTCCTGTGCATGAAATAATTCTTTCCACAGAAGAAAACTGAAGCCTCTTTGCTTAAGGACTCCATAGATCCTTTAGTCTTCATGCCCCAAAAATTCCAGAGGTCTTCTAATATAAATAGTAGCTGCAGTTTGAAACAAATGCATAATAATTGTGTTTATCAACAGCCCTGTGCTACAGGCCTGGATTATACCTGTTTTATGGGGAACAAGCATTAAATTTGAAACAGACCCATGTTACCTCTCTTCATGCTAAAGCATAAAAGCCCCAATTTGTTTTGTACCATAGTACTTCTTCAAGGAAAGATATGCTGTAGAAGGTAATGATAAAATACCATTATCTAAAGGATAACAGAACCACTAGTTCTTTAATCTGATTCTTCAAATATTTCTAAGCTACCTACAGCACACAGACAATTTTATCAATATTTCTAAATCTGCAGTGCATAAAACCTCTACAATGAGATTATACAATGATGCAACAAATTCCAAATGGGCAGCCTTGTTAGCCTGTTGTGGAAAGAACAACAAAGACTCCTGTAATACTTCAACAACGAACAAAATTATCACAGCATGATTTTAAGGGCTGTATCCCACTTCAATTACAGCCCATGAAATCTCATGCTATAGTAAAACTGTTGATTTTAAAATTGCCATAGGCATCTTTGTTACGGGTTTTCACATAGAATTATCAGGCTTTCATTACAAGCTTGTAATGAACTAGTAACATTTTTTAATTTAAAATGCCTTAAAAACCACCTAATACTTCAGTGTGGAAGAATGACGATGAAATGCGAGGTGAGAGCTTACATTCTTTGCCAGTACTTAATTTATAAATAAACAAACAAATGCTCTCCAGAAAAGCAACAGGTGTTAGAAGTTGCTTAAAAAAACCTTTTCAAGAAAAAAATAGCTTCTTAAAGCTAAGAGGGAGGAAAATACATCATTGATGTAGAGGTTTAGAACATATTAGTTAGTCCATAGCACACAGAACAGAATAAGAACCTAACAGGGAAAGAGATAGATGTTCAATTTATTTTTAATTTTTTTTTGCATGCACAGTAAAATGTATGACTTTAAGACTTTTGTTAAATATTTAGATAATACTTCCACAAACCTACATTTTTAAAAAAACAATTGAAAATAACTTATTAATCAATGACACTGATATGATTACTTTATAAAACCAAATGACAAGGTTATTTTCCAAACTGCCTCCCCGCCCAGCCCCTCAAAAAGAAAGAGTTACTAAGCACTGAGCATTATTAAAATCCATTTCTACGCAGTAGAATCTAATAAGTTAACAAAAACTTTACATAGTTCATCTTGATCTAGTTCTAATGGCATAGCATTATGAGTTTCTTATGCATCATGTTTCCAGATACAGGGTGTTGAAAGATTTATTCATTCTGAGCTGTGCCCTAAGGTAATTTAGTTTTTAAATACCCTGAGTCCTACTATTATAGCCATCTCCTTTTCCAAAAGAAAAAACAAAACAAAACACAGTCCTCCCTTTGAGTTGAAAATAAACACTGAATCCCATGATTTGGGAAATTGGTATTTTAAGAGCTGCAATTTTCATCCCCCTTTTTATTTTGATTTTTTTTCTGTATTAGCCCCTCAAATTGCAAATGCTCAACTGTCACAAAAGATCAGTGTTAGTGAACTGCCAACATTAATCTTTTGTTTGAAGTGTATGAAGACAGACAAATAAAGAAAACATGGCCAAATATTAACATGAAGCAGCAGCAGATATTAGAATGATAAAAATATATATAACCTATGAGCACTAGTTGCCATGTTGCCAGGTAGAAGGCATGTCTAAATATCAAAGATTGTGGCATCATTATCAGGTGGTCCATAAACAAATGATAGCCAGTGGACAACATTGGACCTTTTCTTCTTGCTATGCTCCTGTAAATAAGCATGCTCCCTTTGCCTGTCTGAATTCTACATGCCCATTTTCAGAAATGCCGCAGCAGATAAGTAACACTGTCATGTCCGTTTTGTCAACTACATGCTGATGATCCTTTTCGATCTCCAGTTTGGGAACATTATCAAGGTCAGGAGCAATCGCTCAGAAAACCCCTCCTGATGTGTATGTATCTATCTAGTAATTTCTGCAGGAGGGTTTGGAAAATGAATGACACAATAATAATTCACAGTGAACGAAATGCTTTTCTCACATCCCCTAAATTCACAAGTCTCATAAAAAGGCACATTTCACAAGGAATGCACATTTTAAGGTATCTAGCCAAAGTGCAAGGATTGCATGCATATTTTTAATCACACAGAGCCAGGGTTTCTGCATTAACATTGACTGTAGCGCCTGTACCACAATCCTGATTTATTATCTCCAAGGCAAACTTCTCTATGTGTTGGGCAAATGCCCACCTCATTCAACTCCTCTGACCTCCACTTGCGTGCGTGCATGTGTGTGTGTGTGTGTGTGTGTGTGTGTGTGTGTGTGTGTGTGTGTGACAAATTGGTTGTGAGGCATTTACAACTGATGCACATATCACAAAATTATTTCTGCCAAGCTTCCTCCATGACCTGCCCGTGGGACATGACATGCTCCGAGACGCATTGCTCTATCAAACTGAATCTTTCCAGGACAATGCAAATTATGACAAATTCCATCATCCTGCATTATGCGCTTCATGCTAATCTTCCTAATTCGAAAGAATCGGGAGGGTTTGCTGTTCTGCTGAAGGGCACGTTGTCTGATTGAATGATGGTGAAAGAATGTTCACAATCTCCTCTCCACCGCCCCCATCTTCTAATCCCAGCTGTGGCCACCTCTGCCCTACAACCACCCTACAACCTTTTCTGCTTGTAGAATTTCCTGTCCAGCATTAATTTAGGGTTTCTGTGCTTCTCTCTTTGTTGTTATTTCCACACATAATAAAATACCAACAAGGATTATTTTCTGGTCTTGAAGTTAAAGGGCATTTTATTTTTAGAACAGTATTCTTAAGCAAATGTTGCCCACTGAGTCCTCCTGCTGACTTCTCCCAGGCTGTCAGGCTGTCACATTGGGAATGCAGCCTCTCTGAGAAGTTAAACCGTCTCCCATAGTGGCTTTTGAAGCAATCATTTCAATGATAGGATTCAGGCAATTTCCAGTCTCAAACACTTTTGACTTTGGGATGTTATGCTGCTGGCTCAAAGCAAATAGTCAACCTGCAAAACATTCTTTTAAAAGTCTACAAGAAAGATGATCCTTGGACAATTCCTCACTGATTCAGAAGGTGGCAGTATTACTACACAAAAGAAAGAGGTCAGCTAATATTCTAGTCCCATGCTCAGAAACAAGCATACTTGAGAGAGATGTAAATTTTATCCCATCGCACACTTTACTTAAAACAATAAAATAGAAATATTAAACAGTTTTCAGCAATAACCATGATTATGCTGTTAGTGCCCAAATGTTCCAGTCGTTATTAGACTAAAGTATACCTAATCAAGGATACCTAACCAAACATTATCTATCTATCTATCTATCTATCTATCTATCTATCTATCTATCTATCTATCTATCTATCTATCTATCTATCTATCTATCTATCTATCTATCTATCTATCTAAATCATTCAGTACAACTTGTGTCTTTTAAAGGGGCTTGGGTTGGTAGGGGTTAGTCTTGTAATATGGGAAGACAAATAATACATTAGATCTTCAATGTTTTTTTAAAGCAATAATATAGCAGATATTTCACATAGTAATTGAACAAATAAAAAGCAAAATTACTCTGGTAACTTGAAATGTCATCTTGGTGATAAAAAGTGTCCTTATTTTAAAACAGATTAACTCTTTTTAAAAGCTGAAATTTTATCATCAAGAACATTCTTAAAAAACAAAAATTATTTCAACATTCAGAAGTTCTTTCATTTCAGAG
This sequence comes from Intellagama lesueurii, assembly GCA_037013535.1. Classification (NCBI taxonomy): domain Eukaryota; kingdom Metazoa; phylum Chordata; class Lepidosauria; order Squamata; family Agamidae; genus Intellagama; species Intellagama lesueurii. The sequence goes on from JBAJHW010000001.1 coordinate 48,773,905, forward strand.
GAATTATGTTGTCTACAAAGATATTAATTTCACCTCTGATTCGTTTTTTGCTTAAACAAGGGGGAAGATAGAAAAAATAAGAACCCTTCACTATTTTGCTTCTGAAGAAAAGAATGGGTTATTCTGTTCCTCAGACGGTGCAAAACTGACACTAAATTTCTGTTCTTTCTGCTACCAGTACAATTTCTCTTGATTTGCTACTCTGAATCTGAGCACAGTGGCTATTTTTGAAAAAAAGAAGAAGCACACACTGCATTTCTTTCTCGGCGAGCAATCTTTTCACGGGGAGTTGACATACACTTGAAGCAGCAGATCAAATATGGACAACTTTTTACTTAGCATTTGCATGCTAGCCTTTAAAAGAAATTTTGCATAATTGGTTTGATGTGTTACTGAGTCTTTGTACATGCCTAATAAATACATAGCAGAGATCCACATTAAAGCATTAGTAAGAAGAGACAGGAAGATCTCTAGCTTTGTACTTCATTCCCAGTGAGGCTCAAGCCCTCAGAGGTAAATGACTATGTGAGCACCCTTTCAGAAAAGGCACCGGGTACACCCTGTGCATGCTGCAGCTTGTTGACATGAACCAGGGCAGGCAGACACCAATAATACATGAAGTGTGGTTCAGAGGCAATTAGGATCAGTTGTCAAGGCCAGGCCATTAATGAAAGAACATGTCAGAGGAGCTGGAGACTTCAATGGTTGAGGGCAAGAAGGCGATTTAGTGTGACAGATCGAGTCCTTCCAATGTCCTCAGTGGTACATGCTAATACCAGCCTTAACAACCTTTTGTGGCAGTGTATAATGCGACTAACATGGACTTTGATTCAGCAAAATGACTGCTGCCACTGTTAGTCTGTCTCATTCCAACAACAGCAGTAAAAGCAGTGCTTCAAATAATTACCCACTTCCTTCGCCCTCCCCCTTCTTTCTCTAATGCAGTGGGGGGGGGGGGGTTATGCATGCCATACAGGTTTTTCTTTAGAAGGTCACTACGTTTATCCTAAAGTTTTTCTGTTATTTTTAATGCAACATTCTTTCCATTAAATTAATAACTTAAATAATAAATTTCCCCACTACTAACCTCAAACTGAAATAGAATTAAGAACTCAACGGCTAGGGATAAAGCAAAGTATGAGAAATCAGAAGGTGAGAAATACTGTCCTATGGGTATATGCCATGGGATACAAACAAAAAAGGGCTGGGGAAATATTGCTGGGAAAATATTTTGCTGGTCCTCCAAGGATTTCAGGAATACTGTCTCTACTAAAATCGAATATTTGGTCACTGTCTTGACATTGCTTCCAAGGTGATTACATCTCATTAATGTAATCAAAACTGAATTCAGATAATTTATAAGGAACCCTGGCTTTGTCAAAACTGTTAAACAGGCAACCTACATGGAAGTACTGCAAGTAATAAAAAGAGTAAACAAGTACCATGCATGGAGGACATCAAACGAATTCTGTATTATCAAATAAAACTGAAATATAGCTTCATATTTTGTCATTTATTTCTGTTTAAAATCATACAACTTGCCTCATTGCTCTTCACAGCTTAAGCCTATTATTACTGTCTACAAACATTTGCTGCTTTTCAGTGCCCAAATACCTCCTACTTATGTTTTCTTTCCTAGCTTATCCAAAATGTCACAATCACTTAAAATATACTATAAGACAGTAGGTGGGCTATGAAGTAATTGCAACATAGGTGAAAACAGAACAACACACTTCAAGGAAATGGCCACTCAGTTGCTGGCACATTCAGAAATGTATCCCAGCAGATAGCCAAAATGACAAAAGACAAAAAACACAGCTAAGTCTTCCACTCCTGAGTACCCCTCCTTTCTTCCTTTACCTTTGGTCAGATGATGCAGACCCATTCCTATCACTTTTTGTCACTTAGCAATGCCATGAGTGACCTTTCCAGAGGCAATACTTAGTTATGAATGACAGAAAAAGCTGTTTCTGGTGGGATGGATTTGCTCCCTCTGGTTTATTGGCACAATACCTTGTTTTCTTCTCTCCCCCCCCCTTTCTTCCTCTATTCCCCCCCCCCACCTTCTTTAAAAATATGTGCACTCCGGATGAGGTTTTCTGAGCAGCAACTTATGCACCAAATCAAACCTACCTATAAGCTGGATGGAAGTGTTGATCTTGCCTGAAGAATTCCACTACCATGCCCTTGAAGCGGACAGTACGTTCCTGGTATTCAATCAGGTCAAAGTACAAATGAAGTGCGCAAATTCTGCAAATCTCAGCTTACTCTGAGAACAGCTTACTGTTTGATTTACTGACAGATATCATGCATCAAATAGATGTCCGGATGGACAGTTCATAAAAATACCTATTTTAATGAATATCCCTTCACTCACCTTAGAACTGTCAAAGATTCTTAGAATTTGTATATTTACACATGACATATTTACTGAAGGATGTTCTCAGTACTGTTTCCTCACAAGCATACAAAATTCCACCAGGCATTTGTTTAAGTGGATAGGGGAGGGCATCTGAGCACCTGATTCAACCAATGAGTAGCACTATCTCCTATTTTAATCTTGTTTTCCCCTACAGGGAGAGCATGAACAGAGTGTGCTAACCTTACCCATTTCTACCACTACTTCACTTCTGTGAAATTTTTTTGGGTAGGAAGACTCCTCTACCCATGGAAGCTCCCCACACATGCCAGAATGCAAGCTGATACAGAAAGCCTTGAGGGGAAAAGAAGTGTTTCCTCTTCAGATCCAAGACTTTCAATCTGAGGATGGAAGTGGCAATGGAGAGGGGTGGGGTTAGCATGCCTTCTCTTAATGTATTGAGTAAGCAGGTTTACTCCTGAATAGAGCTATTATCTTGCATATGTACACAGACAGACAGACAAACAGATGTAAGTACAGATATACAAATATAGCAACATCAACTGGGTCAAGCAAAATTGAGCTACCTATACAAATACCAAACTCAAGGGAGTCAAACAAAATTAAATAACTAAAGTCTTGAATTTCTTACATACATGACGATTCCCTCGATATTGATATGGCTGTAAATTAAACAGAAGGCGGGGAAGAGGGGACATAAGATAGAATTGTGTCCAAAGGATGCTCAATGGTCTCCAAAGGCTACAAAATGTTGACATTAGTTGAAAAAGAAAAATGGGAGTGGGTGGAGCAAATTAGCGTGCTTGAGCACCAACAGCTTATCATATCGTACAGAAGGGGATTGCTGTTACTCTGAATAAGAATGCTCCTAAGGACAAAGCCCTTTTTTTAAAAAAAAGGAAATTACTCCTATTTGGAAAATTTTGTCCTTATGTCTGCAGTGCAGAAAGCCTCACTTCAGTTTGTTTTTCTAAACGTTTAAAAGTGTGATGGCAGTATTAATTATCTGGTTCAAGTCTGCACAATGCTGCAGAATGGAATGATCCTCACTGTTCCAGACGTAAACACAGAACCTGCCAGTTCAATACTCCTAATGAGATATGGCAAGTGCTATGCCATCTTTATTTTGAGATACTACATTAAAAAGAAACACAAGAAATATTGTGTATTGTAATAATGACACAGGTACTATTATTCCATTTTGTAACTATGCATTTCAAAAATATATTCTGCCTCAATAAAACCAGAGTTAAAACAGGAATTCCTCATGTATTAATTCATGCTTGAACAATATGATGCCATGTGGATATGGCAATAAATATCATTCAAATTTTGGGATCAAAGACTTCTGTATATACAGATGGCAAATGCAATTCATTAAAAAAAAAAACCTCATATTTAACTAACAAAAAAAGTTACTTTAGCAATACTTTCTTTAAATGAGACATCTTGCCTTGTAATTATCTCTACGAACAAAATAGGCTTGTTTTAATAATAAATAAAATGAGAACATTTTTCAAGCCTAGTAGAAAACTGAAATTTTAAAAATTACTACAATAACTTGATAGCATTTCAGTATGAAAAGAAATGAAACATCAGTATGTCCACTATTTGAACACACAAACACACACACACACAGTGCACTTGTGACAACAAAAACGCGTTTAAAACTAACTGACATATATCCTGCATGGCACTTATATATTTGAAACGGAATTAAAAAGTGTGCTGCTTTTTTATAAACTACCAAGTGCATAATGATGTGGCGTCCTTCCTTTACTTCCTACCCAGAAGATAAAAAACATGGGTTTAGATCCAGGTATTTTGTTCCAGGAACATTTTAATCCAGCAAAGAAATCCCACTGGAACAAAATCAAGGAGAAGACTTTCATCAGTTCCGTCTTCTGCTGAAGACAGTTGTGTCCTGAAAAAATTTGGTCAAAAGCATATCCAATCCTCCGAAAAAGGGATGTACATCCTTCCGTATTCTGTTCTTAATGGCAATAATGAAAAATTGCTCCACAGTGAGTGAGTTTATGACAATTTTCTTGCAGTTTTTGCATTTTAGCAATGTTTGTGAAAAAGTCATATTTTGGGGTAAAAATATCTTGTATTTTGCACCAAAAATACAAGGTTTTTAAATGAAGAACACAGAATTTTCATGCAAAATCTATCATTCATGCTTTATGCAGAAGGTGCTGGTGACAAGAAAGAAAGAAAGAAAGAAAGAAAGAAAGAAAGAAAGAAAGAAAGAAAGAAAGAAAGAAAGAAAGAAAGAAAGAAAGAAAGAAATTATGTTGTTTTTCTCCTGTACAGGAGTGGAAAATCTCATAACAATTGCCCACTTTTTTGACAATATGCATTGAGACACTTTTTAAAATATAGGACAAAAATATTTGTGAGTATTTGTAACTCCAAGACAGATTCTTCGGAGGGCACAAGGAACTGCAGAGAGTAGGAATTGACAAAATTCATTTCCCCTACCCCCTCCACTGGGAGAAGCAACATCTGGATCCAAGCCATAGCAAATACAAGTTTATTTTTCATTAATCAACTTATGAGGAGGTTGGTTGCTGAGGATGTTTTTCAATAAATCAAAGGGAATTGATTGGGGTGGCCTATGAGATACAGCTTGTACCCAGTGTAGTGCAGTGGACAAAGTGGTGGACTAGGACTCGGGAGACCTGGGTTCAATTCTCCTTTCAGCCATGGAAACTCACTGGGGGTGAGTTTCCATGAGTTTACTCATTAAATACCCCACTTACCTTGAAAGCCCTATTGGGATTGCTATAAGTCTGTTCCAACTTGGTGACACATAATGATATAATAATAATCATGTGCAATCAAATCAATTCTGAGTTATGGTGACCTTTTCCAGGGAATTCCAGGTAAAGACTACTCAGAAGTGGCGTACCATTCCCTTCGTCTGGGGGTGCCCTGGGACTTTGCGCTTGCCCAAGGTCACACAGGCTGGCTCTTCTCCATGGAGGCACAGTGGGAAATCAAACTCCCAACCTCTGGTTCTACAACCAGATACTAACCTGCTAACAATGAGATAAAGGAGGGCTTATAGATAAATTAACTGCATGAAAATTGAAAATGAGAGAGTTGATGTTTGAGGCGCAGACCTCATCTATTCCTTACATTAACGCCTGTGGTCTTGGGTAGGCCACTGTCACATTGTCTAACCCTCTGTGTTCAACTCTGTTCAAATGCTTTTGAAACTTAATGACCAAAGCACAATAGGAATAGCATTTCTCATTTGGCCATCCCCACTATAAACTTACTTTAGTTTTATTTGATATCACAGAGGCCATCTAATGTGTTCCATGCATGACACTTCGTTATACTGGCTGAAATCCTGTTGCCGTAAGCTATGTGGCATAAGGCTGATGATGGAAGGCTGTGTAAGGCTGATGATTTCAGCCTTATGCATTGATATAAGGTTGTATAAGGCTGATGTAAGGTTGGCTAACTATTTTATTTCTTAAATGTAAGATAAACATTTAAACATGTTGACAAATCTTCCAAACCAAGTGAAGATTTCTCCTGACCATACTTTCCAAATCTGATGGGGTTTACAGAAAGAACAGTATTTCCTGCTTTGACGTTTTACGCTTGGCTTTGTACTGAATCCAATGTCAAACATCACATTTACACTGATGGAATCTGAGCTGGCAATCATTGACCAGCAAAAGATCTCAGACTTTGGTAGACAGGTTATGAAAATGTTGACTTAATGCATAACAGCTGTAAAAAATGGGAAAATTCAATGTCAGGCAATTGGAAAAGCTATCGAAGATAAAATTGCTAATAGTATACTGCCTATATAAAAATCTATGATGCAATCTCTTTAAATACTGTATGTATTTATGGTCAGTTCACCTCATAAAGAATATTGTATAGCTGGAAAAGGTGCAGAAAAGGGCAACTGAAACTATTATGGGTTTGGAGTAAGTGTCCTATGAGGAAAGGTTGCAATATCTGGTATTGGTAAGCTAAGGAGAGAGAAAAACAAGCAAGAGGAGACACAACTAAAATATTTAAAATTATGCATAGTTTGAAGAAACTGGTTAAAAATATGTTCTTCTCTCTTGCACAACATTAGAACCCAGTACCAACCAATCTAGTTGAATGGTTGGAGGCAGATAAAAGGACATATTTCTTACATAGCAGTTAAATTGTGAAATTCACTACCCCAAAATGTAACAAGGGACAACTTCGACAGCTTTAATAGTGCACTGGTAAAAAGTATGGGTGATGAGACTGTTAGTAACTATTCATTATGATGTATATATGCTCATTTCTTATGAGGGACAGCGTGCCACTGAGGACTAGATGCTGAGAAGCACAAACCGGAGTGTATCCTCATTCTCATGCTTTTTGCCTTTCCATAAGCAGAACACTAGAACACAAAGGCCTTGGGACTGATCCACCAAAGAGGATTTATCTAGAGTGCTCAAAATAATATATATTTGCCCCAGGCTGTGGCAACAGCTTGTTAGCAAAATCTCACAGGTACAGAAAAGTACAAATTGGTAATTCCCTCCACAATTCAAGACCAACTCAAGCACATCTCCCAATTAGCTTACTGAGCTACTTTTTAATTTTTTTTCCTATCCCATGTCCCCAAAACTATTCTGCTGTAACCAATCACACCAACTCATCTTCAATATTTTTTTTTAAAATGATGACCATGGTATGTTCAAATGATCAGGGCATACAGATCAGGGACTCTCAAACCCGGGTATGCAAAACCATGAAAGCACCTGAGTATCTCATGGTACCTAACATGGATAAGGCTCTAGATATGTAGTTATTATACAGAATATAGTAAAGGCACAGAATGTGGGGCATTTGTACAGGGCTTAGCCTTATACATGTATTTCATTTCTAGCTTATAATAATTCTATCCAGTGACAAAGGTGAGCTTGCCAACCATGCCCTCGTCCATGTGGAGAGAGAGTAACAGGTCTTAGGTAGAGAGCCTCTCAGCTGGAACCCTTTTCCAGAGTTCCAATTCCCATCAAGAGCCTTCATGGATAATGGAAGCTCTCCTCTTCAGACTCATCAACAGAAGTGACATTGAAAAGTGGAGAAGGGAGGCTAGTATGTTCTTTCCTGTCATGTGTTTAGTATACCTATTTAAAGAAAAAAACTGAATTGGGTTAACAAAAAAGAAAGGAAAAGAGTGTGGCACTTGTACACAATCCAAAGAGAAGTGTGTTACATTTATCAGACCACTAGAATTTCAAAAACAGAAGCTAGCTTTCGAGTCCCGCAGAAGTCTTCATCAGCTTCATCATTATGGAGCTTGGGGCAGTGCAGAAGAAACATAAAAGCTCCAACGGGTCATTAATAGATGAACAGGGTAAGTTCCTTTTTTTAAAGAAAGTTCTAACAGGAGGCCAGTAGAGTTAGCTCATGTTTCAGATTCCACTTCTAGAGTAAGACTGTTCCTCCCAATCTTGTTAAACAAAGAGCTGCCTAGCCTGTATCTGGCCACGTGTTCAGAATGAGTAGAGTTAATCTTGCAAAGATATACTGGAAAATGTACAGTCAATGCCTGCCAACTGCTCAGTAGCTACTTACAGGAAGCTAAATTAGCATTCCTATGACAACAGATGAGATTCCATTAGATCAAGGTTTATTTGTTTATTTATTTATTGTTATATCAAAGTATCCACTGTATAGATGAAGAAAGGAAACTATGGCTGCCCAGTTTGTTTTTTATAAAAAACAAATATTTCCTAGTCTTCTTGAATGGCAAACAGCTGGGACTTAGCAACAAGAAAAGCCAGAAGTCACTAGGGGGATCAATATTGGTTGCCCAGTCCCATCTGGACAGATGCAACAGAAATCCAATAATGGAGTAGGATGGAACTGTTTTCATAGAATCATAGAGTTAGAAGAGACCACAGGGGCCATCGAGTCCAACCCCCTGCCATGCAGGAATTCCATCAAAGCACCCCCGACAGATGACCATCCAGTCTCTGCTTAAAAACCTCCAAAGAAAGAGACTCCACCACACTCTGAGGCAGCATATTCCACTGTTGACCAGCTCTGTCAGGAAGTTCTTCCTGAGATTCAGGTGGAATCTCTTTTCCTGTAGTTTGAAACCATTGCTCCTTGTCCTAGTGTCTGGAGCCGTGGAAAACAAACCTATCCCTTCCTCAACATGACATCCCTTCAAATATCACTTCCCTTGATCTAGACACTATACTCCTATTGATGCAATCAAGAATTGCATTGGCTTTCTTGGCAGCCGCATCACACTGCTGACTCATGTTCAGTTTGTGGTCTACCAAGACTCCTAGATCCCTTTCACAGGTACTGTTGTCTAGCCAGGTGTCTTCCATCCTATATCTGTGCAATTTATTTTTTCTGCCTAGGTGTAGGACATTACATTTCTCCCTGTTGAAATTCATTTTGTTAGTTTTGGCCCAGGACTCTAATCTGTCAAGATCATGTTGAATTTTAATCCTGTCCTCTGGGGAATTAGCAACCCCTCCCAATTTGGTATCATCTGCAAATTTAATCAGCATACTCTCTATTCCTTCATCCAAGTCATTGATAAAGATGTTGAATAGCACAGCGCCCAGAACAGAACCCTGAGGCACCCCACTAGTTACCTCTCTCCAGGATGAAGAGAAGTCATTGGTGAGCACCCTTTGGGTTCGGTCAGTCAACCAATTACAAATCCACCAAACAGTAGCACTGTCTAGCCCACATTTTACTAGCTTCCTTGCAAGAATATCATGGGGAACTTTGTCAAAGGCCTTACTGAAATCAAGATATGCTACACCCACAGCATTCCCTTCATCTATCAAGCCTGTAACTCTATCAAAAAAAGAGATCAGATTAGTCTGGCATGACTTGTTTTTGAGAAACCCGTGTTGACTTTTAGTGATGACAGCATTGCTTTCTAAGTAATAACAAACTGTCTGTTTAATGAACTGCTCTAGAATTTTTCCGGGAATTGATGTCAGGCTGACTGGGCGATAATTATTTGGGTCTTCTTTTTTTCCCTTTTTGAAGATAGGGACATTTTGTTATCGTGGGGCCAACTCCAAAGGCTTGATATGGCATATGCCTCTCCTGAAGCTTGGAGTCAGCTTCCGATAATGAAGCTTCCAAGAGCACTCTGTTAGGGAAAACAAAACTTGGAGCCCAAGATAACAAGTTACACAGAGTCTCTTATCTGGTAGCTTCAAATCCTCCCCTTAATAAGCAGAGTAAAGATGCGGACGCATAAGAGAATGCACAGAGAGAGTTCTAATAAGACTTATAGCATAATATATTAGACTTGGTCAGACATATATACATGGCAATATATACATTGGCATAGATCTCTCAGAGCAACATAACATTCACATAAGTAATGACCACCAGACTCACAACTGAGTGGCAAAGTGCTGTTCTCACACACTTGCTTAAATAGTGAGAGCAGCCTATCACTGCAGACATGGCAGCTGAATGTGGTCGACAAGCATTACCTAAGCTTGTCCCATCTGTATGCTATCAGTCATCCATTGACTTGACTTTACAGGCATGACTTTGCATTCTCACTACAATATTAAATTTAACCCCTTGTTAACTTAAAGGAACAAATCCTGACACATTTGCCCTCCTCCAGTCTGTGGGGACTTCTCCTGTTCTCCAAGAATTCTCAAAGATTATTGCCAATGGTTCTGAAATTACTTCTGCTAGTTCTTTTAATATACTTGGATGTAATTTGTCTGGCCCTGGAGACTTGAATTCATTTAGAGTAGCCAGGTATTCCTGTACTACTTCTCTACCTATTCTGTGCTGCATTTCCCCCACTACT